>CM038682.1:591462987-591947237 GCA_021605205.1 Aegilops longissima
AGCACCAATGCACATAGCCTGTAAACTGTCTTATTCTGATGCGGTTCTCCTATGTGTTAATTTGATCATCTTGACGCAATAAAATTGTGATATACAGGCCAGGGCATCCTATCTGGACTTCTTGCTGGCAGAGAAGGCACTGACAGACGAACAGCTGATGATGCTGGTGTGGGAGGCGGTCATCGAGGCTGCGGACACTACTTTGGTGACGACCGAGTGGGCAATGTATGAGCTGGCTAAAAACCCAGAAAAACAGGCGAGTTTCCCACTCTGCGGTGGTTTGATCTAGTCTTCTCTTTTGCTGGAAACAAATTGTTAACAGAAATGCTCTGGTCACATCAGGATCGACTCTACCAGGAGATCTGGGACGTGTGCGGCGACGAGACGGTCACTGAGGATCACCTGCCACGGCTGCCGTACCTCAACGCGGTGTTCCACGAGACGCTGCGGTTCCATTCTCCTGTCCCATTGGTGCCTCCAAGGTTCGTCCATGAGAACACCAAACTGGCCGGCTACGACGTCCCAGCCGGCACTGAGGTAATCGACAACACTAACATATTATTTGTCAGTTGGACAACACTAATAATTGATGGCACAAGAAGTTTCGGCTGCTGGCCGTGGATTTCTGAAAAAATGGCTCAATTGTTTCAGTTGGTCATCAACCTGTACGGGTGCAACATGAACAAGAAGGACTGGGAGGAGCCCGAGGAGTGGAGGCCAGAGAGGTTCGTGGATGGGAGGTTCGAGGCTGCGGACATGTACAAGACCATGGCGTTCGGCGCCGGGAGGAGGTCCTGCGCCGGGAGCCTGCAGGCCACGACCATCTCGTG
The DNA here is from genome assembly GCA_021605205.1 of Aegilops longissima. Taxonomy (NCBI): domain Eukaryota; kingdom Viridiplantae; phylum Streptophyta; class Magnoliopsida; order Poales; family Poaceae; genus Aegilops; species Aegilops longissima. Next base: position 591,463,818 of record CM038682.1, read on the forward strand.
CGCCGCCATGGCGCGCTTCGTGCAGGACTTCGCCTGGAGGCTCAAGGAGGGCGACGAGGACAAGGTGGACACTGTGCAGCTCACCAGCTACAAGCTCCACCCGCTCCACGTGCATCTCTCGCCGAGAGGGAGGAAGTGAATGGCACTTTTGCTGTTCTTTAAAGAGGAAAATTGGTAGTTTTGCTGTTGGTAATGAAGTGTGTAAAATTACGAATTGGCCGTGCTCTTCAGAACTTTGTCAAACAAGATCGATCGTAGCATGATATATAACGAATAAAGATGTGCTCTCCTGAAATGTACTAGATCATCGATGGCGCGCGTTGCCGCGCCCGTCCATTATGGCAATAGAATGACAGGTATATCATGGCACAAAAATAAAATTTAAAAATAGATGTTTTTCTGAACCACTAATATAAAAAATAGATGTTAGTATCAACAATAACCATACATCTGAAGTAAAAGTGTCTAGCAAATAGTATTTTAACCAATATCATAAGAATAGTCTCTTCATTTCCAAAATAATAGCAACATAGATAATTTAACAATACACATTGCTGGAAACAAACCGAAAGATAGAAGATTTTTTTGATTGGGAAACAGCTTTAAGCAACAAGCGGAAACAATATTATCATTGAAGAACTTGAGATAAAATTCATCAAAAGTACCAAGTTAAAATCATGTATATTATATTGCAATATTGTGCAAAAATCAAAATGTAGGTATCGCTATCCTAGACTACACCATTGTGTGATGCTATCCTTCACTTGGTTAAATAATGAAGAAAATTCCAATGCCATCCTTCACTTTTGATGACATCCTTCACCGAATGAAGATGTAATGTGCTGAAGTCATGCATAGAAGTTCTACTGACTAAAAGAATCTTCATATGGTATGCCATTAAAAAGGGCCATATCTCATGACACGGCTAGTAAATTCTACCTTTTTCACAAGCCCAAACAGTTCAACTTTGTTCACAACATAACAATGAAGGTGATAAGTAGCATGTACAATGTAATAGCTCTTACTCATTTGCTGCACAAAATTTAAGAAAAATAGATATCATATAGAGTTGAGAACACAAAGAGAAAAATGACCAATGAAAATCAAAGAATTGTATAATCAGTAAATATATCAGGATTGTTTTGAAGCAAACGGTGCAGCATACCGTTGGCTAATCCGGTGGATTTCTACAATACATAGTGCGATGAGCACTCACACTCCCAACAAATGAGTACACTACAACTGTTTCTAACAGGCCAAACCACTGGTTCCGTGAAAACTTCTATCATTTAGAGCAAATTATGAGATTGGTCACGAACTGAAGGCTAAATAGCCTTAAACCGAGACAAAGAAAATCGTCTCAAATTGGTAATGATAAAATCAAGGAGATGCTTGAGAATATCGGACACAACATTTAACTAATTAGCTTTCCAAACTATGCATGAACCTTTTCAAGGCATTTTTCCTCAGAGCTCAGCCTTTTATCTAAAAATCTCATTTCTATCTTCACATGCAAAAAATGGATAGATAAACCTCAGAATGTGAAAATAATTATATTAGCAGAAGAAAGTTTTAGTGCAACCAGAACAGGCAATATAGAAAATTGCAGAAAATTTACAATAAATAATGATCTGATAGGGGTAGTAAAAACATAAGCCCAGGCCAAAATTTAATATTTGTATAAGGGAAAGGAGGAAATAAAGACATGTCAAATATTGGCCCAAAGGGATTTCGGCAAATAATACTGCGCCAATGAAGTAGTAACTATTTATTCATGGACTATAAGATAGTCACAGATGCGAGGATACATGTTTCAAATTTATGATTTGCTACTCCTCCCCAACGCTTAATTTAAATATACAAAAACTAATAACTAATTGATGGATAGATGGAACTAAATGTTAACAACACAAGCAGGTGAATGTCAATAAATGAAAGTACCTAGTAGAAGCAAAGGTTGTTGTTCTCGTTTTAATTGGGTACAGTTTATCTCTTGAGAAGCAAGCATGTTATTGATAAAAGGACACACCAGCCAGAAGTGTGTTGGCATAAAAATATTCAGTTGTCGGTCCCTTATTTCACTGCATAGTAAAAAAATACATTGTTGTAGTGGCAAAAAAAAAATGAAGTCTAGCCTCTCCAGGAAAAGGAAGCAACATTAAGGACATATGCAAATAAGCAAAGGTTGAAGATAAGAAATCGGTTGGCACAAGTGAAGAACCAAAGGCTATAAGAATAAATATGGGCCAATAAAAGGAACACCATGTTGCTAGCTTCAAGAAGTTAATAACAGATAATGTTGCTGACAGGTTATTTACAAACCCATATTGCATCAAAGTAGTCTGCTTAGATGTAAACAATCCTTTCTTGAACAACATTCTACAGCGTGTGCAGTTCAGAATTCTTATTGAATTTAAACTTAAATACTTCTAAATTAGAAAGTCCGGCTTAATTCTAAACTTGTAATTTCAAGTCTATATTAACCGCTTCACCAAATATACAGTTTATGATTGAACTGTTTTCTTTTGAGAGACTTGCCTGAACATTACGGGTGCAGTACATTGTCCCTTTTCAGTTTGTTTCTATAAAAATTTGGGACTTTCATTGTACTGCTCTTATCATTACATAAATGCATCTTATGAGGTTTTGGGGGATGCAGGGTGGCGAATCGTACCAAGGAGGACAAGTTGCAGGTGGCGGTGCCGCCTCAGATCTGGTGCACTGCGCACCGTGCTTGGATGCTAAATAATGTCCATTCAGTTTGGTTATTTGCATCAAATTAGGAACCAATGTATAAAGTTTCTTCAACTGATATATAAATGAAGAATAAAATATAAGCAATTTTTTTAACTGTCCTGCTATTATAAAAAGCAAAATTTCCAGCGTCGACATGATCTCTATTGTATTGTCTCAGCCCATGATCTCTACTGTATTTGCCAACATCATGTCCAGCCGCAGTGAATAAAAAAATCAAACAATACAGATAACAATCTCAAGAAGGTAAGGGGGCTTATCATGTTGACTTGGACGGATAGTTCGCTGCTAGTTGGCCGAAAAGCTCTTGCTGGAAATTGAAATCAAAGGGAGTAAAGAAGGAGATGGATTTGGGGATGCACACCTTGCAAACGATCTGGCCGGACTCTGACTTCATTGTATAGTTCGATGCCACGCTGACGAGCTCACTCCGCTGGCTTCTGCCGACGCAGTGGAAATGGCCGGCCCAGCGTCGCCTCTCCCGCTCGAGGGTCCTTGTCTCCAGTGCCAATGCTTGACCTCCAACTATCTCCTCAAGAACGGCCCCTCCTCCTCGATCTCCTCTACCCTCCTTCGTCTTACATTTCTTTTTAAGGATACCCTGTCTTAATTAAGGAGAGGGTTCCATGGAGAATAAAATAGGGAGCTAACACTGATAAGATGGACATTTTTTTTTGAAATCCCATTAAGATGTTCTTTGTACCTGGTGAACCCATATCTTTAGGATATAATTGATAGATTAAGAACAGTGTGTATGAGAGGACATACTCTGCATACCTCGAAGAAGCTGCAGTGTAGTTGCACTTTCATTCTGGTTGCACATTTTGATGACATGAACAACCTCCTGATGCTAGCGTTAACAGTGCCACAATGAATTGTATATTTTCTTCTCCCTGAACAGAATCACCACCAGTCAGGATGTATGTATAGAGTTGAGTTGGGTCAGAAATCACAGGAAGTCTGTACAGATTACAATATTATCATTGGATCAATGAAATTCAGTTACTAAAGTATGAAAACTCCGGTTCAAATTTCTTGGATATTGACATCATAAATTACAAAAGGAGCTCTTGGGAAAATTCAGTCATAACTAAAGAAGAGATCTCAATACAGAAACGAATCTTAGTGTCTTTGGACAGATTCTTAATGCAGGAATCAATCTCTTCCCATCTCTTCTCTCGAACGATGATCTAAGAAATATGAGCACTTGTACATCCCATAAAGAGATGGAAAGGAGGGGAGGGGGCGTTCAAAAGGGACCCACCAGTACAAACCAAAGCCAGATCTGGGCTCTGACGGGCAAAGAAGACACGGCATCCACGAAAGAAAGGAGGTGGAAACAGAAAGGGCTCCTCGTCGCTGCCGCTGCCGCTGCAAGGAACGTCGTTCATACTCTCCTCTCCTACCGCGGGAGTCTGGCGTGAGATTGGATGGCGCCGAAGGACTGCAGGAGCGGCGGCTTTGGCGAGGTTAGAGCGAAAGGGACGGGGACGAACAACAGCCACGGGGATGGGGGTGGAGGGACCCTTCGGTAGGGTTTGAGGCCCAGTAGGCCAGTAGGCCCAATTGAACGTGAGACACTCAAAAAAGCCACCGGAGCAGCGGCCCGAAAAGGCCAGCGCAGCCTGACGCGCGAGTTAGCCTGCGGACGAGATTTAGGTGGGACTAACAGCGAATCCGACGGCAAAAATGATTAAAAGTGACGATCTAACGGCTAAAAATGCTGATGGCCTGAAAGGGCTGGAAGGATGCTCAGTTTTAATATATTTAAATTTAAATAACGAATAAAGGCTTGCTTACCTGAATAATTTGTTCAGGTGTTCAGTTGGCCTAGGATTAGTCACTTTTTATTTTGGTGTCATAACCAAAAGAATTTTCTGCGTGCCAACCATTACACACGGCGCAAGCCAAATTATTATAGGCATTTGCAGTATTCACGCCATAAGCACGCAACAAAGAAATGAAGCAACACATGTTAACAACGGGACATGGGGCACTCTTAGTCATGCAAAGGCCAAGTGTATGCCACGACCACTTTAAGTCTATTGTAGGTAGTCTTTCCCTACATTTCTGCAAAAAGCTGTTTCCAGGACTTGAACCTGTGACCTCATGGTCACAAGGCAGCAGCTTTACCACTGCCTAATTTGACAGCAGCCATTGCTGTTTAAAAATACTGAGTTTTAACATTTCAGATCTTTCATACATTAGCAAGAGCATGAATGATGTGAGCGAGGTTGGCAGGCCACCTGGTGCAGGCGTATCCCAAACTTTGGCAATAGCACTCTAGTCTAGTCTGAAACCAGAGGCACACCAAACGCTCTTCGTTGCAGGGCATTGGAGGAAGAGGTGGCAGCTTGTTTCAGAGCAAGTTTAATAGTAGAGCCAAGTGATGGCTATAAGTTCTTGCCATGTCATCTATAACAAGTTTTATATAATAGTTAGCTATGAAGATGTGCTATTTTTTTAATACATGACTCACTTTTCACTCCCACGTAATACCAAGGAGCACGTGTTGCAGCTGCCTCCTCTTCTCTATCATCTCCTCTCTCCTCCATGTCAAGAGAAAAATAATATTTTAACTCTTATAGTCTGCTTATATAAGCTTATTGTACGTGATCTCAGGGTGAGAGCTGCACATTGGAGAGGGTCCCGAATTTAGAATAGTCTTCATGTGAAGATTTGCACATGTGGTTAGTCGATTATTGGCAAGTAACTAGCCAAAGATCTTCACTTTGTTGGGAACTCTTGAAGATCATATCAGAGAGAGTTGTGAGCGCCGGTAAACTACCCCTCCTGTCTCTGCCTCCCCTCCCTCCTTCCCCTAACTCCTCTGTTCACCTTCTCTGTGCACACGGCTGTGGTCCGGCAGCGGCCCTCCTGTCTCCTCCTCTCACCCCTCCTCCTTCATCCCCATCCATCCTTCTTTGCTCATGCATTTTTTTGTGATTTAATGATTAATATCTATAGATTGGATATTGTGAGGAGTGTGGTTTTCTGTAGGTCGAGCTCATGGTACCTCTTATCTTAGCCATCCATTTCTGCATCGCAATCCATGCAGGCACATTTTTTTCTTTTTTGTTTCTCTCAAATGAAACAACATACAAACTTCAAATTTTGCATGACAACAAAACATTCTAACTACGATGTGGGGAAAAAGACTTTCGGTTTTTTTTCATGCATTTTAAATTTTTAAATATTTTTTAATAAAACAAAATGTCATTTTTTATATTTATCTTGAACAAAAAAATCTGAATTTTTTCACATATTGAAGTTCTAAAGTTTGTTTGATCTGCAAATTTTGAAGTCCATATGTTGTTTCATTTGAGGGAAACAAAAAAGAGAAATTTTGATGTAGTAAGTTAGTTGGAGAGCACACATCTCAAAGCAATATTGAAGGGAGGAGGATAAGGGGATCCATGTAGCCCGACCTTCACAGGAACTTTCTGTATTGTGAGTACAATTTGATTACTACTTGATGCATATTGCTGCTCTCTAGTGCATTTTCTAGTATATTTGTTAGTCGATTGTGCTTTATATGTGTATGTGGTAATGCTTGTACATGCAAATTATTGCAAATTATTGTTCGAACTTGTGATTGGATAGGGTTCAATGCTAGTAGTGCTATGCTCTTGCAGATTTGATAGTAGGCCCTCGTTTACAAATTGTACAATTTTTATATATAGGGTGGAGTATTGAATTTATTTTGCTTGATTGAAGTATGGCTGATGATGAGTATGTACCTCCAGTGCTATGACGGGAGGTGGCACCAACACATGCAGATCCCGTTGAAGACTAGGAGAACGAAGATAGCATGAACAATATTTATAGTAGGGTAATTGACGCTTGTCTTGTGATGGCAACAAAGTTTAGCTATGTTGATGGAGGTCATCATCATGCAAACCACATGTGTTTTGTATGGTCCAAATCTACTATGTAATGATATTATGGGGCCACATCTATTTAGATGTATGGAACATCAAAGTATAATGGTTGAATTGCGTATGTGTTAACTATGAATCATCTGCATTGTCATAATTTCCCTTCGCAAAATTGTTGTTTCATTGCCTAACAATGTACATATTACTGTATTACGGTTAAATGGCATATACAAGCGACAATTTGTAGCGAAATCTGTCATTTCACAATTGTTTCAACCTGTTAGAATACAACTTGTATTAGGATTTAGACTCCTACTCGGTTTGTAATAAGGCTAGGTCAAATACGGCTTGTCTCTTATATATACTTCTTGTACCGGCACAATATTGCATCAACAATTATTCAATACAATTCTACATGGTATCAGATTTTCAATCCTAGGATATGGCTAACCCGCCAGCCCCGCCACCGCCGCCACCGCTCGGCTACTTCGAGCGGCGCGCCGCCATCGTCGTCGCCAAGGTCGCCGCGGCCACGGCCTCCTCTACCTCTACTCTAGCTCTACCCCCACCAATACCCCCTTCCATCTCCTTCACCGACACTATCTCCGATATTAGCCCCTACATCCCTATAACCCTAGACCTCGCTTCTCACAACTACTACCATTGGCGTCACCTCTTCGACGTCCACCTTGGGCGATGCAATCTCCGCTCTCACGTTGCCGACGACTCTCTTCCTCAACTTCATGATTCGCAATGGGTCAAGGATGATCTCGCTATTATTCAATGGATCTACATGCGAGTCTCCACAGAGATCTTCAATTTCGTCCACTGTGACGGTGTCTCCGCCGCCGATCTATGGGCGGCCCTTCATCAGCTCTTCCAGGACAACATCGACGCTCGCGCCAACAATCTCCACACCGAGCTTCAGAATACGGTGCAAGGTGATTCGCCAGTCGGCGTCTACTGCCAATGCCTCAAGGTGATCATGGATGAACTCCGCGAACTTGGTGATCCAATCGACGATCGCCAGCTCATCAACGTCCTCCTCGTCGGCCTCAGCGAGCGGTTCGAGAAGCAGGCCTCCTTCATCCCTATGATGCGTCTGCGTCCCCCCTTCGCCGAGGTTCGCTCGATGCTCCAATGGGCCGATCGTGCCCTAACTACGAAGGACTCCTGTCCTCATGTCTTCACTGCTTCTCCTCGCCCGCCTGCATCGACGCCGCCACCGCCAGCTCCACCAACAACACCTCCTCAACCATCCGGTGGCGTCCAAGTCCCAACTATCGGGCAAAACCCTAGGCCGCCGATTCGCGACAGCGCCGCTCTGCTCTCCCCGGCTCCACTAATCGCACCACCACCGTCCCTCGCTTCATCAATCGTGATCACCATCGCCGCCGGATGGCGCCCATCTCTGATCCATGGATAGGCTAGTCCAAGCGTGTCCTATGCCCTGGTCCGCTCACGCCATATGGTGCCCCTTTGCCTATACGGTGGTGGCAGCCGGTGCTCGCCCTCACACCGCGCGCCGTCCTCGCGCCTCGACGACACCGATGGCCACGTACCATGCTGCTCCCTCCTACGCGCCACCGATCTACAACACCAGTCGTTATGCATCATATGGCGCTCCATCGTCCCCCTACCTACATCAGTACAATGATGGTGTCTCTCTCTTTACGCCGATGCCGGCCCTACTGCCGACGCCACCACACCCGCAAGCTCCCATGACTACACCGGCCTCTACTTCGACTCTGAGCTGGGACCAAGCTGCTTTTCTACAAGCCATGAACAACTTTGTTGCACAAGGGAACTCAGGTACGGATTGGATTTTCGATTCTGGTGCTTCTCGTCATATGTCGGCATCGAGTAATTTGCTTTCTTCTTGCACACCTTCGTCTTTTCCCTCTATTACTCTCGGTGATGGATCTTCTATTCCTATTTACTGTGTTGGTCAGGCTCAAGCCTTTGCTTCTTCGTGATGTTCTTGTAGCTCCTGCTCTTATTAAAAATCTGATTTCTGTTCGCCAAATCACCACTGATAATCTTGTTTCCGTTGAGTTTGACCCTTTTGGTTTGTCTGTGAAGGACTACCCGACCAAGGCCGAGATCACTCGATTCAATAGCTCCGGTGATTTATATTCTCTCCATGGTGCTCCGGTCGCTGCTCCTCCAACATCCATGGTGGCCTCTGTTGATCTGTGGCACCAACGTCTCGGCCATCCCAATAAAAATGTGTTATCCATCCTTCTTAGTAAATTTTCAATACCTTGTAATAGAGATTCTCATAATTCTTCTATGTGTCAGTCATGTCAATTGGGCAAACATGTTCGCCTTCCCTTTAGTTCCTCTCAACCCTCTGGTACTTTTCCTTTTGAATTACTTCATTGTGATCTCTGGACATCACCAATAGAAAGTGTATCTGGTTTTAAGTATTATCTCGTGATTCTTGATGATTTTACTCATTATGTTTGGACTTTTCCTTTACACAACAAATCCGACGTTCATAATATCTTCTTAACTTTCAGCGCTATGTCTTGGTCCAATTTTTCCTCCCTATAAGATTCATACAATGTGATAATGGTCGTGAATATGACAACTTGAAAAATCATTTTTTTTTCTACAATATGGAATTCTCTTGCGTTTCTCCTATCCTTATACCTCCCCTCAAAACGGCAAACCCGAGCGTTCTCTTCATACTCTTAATGACATCATTCGCACTCTACTTGTTCAATCTTCTATGCCTCCGACGTTCTGGGCTGAGGCCCTCCACACGGCCACATATTTACTCAATATTCGTCCATCCAAAGTTAACCCACAAACTACTCCTTACTTCTCTTTATTTCTCGCTCATCCAAATTACTCCGACATTCGCGTCTTTGGTTGTCTTTGTTTCCCAAACTCCTACTCCACTTCTCCTAACAAACTTTTCCCGCACTCTACCCCGTGTGTCCATCTAGGTTTTTCTGATGAGCACAAGGGTTATCGTTGTCTAGATCTTGTTAGTGGTCGTGTTCACGTGTCTCGTCATGTAACATTTGCTGAAAATATTTTTCCCTTTTCCGAGCGCAGCAATTAGATCCCAACTCACCCATGCCGTCCCCTAATCCCTCTCATCACAATCATCTTCCCTTCTTTCACCCGCCGACCTATCTAGCGAAACCAGCCGAATCCTCTGCCGCGGTAGCGGATCCTGCCGCAACCACTTCTGTCCTCACCTCTGTTCCGGCAGAGGAAAACCTATTACACCCTGTCACGGCAGACCTCCTGCCGCCGCAGTCTTCACCGCCATCTCCCGCATTCGCTTCCTCTGCTGCGTCGGACGCGTCCACCACATCTCTCCCCACCCCTCCTGCTCATGCTATTCCCGTTCCAGCTCCTACTAACGATCATACCATGCACACACGTGCCAAGTCCGGCTTTCGTTTACCTGCGAAAGATCGTCTAAATCTTCATGCATCTCTATCTCCTTCCTCTCTACCCAAATCTTACAAATCAACTCTCCTGGATCCTAATTGGGCTGCAGCTATGAAAGATGAATATGACGCCCTTCTGCAAAATAACACGTGGCAGTTAGTTCCTCGTCCTTCCAATACAAATATCGTTTCAGGCAAATGGGTTTTTCGCTATAAATTTAATTCTGATGGGAGTCTTGCACGTTATAACGCTCGATGGGTATGCCGTGGTTACTCTCAGCAACACGACATCGATTATGATGAGACTTTCTCTCCAGTTGTCAAACCCAGCACTATTCGCACTGTCCTTAGCATCACCGTCTCTTCTTCCTGGCCAATTCATTAACTAGATGTCAAAAATGCTTTTCTTCATAGCTCTCTTCAAGAAACAGTCTATTGTCAACAACCTCTTGGCTTCGAACATTCCTCCTATCCTAATCATGTTTGTCTTCTTTAAAAATCTCTTTATGGTCTTAAACAAGCACCACGTGCCTGGTTCCAACGCTTTTCTACTTATGCTCAAACCATCGGTTTTACCCCATCCCGTTTTGACACTTCACTCTTCACCTTTCATCACAATAACATCACTGCTTATCTTCTTTTATATGTTGATGATATTATCCTCACAACAATTTTTGGATCATATTATCTCTCTTCTTCAACACGAATTCTCTATGATAGATTTAGGTCTTCTTCACCATTTCTTAGGTATTTTTGTTATCTGTGACTCCTCTGGTCTTTTCTTATCTCAGCGCCAGTACACTTTGGATCTTCTTTCTCGTGCTGGTATGCTTGATTGTCAAACTTCCCGTACCCCTGTTGATACAGGTTCCAAACTCTCTGCCGACGGTGATCCTTTCTCTGATCCTTCTCTATATCATAGTCTTACCGGTGCACTTCAGTATCTTACTCTCACTCGTCCTGAAATTTCTTTTGCTGTCCAGCAAGCCTGTTTATACATGCATGATCCTCGTATTCCACACTACAATCATGTCAAACGTATTCTTCGGTATCTCAAAGGCACCCTAGACTTAGGTCTTCATATCAACAAATCCTCTCCCACCTCCTTGGCAGCTTACTCTGATGCAGACTGGGCTGGTTGTCCATATACTCGTAGGTCTACATCCGGATTTTGTGTTTTTCTTGGTAACAATTTGGTTTCTTGGTCTTCAAAAGGCAGGTTACGGTCTCCGCTCGTCTCTTTGAAGCTGAGTACCGCTATTTGTGGCTCATGCGGTTCTTGTCACGGTTTGTGAAAGGACATGCGGTGCCCCATGTGTGGTTTTGGTAATTGATGACATTCTCTATGGACTAATGGTTGCATTGAGTTATATTTGAAGGATTTGTCCATAGGCATTTCTTGAAGTCCATGTGTTGGTTTCAAGGAGTTTATGTGTTGACCAAGGTGCTATTAAGGAATTATCCAAAGATTGGTCATGTGAGTGTTGAGCTTATTGCAAGCATGTCTTGAAGAAGAAGATTGTGTGATCATTCATGTTTACCTTCAAGACATCATCCAAACGAAGAGAGTTGGAAAGATTCAAGGTTGATCAAGACTAAGTCAAGAGTGAATCAAGTTGATCAACTCACAAAGCGTAGAAGATGTACCGAGAGGGATCAAGTGATCCCATGGTATGGTAAGCATTGTCCATTACGCTTTGTGTGCTAACCCATGTCTTCGTGAGAGTTCTTTGTGGGGTTAGGTTGCGTGTGCAAGTTCAAGTGACGCATCACGAAGAGATCAAGTGCTTGAAGCTTGCCGTCCATTGTGGTGACAATGGACTTGTGAAGATGAGCGGAAGAGAGGCTCACCCACAGTAGAGTATGGGGGAGCAATCAACTAGTCTTCATCCCGCCAACGCAATCAAGAAAGGTGGTCCAACTTGAGGGAGTCAAGATCGTCATCATCTAGCTCAAGTGGACCATGTGCAAGGCAAAGGTTTGCCCTTGATAGGTTTTCTATTTTACCGGTCTCATGGTAGTTGTGGAAGACCGGGTTATAGGATCGATAGCCGTACTATCAAGGGGGGCTCTCAAGTGAGTAGCTTGATCGTATCGTTCGTCGAGAGCTCAAACCATTGCATCCTTGCATCATGTTTCTTGGTTCTTGTTTGGTTCTTCTCCTTGTGAGATTTGGAGCTTATGGTCATTTTTATGACAAGCTCGAGTTCATCGAAAACGGAGTTCTCATGCATCTTCTATGATGTTTTCGATGTTGGAGGGTATGCCGGTTCTTCTCGGTTGGAGGTTTCACTCCTTTGTTTGCTAAGCATACCTCCCCTGCCTCTTCTTACTATAACCAGCCGCTGTTTTGATGCTACTCGTTGTCTTGTTTCAAACAAGCTTGAGTTTGCTCAATTCGGAGCTCATATGAAGAAGTTATGGCAGTTCTGGTTTTCCTTGGAGTTTTCTTTGTTTTCGTGGTTGTGGCTTAAGGTTGGTGCCATCGGTAGTACCGTGACCCTCGTGTAGTACCTTGAAGCTCCCTAGCGGTAGTACCGCTCTCGAGCTGTAGTACCGCTCAAGCGGTAGTACCGCCTCCCAACAGTAGTACCGCTTGGGAGTTTCGGCCGTAGTACCGCAGATGGTTCCGGCTACTATCGCCTCGATTCGAGACCGTTGTTTTTCGTGTCGGGTTTTACGGTACTAAGTGCGGTAGTAGTGGCGGTAGTACCGCTCAAGCGGTAGTACCGCGCCTACTCCCACGGTAGTACTGCCTGGGGCCAGGCCTTGACCTCCTCGTCGTGGCAGTGGCAAGACCACTGGGTGAGAGCGGTAGTACCGCCTGCCCAAGCGGTAGTACCGCCTGTCTTGGGATGTTCGATGGGTAACGGTTGGATTTTCCTCTCCTATAAAAGGGGTCTTCTTCCCATTGAACCTTATCCTTTGAGCTCGTGTTCTTCCCCATTGTTGACCTTCTCCGAGCTTGCTATCTCTCAATCCCTCCATGGATTCTTGCTAGTTTTTGGGGAAAAGAGAGGAGATCTAGATCCACATTTCCACCAATCACTTTCTCCTCTATGTGAGGGGAACCCCTTGGATCTAGTTCTTGGTGTTCTCCTTCTTGTTCTTCCTCTCATTTTCCTCCCTAGCATTAGTTGCTTTGGTGGGATTTGAGAGAGAAGGACTTGGGCACTCTGTGTGCCCTTGCCATTGCATTTGTGCATCGGTTTGAGTCCTCCACGCGATACGTGGAAGTTACAAGTTGAGAAGCTTATTACTCTTGGGTGCTTGGTGCCCTTGAGCTTGTTCCTCTTGGTGCTTGGGCGCCCTAGACGGTTGGTGGTGTTAAGTAGCTCAATCATTGTGGTGTAAAGCTCGGCAAGCGCGGGGTCTCCAATTAGGTTGTGGAGATCGCCTGAGCAATTTGACTGCACCGTGACCGCTCCCAAGGGTTGCCAAAGTGTACGGGTTCGGTGACCGCCCGAGGGTTGCCATTTGTACGGGTTCGGTGACCGCCTCAAGGGTCCCTTAGTGGATTCACGGCATCTTGCATTGTGCGAGGCGTGAGGAGATTACTGTGGCCCTAGTGGCTTCTTGGGAGCATTGTGCCCCACACCGCTCCAAACGGAGATTAGCATCCGCAAGGGTGTGAACTTGGGATACATTGTCGTCTCCGCGTGCCTCGGTTATCTCTTACCCGAGCCCTTTACTTATGCACTTTACTTTGTGATAGCCATATTGTTCTTTGTCATATATCTTGCTATCACATAGTTGCTTATCTTGCTTAGCATAAGTTGTTGGTGCACATAGGTGAGCCTAGTTGTTGTAGGTTTTGTGCTTGACAAATTAACCGTTAGGTTTATTCCGCATTTGTTCAAGCCTAAACCGTAATTATTTTAAAGCGCCTATTCACCCCCCCCCCCTAGGCGACATCCTCGATCTTTCAGTTTGGTTGCGCCAGTTGCTGTCGGAGCTGTACCGTCCTATTGAGCAAGCTATCATTATTTACTATGATAATATTTCAGCTGTCTACATGTCAGGAAATCCGGTTCAACACCGTCGCACCAAGCATATTGAGATCGACATTCATTTTGTTCGAGAGAAGGTGGCTCTCGGTCAAGTTCACGTTCTCCACGTGCCTACTTCTGCTCAGTTTGCTGATAGTTTCACTAAAGGCCTGGCGACTACTCCGTTTCAAGACATTCGTTTCAGTCTCAACGTCGTCGAGCCTACCATTGACACTGCGGTGGAATGTTAGAATACAACTTGTATTAGGATTTAGACTCCTACTCGGTTTATAATAAGGCTAGGTCAGGTGCGGCTTGGCTCTTATATATACTTCTTGTGCCGGCACAATATTGCATCAACAATTATATAATACAATTCTACACAACCAAACAACTTCGGCTTTTCCACAGCTGAAAGTTCACAACTCACAACAGATTTTTCAGAATTTGCAACTCAACCAAACACAGCGGCAGCGGTCGATAGTCGATACATGCACCTACCCTTTGACAAACAAAGAAATAAGCTGCAGTGAGGACGCAGCGAATGAATTACTCAGGTTAAGCAAAGTAGAAAGAGTTTATCAACCGTTCTCTAATGTACAAGACATCCAATCCTGCAGCTGCAGGCTAGATAACTCGGAGACTCACTCCGGCATCAAATGATGAGAATCGCCGGCAAATGGCATACACGGATGCACTTGCCTTATGCACACTCTCCTTGGATACAAAGTGGGCCCACACATACGGTACGTGATTATTCTTCAGTTATGCTGTGAAGGCTAGGCTGCCAGGAATAGGACGCCGAGTCAGCCGGCGAGGCAACCGGCCGCCGGCGCCTCCGTCCCGGCGATTCCCCTTTCGCACCCCTCCCCTTCTCCTTGGTATCTTTCACACGTACCACCCTGCCCGCTTCTTCTTCACTGCCATGACTGACGCCCACCTCTTGAGGAGGCCTCTCGTGCGCCCTGGCTTCGCCGCCCACGGCCCAGCCGAACCACTTCTTGCCGCCGTCCTTGTGGCCCCTGTCATGGCCATCGGGCCTAGCCAGGTGCCTCCTCAGAGACACGCTGCCGCGCCCGCCGCCGGCGCTGTGCGAGGAGGACGAGGAGTACTTGAGCAGCCTCCGGACGGTGCTCTTGGGCACGACGTAGTACTTGTGCCCGAGGTGGAGCATGGTGTTGGGCGCGGCCACCGCGCCGACGGGCTCGCGGAACACGTCGGGACGCGCCACGCAGAACCGCGGGTGCTGCGACATCACCTCCGCCGCCAGCACCGGCCGGTCCAGCAGCTCCACGTGGCCGCCGGGGAACACCAGCTTCACGAACTGGCCCCGCCGCCCCGCACTCGTGCCGCAGAAGCAGCTCGCCATGGCCCTGAGCTCGATCGATCGGCTTGCTTCAAGAGGCCGGCGGTTTTATAGATGGAGTAGGTGCTGAGGTTTCTACTATTGGACTTAGCTAGCTGCCCTAGGATTGCGTGTTGGTGGATTGTGCAAAGCGCCAAGATGCCATCGTTGTTGCCATTTGCGCATTTGTGTTGTTCCTGGCAGGTTGGCACTGCATCTTGGACAGCGTCAAAAGCTAGCTGTGCATAGGTCACGATGGTTACGAGGAGGTTTTGAGGTTACAAGGTCTAGAAAATTTGGCGGAAGACCGCATGCATGTAGTGGTGGCCTGGCTTTTTGGCTTCCCATTGGCGGCCATACGGAGATGACAATATGTACCAAACTGTGGAGTTAGTTCATGTCACTACTGAGAAAGGATACATACTTGGCACTCCTAAACAACTGAGATGACAACATGTGTTACCTACACTGCAGAGTGCATAGTTAGTGCGTGTCATTCTGGATAAAAAGGGACAGGTGCTAGCCAATCAATTAAGAGGGAACAAGAGTTCCAATATGTACGAGGAAAGCCCATCAGGCTCTACTTTCTCACTTTACTAAGTCGCCTGAATTTTGAATTTGGGTCAGTTGATTTCTTGACCGTTGATTTTTGCTCTGAGATTTGTGTTGTGTTTTTTCTGGATTGTTTTGTGAGCTGGTTTGGGCTGTTTTTTTTCTCTGACTGGCCATATATTTGGGACAGTCGATTTGCTACTGGGCTGAAGCCCTCCTGCCCAGCCCATCCCTCTTTACCTTGTTACTTCTTCCGATTTTTCTTTTTTGATGCGTTCTCCTTTTGTTATTTGCTTTTCTTTATTATTAGTTGGTTTTTATTTTATTTTTGTATGTATTTTTAGGATGTTGCGTGAGTGTAAATGTATGCACACAAATCTATGTAATATGTGCGAAAATTGCACTGTTATATGATTGTTGTTTGCATACTACAAAAGTGCAAAGTTGTGTGAATTCTTTTTAAAAAATATTTTTTATTCTTAAAGATTAATACTACCAATGGCATAATTAATTGTTCCCAATTAAACTTCATCATGTTAATTTTGATTTAGTTATTATTTCATTTTTCTTTCTTTTTAAGGGTAATACCAATGACACTAATTTGTTCCTTTTTAGTAACTTTCAATTTTGTAATTTTTCTATTATATTTTATTCTTGCATATTTTAAAATGAATCTTTTTGCATACTATGTGCAAACACCTTTGTTTTACTTTTTTTATTTTCTTTCTTCTTAAAGGGCAATACAATGCCGCTTAATTAATTTTTTCTTAGAAAACCTCATTATTTTGATTTTTCTAAATTTTATTTCATTTTAGTTCTTCTTTAATGGTAATACCGATGACACTAATTCCTTCCTTTTAATAACATTTTTCTACGTACATTTCACTATTATATGTTTATTCTTGCATATTTTAAAAGTTCAATCCTTTTGTATATTGTGTGCAAATTTTCTCAAACCCTTGTTTTATATTTTATTCAATTTCTTTCTTTTTAAAGGGTAATATCAATTCCACCAGTTCATTCTTTCTTAGAAAACCTTATTATTTTGATTTCATTTTTATTTTATTTTATTTTAATTCTTTTTTAAGGATAATGCCAATGCCACTAATTCATTTTCGTTATAATACTTCATTATTTTGATTTTGTTTTGTTATTATTATTTTTCTTTTAAGGGTGATAACAATGCCACTAATTCATTCCTTCTTATGAATTTCCTTTTGTGAAAATTTCACTATCGTGTGCTTATTCTTGCATATTACAAAAAAGCACAATTTTTGTGTATTATGTGCAAATTTTCTCGTTGTTTGATTTTTATAATTTTTTCCTTCTTAAAGGGTCATCTAATGTCACTAATTCATTCTTCTTTAGGAAACTTCATTGTTTTGATTTTGAATTAGTTTTTATTCTGTCTTAAAGGGTAATACCAATGCCACTAATTTATTATTCTTTAGAAAACTTCATTATATTGATTTTTAAATTTTATTTCATTTTCATTCTTCTTAAACGGTAATACCAATGCTACTAATTCATTCTTCCTTAGACATCTTCATTATTTTTTATTCTGCCTTTATTTAATTTTCTTTCTTCTTTAAGGATAATACCAATGTCACTAATTCAATCCTCCTTAGGAAACTTCTATTTGCTAAAATTCCACTATCCTATGCTTATTGTTGCATGATATAAAAAACATAATTTGTGTGTATATTATGTGCAAATTTTGTCATTATTTGATTTTTATAATTTATTTATTATTAAAGGTAATACCAGTGCCAATAAATCCTTTTAGAATACTTCTTTTTTGGTTTGTTAATTTTATTTCATTTTCTTTCTTCTTAAAGGAAATACTAATGCCACTAATTCATTCTTCCTTAGCAACTTCATTTTTTATTCTTAAAGGGTAATACCAATGCCACTAATTCATTCTTCCTTAGCAACTTCATTATTTCGATTATTTTTCTTTTATTGTTTTTCTTTATTCTTTAAAGGTAATACCTATGCCAAAGTCATTCTTACTAAGAAAACTTCCTTTTATGAAAATTTCACTATTATATGCTTATTATTGCATATATTATAAAATGTCATAATTTTTGGGCAATTTTTGTCATTGTTTGTTTTAGTTTTCTTAATTTTCTTCCTTCTTAAAGGGTTGTACTAATGCCACCAATTCATTCTTACATAGAAAACTTCATTTAAAAAATAGTATTAGTATATGGGGAAGAAGAAGGGTAGAGAAAGAAGAAGGTGGTTCGACCTATGTATCTTGATCGAGTGGTGGAGAGTGGTGGAGACGATTTGACTGAACATCCAAAAATATAGGCGCCTATCAAATAATAGCCCCCATAACATGGATATATACTCAGTAATTTTTGTGCTATGTTTGTGTGGTTCACACCGCTCTCTAAAAAATACAATACTATATGCTTATTACGAAACAATGCAATTTCTATGCCAATCATCTCTAAATTTGTGTCATTGTTGCTTTTATGTGTTTTTACATTTTCTTTCTTCTTTTAGGTAATATCAATGCTCTTATTTCATTCTTTCTTATAGCAAATCCTTTTTTTTGTTTTTGTTTTGTATTAGATTTGGATTTAGTTTTGTTTAGCGAGTGGTGCATGCATGTAGTCATATCCATCTATCGAGCAAAGTTTAGGCGTGAATAACATGTATGTGTAGCCCATTCATGTATGACATGCCCACGAAATATCATGCACGTGATGTTAAGTGGTGGGTCATTTCATGAGAGTGGACGTCCTGAACACAGCGGCACCTAGACGCTACAATCTGACCACGCGCTTTCATCAGGATGATCTGCGCATTATGCATTGTCGGTTCAGCACTTCATCAATATACAAGAGATAATACATGTTCAGAACGTACGGGTGAGGGAGTCTTGGATTATGGGGTCCTCGGGCGTCCGGGCTATGTGACATGGATCGGACTGATGGGCCGTGAAGATACAAGACAGAAGGCCTTCCCCCGTGTCCGGATGGGACCCTTCTTTGCGTGGATGGCAAGCTTGGCGTCCGGATGTGTAGTTTCCTTTCTCTGTAAACCGACTCTGTACAACCCTAGGCCCCTTCGGTGTCTATATAAACCGGAGTGTTTAGTCCGTAGAGGCCAAGACAAATCCGGCTAGACATCTAGGGTTTAGCCATTACGATCTCGAGGTAGATCAACTCTTGTAACCCCTATACTCATCAAAGTCAATCAAGTAGGAAGTAGGATATTACCTCCATCAAGAGGGCCCGAACCTGGGTAAACATCGTGCCCCCCTTTGTCTCCTGTTATCTTTGATCCTCAGGTGCACAGTTCGGGACCCCCTACCCGAGATCGGTCGGTTTTGACACCAACAACGGGTTCCTGTCTTGGCAAAGGAGGATGGTCCACAAAAAAGGTGTAAAGGTAACAAAGTTCATCTCTCTCTGCCATACTAGGGGTGGCGTGTACATTATGCACGGGAACACTGATTCAGAGACGAGCAGATTAATGCCTACTCCTGTCATGAAAAACGCGTACTAGTCATCCCAAACCCAAAAATCACATGGTTCGTTGTTCTGCATGTCCAAAATAAATAAGCAAAACTGTCGGAGTTATAGGCGACGGATATCCCGAAGAGGGCAAGACAATAATTCAAGACATCGGGACTAACAAAGCCCCTCAGTCCGACTGCCCGGCCGCTCCTACCGGCTCCCCGTCCGACTGCTCTGCCCGGCCGGCTGCCGGTTCCCGACAGCGCCGACCAGCCAGCTGCCGACTGCGCCAACTAGCCGGCTGCCGACTACAGCCCGACCCGACACTGACAAGACACCGACGAGACAACCGTACCGCGACATCATCTATAATGTATCTGTCCCTAGCCACTGTTTTATAAAGTGCGCCAGAGACAAGGAGACATGCGCATCACGTCCACACCATCATGGGCATGGTGCCCCATTCTCACTTGTCCCCCACGCCACTACCTAGCTTATGTAGTAAGCTACCCCCACACTATCTATAGCTAGCATTCATCCATCCACCACGGCCACAATGGCTCCACAATGGCTCCCTGGACACTCTCACACACTCCACGCATGCATACTGCTTAGCAAGCAAGCTAGCTAGCACACACATATCCATTCGGCCAAGCATACACTTGTGCCTATATGCATATACGAGGCCAGATGCCGGCGGCGCTGACCTCAGATACAGCTCCAGGAGCACTCTGTACCAGATATACCACATATACTCAGACATACAGGAGTAGGGCTGTTATCTCTCCGGAGAGCCCCAAACCTGGGTAAACTAGCGCGTGCTACTCGCATACCCGCTCTCGGGCCTATCAGCAGCAGTCTTGCCCTCACACGAAGCCACTACATGGCATCTATCGTCTTGCACCCCCCGTGAGAATACCAAGACAGTTGGCGCCCACCATGGGGCGGTACTATGCTACCGCGCTGCTGCTGGTTTCGCAGTCCGAGCGGGACCATTTTTGTCATCACCGCGGCGTCGTCGTCGTTTCTCCGGTAGCGCTCGAGGGCCCGACATCGAGGCGCCCTCAGAGCGGCCGCGAGGGGCGGCGCATCCTCGCCGTCGGCCTCTTCGTCTTCATCACCGCGGCGTCACACCGTCTCTCCGATAGCGGTCGGGGGCTCGACATTGACAATGCCCCCGGAATGGCCGTGAGGGGCGGTGTGTCCTCGCCGTCGGCCTTGCCTTCTTCACCACGGTTGTGACGCCGGCCGTCTGTCCGTGCACGCGCCGCCGCGGGGCCTCACTTCGGTCGGCCGCATCAACCCGCGCGCTGCTCGCGTCCGCTCCCCTCCACGCTTGTCTAGCTCCGGCCGTAGCACACGGTCGCTCCTCCATACATGCTAGCCAGCAAGCCAAACACTGCCTATACACTATCTAATTAAACCCTTTAACGGTCGCGCAAAGGGCGCATCGTGGCGACGTCCACGTAGGCATCGCGATTTCACTGTGGCGATAGAAAAATTATTCCCGAGAAACATCCCCAGGTAACACCTCCCTCTGTGAAAATAGGGAGAGAGAGAGAGAGAGGAAACTTCCCCACTAAGGCAGCCGTCATCTCCTCTCCTGCATCCCAAATCCAGTAGTCCACCCAACCGTCTCCTCCCACCACAAATCCTTCGACTTCGCCGCCCTTGCCACCGGAGGAAGGGCTTGGACGACATCGTCGTCCTCGCCCATCTACGCACGACACCTGAGAGAACCCCGTCGGCTCTGTCGATCTGCCAGACATGTCCAAGGAGAGGGAGAGGAGGGGTCACGTTTGGACGCGAGGAGGGGGAGCAGCCAACCGCACCCGGCCGGCGAGTACGGCGCCGCTGCATCATGCCTGCATGGCCCGATGGCGCCCGTCGTCGTCCAGGAGCAGCACAAACAGCTGGTGATGGATCTCTCATCAACGGCCGCCGACCACCTCTCAAAGATAAGTTTCTCGTCCACGTTGTCGTCACCTCGGTGGTTGATTCATGGGAAACGTTGCCAAGCGCTGGTGAGGACAAGTTGTGAGTTGCGATGATGGTTGGTTCTTCCCCTACTTTTTTTGTCTCCTCAGTTGTCACCTGGTTGATTCCATTCATCACCGATCTGTCACTCTGCAGGTTGTCACTAAGAGACTCGAGAGTCAATTACAACATCAAGTTTAGAGAGTAAAAAGAAGTAAGCAGCAAGGAGATGTAGCATGCGCTGCACAGGGAAGTGGGCGTCTCTAAAGAATTCTAGATCACGGTGAGATAATTTGGGTCAATAATGTGGAATTTCTATGTGTACGCTGCACCTGCACTAACTTGCTTCCATTAACACACCCTTTTGCTGCTTGTGGGAGGGAAGTAATTACAACAGCTACTTGTGACTGTATCTAATCTTGCAATTGATTATTTGTTGATGTCTCCGCCCTATGGTTTCCAGGTTAAAATTCAATCCTTCTCGATGTAGTTATTATTATGCAGGATCTAAGACTGAACAAGTCCCACTGCTGATAATTTAGATCACCCTTGCAAACAGAGTTGATTGGGCTGGTGACATAGTTCTAAAATTTCATTAACTCGAAGTAGGCGGCGTCCTTTTTAATTGTTCTTCTTTTTTCCTTGAATGTCAAATGCAAGCAAGCATGCCTGTGTTGAGGCTTAAAAATATCAAGGCGCATGTGTCCATGTCACTTTTACATACTAAGCAATACTTTCTTGTCCTTTGTGAATGCACATGATAGACCTGAAAGAGTTCTGTTATTTTACCCTTTTTTGTGTAGGTTTCTTCTCACCCAGCAGCTTCCACAAAGTAGAGTATATCGCAACTTCGGAAACTTATTGAAGATGATAGTTCTGATGTTAATATCTAGGATGATGCAATAAGCTCTTTTGACAATTTATCAGAAGAAAGAGCCGAAGAAAATGGAGGATTCTAAAATGACTCAAATAGAACTACAAAATATCTATGCCACAAAGGGAGGGATGTTCAAGAAAATAATACGATGCATTATATTTTGCCTATATGCCTAAGTATACTGACATGACGGTAAGCGATATGATATTGTTGAACAGTGAACGCCAATCCAAAAAAAACTTCAAAACAATCTGTATGCATTAGTTGAGCTGGTATCTAGCTTTGCTATTTTTATGCAAGGTGCTGAAGTTCAATAACATTCATGATAATCCCCAGCTTCAGTATCCAGCAAAAGAGAAGTTACATTACAAATTCACAACTCAGCTGCGCAGCTGCAAGTCGATATATGATATCAATATTTTCAGTTCCTCTTATATGCTAATTTAGTTACTTTTGATCTAGAAAAGATTTTGGTGTTTTTGTTCTAGAAAGACTGAACAGACGGAGGAGCCACTCTAATCATAAATATTTTTGAATTATGATTAGGGCTAGGGAAGGTCATACCAACAACACATCTTTATTCCCTTGATGTCCCATAATAGGAAATAAAACTCTTTTTTACACTTGGTATTTGGTTAAGCTTAAATATAATCTAATCTCCCATGTGTTGGGACTTGGGAGCTGCGACTATATTTTTTATGAACTTAAGGACCAGTTGACAAAGATAGTCCAAATCCAGTTGGATCATCACTTCATGTTTGGACTCTTGAGTGAATTTATTTTAGAAGGTTAAGAGCAGAGGGATACAGTTCTAAGATTAAATTGACCATTTTTTCTACGAGTGTACTATTTATACGCTCATACCACAGGGTAATTGCTATTTATTTTCCTAACTTATTACCACATGCCTCCTAACCAGTCAACGATCAGATATTTAGCTCCATTGCTAATAGTAAGAAATGTGTTGTCCAACAATATGAAGAGGTTCCCTTTCCAGCTTATCTAATGGTACTGACATCCGCCGTAAGTGAATTTGATTGCTCTACTAAGTCCCGTCTATTAGATTTCTTGTTTATTTTTACATGGTTTAGTTACTTTCAGAAGCGCAAATACTCAAACTATTTGATTTCTTTGTGGCTGAGTTGGAAAGTTTTGTTGAAACTGAAGGAGACGATTTCCACTTGCCCGCAGGCAGATATAGGGATCTAGGTTTCACCTTTTCTTTCCAAGTACACCGGACCTTGATATCGCCTGTGTTCCTCCACCATTAGGTTTTGTTGTAAAGAAATTTTTAACTCCCACGCTTGCTGGGAAAAACATAGAAATCAGAAAGTTCCTCGACACCGGATGTTCATATACGAGTCAAAACAAGTAACAAACAAGTCAGTCCAATGTAAAAATCCAACGTAGCACCAAACAAGTCGTCTAATGTACAGATCAAACATGGTAACACATATGATCACTATCTGGAGACCTGCCATTGGCACACCACACATGTATTTTGGTCTTATTAATACTAGCCGATATCATGTTTCATTTTTTGTCCTCTCATGAAATTTATGTTTCAAAATATTATTGCAGAGTATGACATGGTAGGGAAATCTCAAGCATGGGTGATGTCTATAGCTATGGCATTGTTCATCAGGAAATGCTAACACATAAATCACATGAAGAATTCAATGATAAATTTATGCTTCATAAGTATATATAGGCATCTCTTTCACGGACTGAAGACATTATTCACTTCAACCTTACTTCAGAAATATTATCTCTTCACCTCAACCTTACTTCAGAAATTTATGCTCAAGTATATATGTGCTCTCCGACTCTTTAAATTTGGTATTTTATACATGGTAGAATCACCAAAATAGATACACATGTATGAAACTACTACGCTTGCTCCGCTTCATCAATGAACACTCTTGCTGCTGCAGTTCTATCGCCATGCCTTGGATTTGTAACAACTAACAACTAACATGCAACTATTACTCATTTAGATTGATATAAGAATCCTGTCATATAGGAAAATTAATTAATTCGTCAGCTTGATTAGTGCGTACAGTCCCAACTTAAAAGGTACCATCAGGTGACGCCCCAGCCACTAGTATCCATTACAACACAAGTGGCGAAGCTAGCTAGCAAGCAAGCAAACAGCCTGGCAGCTCGATGGATTTTGTAGCTGGCTAGCTAGCGCTACTTGCGTACGTACAATAGTATTATCTTGCTTCCGCAGTTCTGCGTCACCAGCCGCGCCGTCTCCGCGCGCGTGCGCCGCACGGTCCCTGCTCCGCTCAGTGCTCGCCTCGCCGTTGCTGCTCCCTCTCCCAGCGACTCGCCGGCCGTAGACGCGCGTCCGTCTCCGGTCTCCTCTGCAGCTCCGCTCGGCTGGGCGACCGCTGCACCCGCTCCTTGCACGCCGTGCAGAGGGAGCGTGGGGCCGCGCCTCGGCTGCCTCCAGCGGCACGCCGGCCTTCTCCGCTCCTCGCCTCGTCCCTGACCAGCTACCCAGGCCTCCTCCCGCGCTGCCCCGGTCCGTAGCTGCGCACCCCTTCCTCAGCACCCAGCTCGTCCGCCTCCGCGCGCGAGGTGCCTGCCACGCGCCTTTTCCGCCATGCGTCGCCCGCGCCTGGCCTCGTCCGAACGTCCGCCCGCGCCGGCTCCGCCGCCGGCTCCTTGCGCGTCGTTGGCCTGCTCCGCCTCCACACGCTCCCGCGTGGGCTGGCTCGCCGCCCTGTCCCGGCCGGCTTCGCCTCCACGCACGCCCGCCAGCTTCCCGGCTTCGGCTTCTCCAGCACCCGGCCACCGCCCAGCCGGCTTCCCCGTTCCTCGCCGGCTCCCCCGGGCCGGCTCACTGCGTCCAGCTGCACTCTGCCCCGGTCGGCTCCGCCTCCCCCTGCCGGCTCGCCGCCCCATGCCGGCCCGGCCGAATCCTCCGCCTCTGCCCGAGGCCGAATCTTCCGCCTCCGCGCCGCCTACAGGCCCACAGCGCCGGCTGTGGCTCCCCGCCACCCGGCCTTAACGCGCCCGCCTGCTCCCACGGCCGGCTTGCCACCAGCCGGCCTCGCGAGCGCCCGCCGGCTCGCTCTACAGCCGGATGCCTGCCTGCCGCACCAGCGAACCCCCGCGCCTCGCTCCCGTTTACGGAGTGCGCTGCGCCCGGCTGGCCGCGCGCCAGTCTCGCCTTGCTCCGGCCTCCGGCTCCGGTTGCTCCCAGCGGGAGCCCCGACCGTCCGCACGGGCCCGCGCTAGCCCGCTTCCCCGCACCTCCGCCTGCGCCGCGCCCTCGCTCGCATCGGCCCGGCCGTCCGCGCCGGCTGCAGCTCCGCGCTGCTCGCATCCTGACAGTGGCCGGGTGCTCCGCGCAGGACGGCTCCCGACCCGGCCGCCTGCTGGTGGCGCGCGCGCCCGCCTGCCGGCTGCCGCCTCTGCCTCGTCCGGTTGCTCGCTCCTCTGGAGCCGGCTGCCCTGAGGGCCCGGGCTGCACCAGGCTCTTGCGTGTGCGCAATTACGCGGAGAGAAGGAAGACTCAGTCAATGCCACCCGACAAAAAAAGAAAAGAAAAGAAAGAGGTCGGTGGGACAAAGAGAAGAAAGAAAAAACGTCTGTCTGTCCGTCCACCTGCTTCGCCACTCGGACGGCTAGACGCGACCCGGCCTGCCTGCCCGCTTCAATGTCTGGCCGGCAAGAGCGTCAGCACGGCTGCATGTCCGCCTCGACGCCTGGCCGGTCGTGCCTTGGCCCGAATCTCAGGCGCTACACCCAGCGGGTGCGCTGACGCGCCCCCGCGAAGAAGAAGACAAAGTAGTTACCGGAAGATCCGGCCCGACTGCTCAGCAGTCGACCCGAATTTCGGAGGCTACATCCAGCGGATCTTGACGCGCTTCGCGAGAAGAAGAGGTAGTCTTGGAGATCCGCCGATCTTTCGTGATCGGCCCAATCTCGAGGTTACACTCCACATCAAGGCGCGCCTCACGGAAGATTGCAAGAAACTAAAACAAGAGACAAGTCTGGCTGCCAGCAGCCGACAGAAGAGAAAAAAAAAGAAAAGGGCGCTGCTAGACGCCTCGCCACCTGGCCGGCTGTGCCAAGCCAGCTCGGCCGCGTTCCGCTCGCCGCCTGGCCGGTCAAGCCCGACCGGCTGGACCCTCCTCGAGCACCCAGAGGCTCGAGGGCTACACCCAGTGGGTGCGCCGACGCGCTCCGCGAGCGTGGAGCCGCGCCGGCTGTCTTCGACAACCTCTGCCGCGACTACACAAAAATCAAAGTGAGTTCCTCACCCACATATTTTTGCACCGCGCAAGCACGGATAACCCCGAGCGATGCTCGGGGGCTATCTCCGCATTTTATTGTAGTTGCACCACTGTTCGCCCCGGTGGCAGCCAGAGTTGGCCCGGGGGATGGCCGCTTGGCCTGAGACGTTTTTTCCCACATACGACTTAGTAGCGTGTGCAGTACCAAAGGCCCACCTCTCAGCCATAGACCGCAGAGCGGCTGTCCGGCTAGCGAGAGCAAAAGCTGGAGGTCACCCCACGCGAAAAATGTCCGGGAAAAGAAACGCTTCGGGCGACCCAACCATTTCCTTTATGAGTATCTGCTTGGTTAAATCCACTCCCAGAGTCTGATTTCTGTACACTCCGCTTCACGGTCCACTCTCAGCCACAGACCGCAGAGCGGCTGTCCGGCGAGCAAGAGCACAAGCCAAAAAGCGGAGGGAACACGAAAAAGGTTGAAGGAGGCTCGGACGAAAATGAGTCGGCACCCTCCGCATAATACTTGCAACGCTAAACGCAATCATTCGATATATCTGCATGGACTAACTTTGTCTTTTGCATGATCATTTTCGTGAACACCTGCCAAAAAACCTCCGCCCAACTTTGCCAAGTTGCCCGGAGGCTTGGGGGCTACTGTCGAAGTTATAGGCGACGGATACCCCGAAGACGGCAAGACAATAATTCAAGACATCGGGGCTAGCAAAGCCCCTTAGTCCGACTACCCGGCCGCTCCTGCCGGCTCCCCGTCCGACTGCTCTGCCCGGCCGGCTGCGCCGACCAGCCGGCTGCCGACTGCGCCAACCAGCCAGCTGCCGACTGCAGCCCTACCCGACACTGACAAGACACCGACGAGACAACCGTACCGCGACGTCATCTACAATGTATCTGTCGGGGCACTGTTTTATAAAGTGCGCCAGGGACAAGGAGGCATGCGCATCACGTCCACACCATCATGGGCATGGTGCCCCATGACCACTTGTCCCCACGCCACTACCTAGCTTAGGTAGTAAGCTACCCCCGGACGCGGATTTTGAGGACATGCGCCCACGCGCTGCCGTTATCCCGTGCGTCCACGAGCGCGTCGTGATCGGTAGCTAATATAGCCTCTCGCCCCCCCACGCGCAATACTGCACAGTGTTAATTACTCACGAAATGGGAATACATCCGCTATACCCTCTCGTCTGCTCCGCTGCAGTGCGTGTTAATTGAAGTAATCAATTCATGTTGTGTGTCATTATTTGGTGCAGGGGAGCTGGGAGTATTGATGGTGCGCAGTGCCCTCTTTTATTGATGCATTCAAGTGAATGGCGGGTGACGACTAGGCGATGACTTTCTTTGGGTGGTCATGAGTGATTCATGACAACCCTGCTGTTTGGTGTATGCACATTTGCCTTCGACGTGTTTACATCTATTTTATGATTAGGGATAGATTAATTACGGTAGGGCGCGAGCTCACAACGGTGTCTAGCTAATTTATTGATAAACCAGCTTGCAGCCTGCATGAGCAAGCTAAACATACTGACTGATACATGCAGTTCGGCTAGCAAAAGTAAAAAATATAAAAAGGAACAACAGTCCCTACGCAGAAGGGATAAACTACAGAGTTCTGAGGAGGCAGCTCATGGCCGTGGCCGTGCGAGGGGTGCATGCAGTGCACTGAGCAGAAGAAGATGAACACGTAGCCAGCGTTGCATTCGGGGAAACGAATGAGAAGGAGTGGAGGCATCTTATTGGCCGTGTGGTATGATGGAGGTGGTGTTGAACTACTATGGGACATGGACGAACACATGCTTTGCAAGCTCAGCTAAGCTGGGAAGAATGGAGAATGGAAAAGACAGGGAGAAGCGTCGCCTAGATGGCCGTTGTGACTAAAGTGTGATCAACGCGCGTCTCGCTCCTGCCTGGTGCAGCTAGCCGTTGGTACTACTGTGCAATGAATTCCTCTCGACGCGCCAGACGTTTCAATGCGTGTGGCTGCCATGTGGGCCTTTACTGCAGCACGCAGAGGCAAATACGAGCGCTATACCAGCTGGTGTACGCTGCCCAGGGGAGTTTATACGGCAACGTTGTATTGGAGTAGCACGAATCGCTAGGGGACAAGTGGTGCTGATAACAACCTCGCGTGGCTGCATGTACACACATGATTTATCGGCTACCCCCACACTATATATAGCTAGCATTCATCCATCCACCACGGCCACAATGGCTCCCTGGACACTCTCACACACTCCACGCATGCATACTAGTTAGCAAGCAAGCTAGCTAGCACACACATTCCATTCGGCCAAGTACACACTTGTGCCTATATGCATATACGAGGCCAGATGCCGGCGGCGCTGACCTCAGATACAGCTCCAGGAGCACTCTGTACCAGATATATCACATATACTCAGACATGCATGAGTAGGGGTGTTATCTTTCCGGAGAGCCCCGAACCTGGGTAAACTAGCACGTGCTACTCGCATACCCGCTCTCGGGCCTATCAGCAGCAGTCTTGCCCTCATACGAAGCCACTCCGTGGCATCTGTTGTCTTGCACCCCCGTGAGAATACCACGACAAAAACAGTTGTTGTCAAACAAAAACCTGCAGTAGCATGGCCGATGACATGCGCATTAGTGCATGTTAAATCAACAAGCTAGTTACTTACTGATTGATTCAGGCACTTGTAGAAATAGATGCCAAGGAGCACAACATTGTATTGGTGCGTGCTCGCTGGTAAAAATATTATGTTATACGCTGTCACAATGGCGTGTAGCATGGTATCTGCGTTCATACTGTCAGAATTGCGAAGGCCCACATGTGAGGAACGGTCGGCTTCATATTGACATTTGGAGCACGTACTAGCCTTTGTGTCAGGTTTGTACTGTCAGACTGTTTGCCCCTGATACAGATATACACTGCAAAACGATGCCCTACATCCATATACCCTAACTAGCAGCCTACTCTGACTGGAATCGCAAAGGCCTGGGCGTCGTCGATGCCGTGCGTGCAGATGCCGCTGGCACTCTCGTCATTTCATCCTCCTAAATCTATGAATGGTACATGGTGAAGAGAAGCAATAAACATGCATGCATTATTTGACCATGCAATGCACTCCTTATTTTGTATTTGTATTTATTCTTTTCTTTAGTTTATGTCCACTGTTTAGTTTATGTTGCACTGGCATGACACTAGTTAATGTTGTATTGGCAATTAAATATATTCCCTCCTCCCAAAATCTTAGACGCCTACTTTTTTTAGGAAATCCCTAAATCTAAGGCGCTCATCTCTTGATATTCTCTCTTGTACGCCCAGCGTAAGCTAACCATTGATAATCGTGGATCAGTCAACCGTGTTTGTTAAAGTATATCGTGGAGAAAACTTTCTGTAACCATGGCTTCAGTAATTTGCGACCAGCCTTGCTCTAACTTTCGTGTCAAAATCTTACAAGCCCTACATAATGGGAAGAGTGAGTAATTAATTTTATAACCTACTAAAAACATAATATTATACAGAATTATTGTAGACTTCAAATGTAAGTTCTGGCATATGTATGTGACATGCATGCACTCATATATATGTATTGTATGCATGTATATAAAAATAAGTATATATGTGTGTGAGTGTGTTTGCTCTCTCTCGTAAGAGTGATTGGGTAATCCCCAAGTGTAAGGGAGAAGTAACCTAGCAATAAATATTTTCCTGGATTGAGAATCAAGGTTTATCAAACCAGTAGGATTTCTTCTGCAACTAAATTCATCGGTATCTGCACATAAAACAGACTTGCCCCAATGTTTTAAGAAGATTGTGAAGCTTCTTGTCCTGTTAGTTACAAGGATAAATTGCAGGGTATGGTAGAAATTGATAAATAGAACAAAATATAAAATGATACAGCAAGAAAACAAATTATAATGGTGTATGTAATTTAAATAAGATAGATGAAAGTGCGTTATATCGACTAGAGGGGGGGGTGAATAGGCGATTTTTATGAATTCTTTACTAAGGAATTTGCCGGTGAGGAAATTCCTTAGCGAAGAACTACTTGCAGCGGAATAAGTATTCAAGAGTAAGCACAACAGAATACAAGCATGGTCATCATGATGAAATGAAGACAAGCATAGAGTACAGAAAGCGTAATCACAGGATAACACAAGATGAAGACAAACAGACTGAAGAAACTGAACTGAGGAAATTGAGAAAGTCTTCAGTCAAAGTCTTCAAACACAGATATGAACAAACACTCAACACAGTAATGAGGAAATGAAAGAGTTGAGGAAATAGAACCAGTAAGGTTGGTGAAGACAATGATTTGGTAGACCAGTTCCAACTGCTGTCTTAGTTGTACGTCTGGTTGGAGCGGCTGAGTATTTAAACTCGAGGACACACAGCCCCGGACACCCGGTCGTGAGCACGCAGCTCAGACAATAAGTCCTCACCGATTCTCCTTGAACTAAGGTCACACAGACCTCGTCCAATCACTCGTGGTAAGTCTTCAGGTGACCTCCAAACCTTCACAATTCTTCAGACGTTAAAGCACGTCTGGAGACCTAACCCTGCAGAAGAGATTAGTTCTTTTTCTTCACCACCCACATCTCAAGGGGTGGCAAGAGTTCATCACTCATGAGCACCATACGAGAATGGTGGCAAAGAAGCTGCACCATTTCGCTTCACATAAGAGGGGTTAGGGTAGGCATATGAATAAGCAGAGAAATTCTTCGAGGACTTATGAACATAATGGTTTGAGGAATAATGCACATATTCATAGCCCTTAGCTCTACCTGCGCTAAACAGAGTTGTTAGCATGATGATAATCATGTGAGGACTTTGATCCTTTGAGGAATTTGATCCATGTGAGGAATTTGGTCCGTATGAGGACCTGGATCCATATGAAGAATTTGGTCCATGTGAAGAGTTTGATCTGGGGTTCCTATTCTTCACGGTGGTGTCATGAGGACATTCACCAAGACTTTCAAGGCACCTTTTGGGAACCCAGATTTTCTTCATATGGGAACCGTGCTCTGCAGATTAGTGCCAACATATCTAGCAAATACTTCACCATTCTGATTTTTGAACAGTTTATAGTTGAGTCAAATGACTCATCGGAAGAATGAGGAGATTCACATGTAAAGCCAGATAAGTTAGATGGATCAATGGAGGTCCCTTTGCAAAGAACCCATGAGGTTTTGGGGTACCGCCAAAGCTTCCAATATGTTCCATCAAGATTGAGTTTCCTCTCAAAGGCAATACCCTCTTTCCTAGGGATCCTATTGAGGATCTGCTTTTAAGCACATCACAAAGAGTCGATGCCCTTTGAGGCTTTTGTACATGCTCTGTCATGTACAATTCCTTCACCTGCATCGTCAAGGATACTAGCAATGTCCTCGATGAGGAATTAGTGATAGCAGAGGCAGGAGAAGAATTTGTAACAATTGAGGCATTTGAACATTGGTGAAGAATTAGCGATTCACGCTCAATGCACTTTAAGCATGGAGAAACAAATTCTTCTCGAGTCAGCTGATTTGTTGAGCAAGTAATGAATCGCGCTCCTTCTGAAGATCTTCATAACTCACTCTTAGCTTCTCAAGATCTTGCTTTCTTTGAAGAAATTCATAAGAAAGCTTCTCATGATTAGACAAGAGAGTGTTATGATGACCTTGAAGGTTGTCAAACCTAGACTGAAGTCTTTGAAGATTTTCAGTCAGGGCTTTAGTGTGATCCATTTCTTCACCCAACATATCATCACTTTTGTCTAGCATGTTTTGAACCTTTTCAAAAGCCCTTTGTTTTTTTACAGCAATCTTAGCAAGTTTAGAGTAGCTGGGCTTGAGGTCTTCATCAGATTCATTCTCACTAGATTCAGAGGAGGTATATTTGAGTACCTTGGTGTCACGCCCAATATGCGATACTATCCTAAAGAGACTCGAAGGTCCTACCAAGGATAGAACCCCATACTGAAACGCTTTTGCAAGGTGGATATCATTACATCAACATTACATAATAGGTGGGGATACATACAAGAGGCATACAATGCCACACAGATACAACATCATCATACACAAGAGCATCATCCGCTACGGATGAAACACAAACAAGCTCAACGACATCCACCCGCTAGCACAGCTGCCGACCGAACCTATCCCCGATCGAAGAAGAAGCGTAAGAAGAACTCCAAAACAAGCAAACATCGCTCGCGCCATGATCGCCGCAATACCTGTACCGCAACTGTTGTTGTAGTAATCAGGAGCCACGAGGACTCAGCAATCCCATTACCATGGGTATCAAGACTAGCAAAGCTTAATGGGAAAGGAAGGGGTAAAGTGGTGAGGTTGCAGCAGCGACTAAGCATATATGGTGGCTAACATACGCAAATAAGAGCGAGAAGAGAGCAAAAGGAACGGTCGTGAAGCTAGCAATGATCAAGAAGCGATCCTGAACTCCTACTTACGTCAAACATAACCCAAAACCGTGTTCACTTCCCGGACTCGGCCGAGAAGAGACCATCACGGCTACACACGCGGTTGATGCGTTTTAATTCGGATCTGGTGTCAAGTTATCTACAACCGGACATTAACAAATTCCCATCCGCCACATAATCGCGGGCACGGCTTTCGAAAGTTTATGCCCTGCAGGGGTGTCCCAACTTAGCCCATGATAAGCTCTCGCGGTCAACGAAGGATATTCCTTCTCCCAGGAAGGCCCGATCAGTCTCGGAATCCCGGTTTACAAGACATTTCGACAATGGTAAAACAAGACCAGCAAAGCCGCCCGATGTGCCGACAAATCCCGATAGGAGCTGCACATATCTCGTTCTCAGGGCAACACCGAATGAGACTAGCTACGAGTAAAACCAGACTTTGAGTTTCCCCGAGGAGGCCCCGCAGTAGCTCGGTTCGGACCAACACTCGAAGGAGCACCGCCCGGGGCTAAAATAAAGATGACCCTCGGGCTCCGAAACCCAAGGGAAAAAGGGCTAGGTGAGGCAAATGGTAAAACCAAGGTTGGCCTTCTTTGGAGGAGTTTTATTCAAAGCGAACCGTCAAGGGGTCCCATAAATCACCCAATCAGCGTAAGGAACGCAAAATGCGGAACATAACACCGGTATGACGGAAACTAGGGCGGCAAGAGTGGAACAAAACACCAGGCATAAGGCCGAGTCTTCCACCCTTTACCAAGTATATAGATGCATTAATTAAATAAGAGATATTGTGATATCCCAACATAATCCTGTCCATCATGGGGCAATCTTCAACTTCACCTGCAACTAACAATGCTATAAGAGGGGCTGAGCAAAGCGGTGACATAGCCAAGCAACGGTTTGCTAGGAAGGGTGAAAAAGGTTAGGGGCTGACATGGCAATTTGGGAGGCTTGATAACAAGTGATAGGTAGCGCAACATAGCGATAGAACGAAGCAACTAGCATAGCAATGATAGTAGTGAGATCCAAGGTGACGGTCATCTTGCCTGAAATCCCGCAAGGAAGAAGAACGAGTCCATGAAGAAGATGAAGCCACGAAGACGAACCAAGCGTAGACGAATGAATCCTCACGAACGCAACGAAACGGGAACTATCGAGAACAAGCACACAACATGGTAAACACACCACACATAGACAAGACATTATGCACAACAATCATGATGCATGACAAAGCTACCTGAAGCTACTCATGGCAAGAGATTATGCATACACGAGCAACACATCAAAGCAAGTTTAAATGAGGCCGGGAACAACATATAACAAATCCGGTAAGTCCTCATATGCAACTTTCAAAATTGGTCCAGATCTGAATAAACCTTATGTTCAAGTTGTTAAACAGCAAGTTAAGATGCACCAAGATGATCTACACGAGATTCTAGTCAAGTTACATATAAAGTTCATTTAATTTGGAGCTACGGCCTAGAAGATATGAGCAAAACAAGTTAAACATGGCATTGATGTAAAATGCATACAAACATCAAGCAAACACCTCAAAACAAGGATGCAACATGATAATATGGAACTACATGCAAAATCAAGCAAGTTTCATATAGAGCACACTCAAAACGGAGCAACGGTTCAACACACTCTATACAAGTCATAACAACAATCTGTCCAAAACAGCAACTAGGCATATTGCAAGCATCAAAACAATATGCTACAGCACCCCAACATGAGAAAAAAAAGGCATGGACATGATGTACAGGTAAAGCATAACAAAACATGAACACTGAGCTATCTCCAGAAATCACTAGAACATGCTCCAAAACACATGGCAAGATTGCAAATAATAACAGTTTCAAACTTAGGAGAAATAACATCAGGTTGAAATGTTTAGAGCTATCAAACAACATGCTACAGGAACATATAATGGAAAAAAAAGGCATGGAATGAATCTAATAATTGCATATAACAAAAGTCCTTTACTGACCATGAGCCAAAAATACACAGAAGATATGATCGCACCCATGTAAACATGGCAAATTATATGACAGATTCAAACATGGCAGGAACAACAATAAGTAGGTATGTTGGTGAGCTTGTACCACTCACCACATAGCAATACATGACATGACAAGGCAACCAACAGTAAGAATACATGTTTATGAAGCTAAGCATGGAAAGATCAAGTTCATAGGGTACATGGATCACTAGCAAATCACATGGCAAAACTGATCTTAATGTTAACAGGCTGACAGCAATATTATTTAGCAACTTTGGAGCATGATAACAACAAGCTACAGCAGGCTATAAATGCAACCAGGGGCATGGATGGATAGAGCATGACATTTGTAACAAAACATCCTTAGTTAACATCTCCAGATTATGCATAGAATGACTTGTGGCAGCAGGTTTACATAGCATCATAAAATAACAGATTCAGCCTAGCAAAACAGTAACAACAAGTACACTACTTCACGAGCTCGATGCACTCAGTACAAGACTCACAAAAATACATGGATTGCACACCTGTAAATATGGCATGATGTAGTTCAAAACACATGTAGAGATCATGCTCATAGGAGGCACACATTAAACATGGCAAAAATGACAAACGAGCATGTTCTGTTAACAAACAGCAGACAACATCATATAGCACTCTTGCAACAGAGATCCGGGCATCAAGATGATCTCAAACAAGCATGGCACAATGGAATGAAATGTAGAGCATCTCACAGCGAACATTTTGACATATTATTCACGCACAACGGAGCAGCACACATGGAGTTATGGCATGATGAACATGGGTACATAATGCAGAAAACTTAGGGACAGTGGAATTTTACCTCCGCGAAAGTCAACGTGGGACGGAGGGCTCCGGGACGGAGAGATCCGGGGACGGGGCAGGCGCGTTTGGTTCGGGACCGGGTGGATCTGGTCCATCTTCGTCTCCGGCGAGGAGCTCCGGGGAAGAGGAAGTCGGAGGAGGCGCGAGAGGTGGCCGGGGAAGCTCGGGGCCGGCCGGATCTGGTCCGGCCCGACCGGATCCGTGGTGGAGGCGGCGAGGCGACGGCGCTGAGGGCGCGGGGCGGCGAGGGCGAGGCGGCCGAGGGAGGCGCCGCAAAGGAAACGGGCGGCGCTTGGCGAGGGACGGCCGGCGGACGGCGCGGGCTCCAGCGGGAGGAGCCGGGCGGCGGCGCTTCGGCGGCCGGGCATGGGGCGGGCATGCGGCCGAGTGGGCCGCGAGCGGGGGGTGACGGCCACGTGGCAAGGCGCGATTGGACGAGGCGGCGACGCTGGACGTGTCCGGCGGCGCGAAGGGAGGAAGGAGCTAGGGTTAGGGGGATTCATCCGCGAAAAATGGAGGGGGAGGACCTATTTATAGATTCTGGGAGCTAGGAGAGTCCAAATGAGGTGCGATTTTCGCCCACACAATCGTGATTGAACGACCGAGAGCATGGAGGGAGTTTGGATGGGTTTTGGGCCACTTTGGAGGGGTGTTGGGCTGCAATACAAAGAGGCTTTTACGGTTACCCGGTTAACCGTAGGAGTATCAAACGACCTCCAAATGGCACGAAACTTGACAGGCGGTCTACCGGTGCTATACCAAGGCCGCTTGGCAAACCTCTGGCCATTCCGAGAAAGTTTAACACCCGCTCACTACAGGGGA
Source organism: Aegilops longissima (assembly GCA_021605205.1). Classification (NCBI taxonomy): domain Eukaryota; kingdom Viridiplantae; phylum Streptophyta; class Magnoliopsida; order Poales; family Poaceae; genus Aegilops; species Aegilops longissima. Next base: position 591,500,409 of record CM038682.1, read on the forward strand.
CAAAAAGGGGAACACCGGAGGACATAGGAGAGCCGGATTGCAGAACGGACAACGGGGAAAAAACTCGGATGCATGAGACAAACACGTATGCAAAATGAGATGCACATGATGACATGGCAAAATGCAACACGCAAGCAAATGACATGGCAACGACGGCGAATAACTGGCGGACACCTGGCGCATCGAATCTGGGGCCTTACACTTGGCACCCTTTGCCATGAAGCAATAGGTGGGAGCGTAGTCATCATTATCTTCATCAGCCTTGTTGATGAGGTCAGTTTCTTCAGAGTTGAAGATAGACTTGCTGACGAATGCAGTAGCGAGAGCCAGACTCGCCACACCAGACACAGACTCCTCAGATGCCTCCTCTTCCTCATGTTCCTCAGATTCAGCTTCAGAGTCCATTTCCTTGCCAATGAATGCCCGAGCCTTCTTTGAGCTGCTTTTCTTGTGAGATGAAGACTTCGAGGATTTTGATGATGAAGATTTTGATGATTTCTTCTTCTTCTTAGCGTCATCAGAACTGTAATCCTTGTATTTCTTCTTCTTTAATTCCTTTTCCCACTAAGGACAATCTTAAATATAGTGACCAGGTTTCTTGCATTTGTGGCAAAACCTTCTCTTATAGTCATTGGATGAGGAATCACTGCTCTTTGAGGATTTTCCAAAGCGACCACGTCTTGGGAACTTCTGGAACTTCTTCACGAGCAGTGCTAGCTCCTGGCTCAATTCTTCAGGATCACCAAGGCTGCTACCAGAATCTTCACATTTAGATTCAGACACCGCCTTGGCCTTCAGGGCACGTGATTTGCCATAGCTCGAACCATAGAGATCTCTCTTTTCAGCAAGCTGGAACTCATAAGTATTTAGCCTCTCGAGGATATCAGCGGGATCAAGTGACTTGTAATCAGCACGTTCTTGTATCATCAATGCCAGAGTATCAAATGAGGAATCAAGCGATCTCAACAATTTCTTCACCACCTCATGGTCGGTGATGTCAGTGGCACCAAGCGCTTGAAGCTCATTTGAGATGTCAGTGAGGCGATCGAAGGTTTGTTAAACATTTTCATTGTCGAGTCTTTTGAAGCGGTTGAAGAGATTGTGAAGAACATCAACTCGAGAGTCACGCTGAGTTGAGACTCCTTCATTTACTTTGGACAGCCTATCCCAGAAAAGCTTAGCAGTTTCCAAAGCACTCACTCTTCCATACCGTCCTTTGCTCAGATGGCCACATATGATATGCTTCGCTTGAGAATCGAGTTGCTTGAATCTCTTCACATCGGTAGCGTTCAGTGAGGGTGATACAGTGGGAACACCATTTTCCACAACATACCGTAGATCGTTATCAATTGCCTCAAGATGCATTCGCATCTTATTCTTCTAGTAGGGTAGTCCGTCCCATCGAAGGTAGGACAGCCAGCAGAGACCTTGATCATACTGCGGTTGAAATAACTAAAACTCCAAAGCGGTTAAACCAAAATCACACGTAACAAGGAGTACCTTCCTCGATACCAATTGAAAGTGCGTTATATCGACTAGAGGGGGTGAATAGGCGATTTTATGAATTCTTCATCGAGGAATTTGCGGTGAGGAAATTCCTTAGCGAAGAACTACTTGCAATGAATAAGTACTCAAGAGTAAGCATAACAGAATACAAGCATGGTCATCATGATGAAATGAAGTCATGCACAGAGTACGTAAAGCGTAATCACAGGATAACACAAGATGAAGACAAATGAATGAAGAAATTGGCGAGGAAATTGAGAAAGTCTTCACCAAAGTCTTCAAACACAGATATGAACAAACACTCAACACAAGAATGAGGAAATGAAAGAGTTGAGGAAATAAAACCAGATAAGATTGGTGAAGACAATGATTTGGTAGACCAGTTCCAACTGCTGTCTCGGTTATACGTCTGGTTGGAGCGACTGAGTATTTAAACTCGAGGACACACAGTCCCGGACACCCAGTCGCTGAGCACGCAGCTCAGGACAATAAGTCCTCACCGTATTCTCCTTGAACTAAGGTCACACAGACCTCGTCCAATCACTCGTGGTAAGTCTTCAGGTGACTTCCAAACCTTCACAGCTCGGTCACTCGGCGATCCACAATTCCTCTTGGATGCTCTAGACCATGACGCGTAACCGTCTGGAAGAAGCACAATCTTCAAAGGTAACAAGCGTCGGATCCACGCAGGATCAATCTCTTCAGTGATGCTCAATCACTTTGGGTTTGTAGGTGTTTGGTTTTGGGTTTTCCTCACTCGATGATTTTTGCTCAAAGTCCTCGGAGGATGGGATGCTCTCAAATGACAAGTGTCGGTTTCTCGGAGCAGCCAACCAGCTAGTGGTTGTAGGGGCGGCTATTTATAGCCTAGGAGCAGCCCGACATGATAAGACATAAATGCCCTTCAATGATATGACCGTTAGGTAGATAAGATATTTTGGGACAGTGGTGGCAAGAAGACAACAACGATCGGAGATTTGACTCTCAAATTCCTCGGGGCTATCATGATCCTCACTGTAGGCAATCCGACTTTGGCGAATTCCTAACTCCTCGGCCGAACAAATCCTCAATGACCGTAAGAACTTCGTCTCATCCATCAAGAAATTGATGAATCGTATGATATTTCCAATGGCTTCACTCAAGGGATTGGTACGTGTAGGATTTTGAGTTGAGCATCACATGGAGATTTTTCCTTAGTATTTCCCGACCCCTTTAACGAAGACGGTGTTTCCTATGACTCAAGAAAGAGAAAATGAAACTACGAAAACAAAATTCTTCACGCTTCATGTTCCTCAAGTGAATACCAAGTCTTCAAGGTCACACCAATTTCTTCACTTTCAAAGTCTTCGAAAGTCTTCGAATATCAAAGTCTTCATCGAAGAACTTCATTTTAGGGTCGACTTTCTCTGTAAATATCAAACTCCTCATAGACTTATAGACCTGTGTACACTCATAAACACATTAGTCCCTTAACCTATAAGTCTTCAATACACCAAAATCACTAAGGGGCACTAGATGCACTTACAATAGACCCAGGGGCCATAGTTTTACTGGAGGCATCTCTCCAAGTAGATAACTATGGTGTGCTGAACATATTAAAATTGAGTAGCGATTATATATATCCATTATGTCCGTGATATGTAGACAGTTATCCAACTGCATCTACAACTAATACTCCATCCCAAGACGGCTATCCAACATGCATCTCTAAATATTAAGTTTATGACAAACAGAGCATTGCAATAAGCAATATGACATAACATAGACATCAAAACTATCATCCAAGTGTGATAAAGAAACCATTATTTTATCCTTGGTAGCAATAATATAATATGTGTTCGCTCCCTTTCTGTCACTGGGATGGATCACCGCATCACAACTCGCTTTGAAGAATTACCAATCAATCTTGGCCAAGACAACTAATAGATCAAAGAGCACACATAACTACTTAATTATACATCAAAGAAACTTCAAAGATTCAATGTAATGCAATGGACAATCCTAATCATAAAGTGAAAAGTCATCATATCCCAACAAACACAACCACCCATTACATCATATTGATTCCGCTTATGGGAACTTTGTACTGAATCACATGGGGAGAGGATGCCATCTAGCTACTACTATGCACTCTAAGGTCATAGGGAAACCACTCACACATGATCATGGAGGCAGCAAGGTTAATGAAGATGGCTCTGGTGATGGATTCCCACTCCAACAGGATGTTGAAGCAGGCGGAAAAATCACGAAAAAAATACAAAGGTCTTGGGATTTTGGGGATTTATAGGTAAAAGAATGGACGTAAGGCAGTGGCCGGCCCCACACGAGTGGCTCCCTATTTGTACCATTCAAAAAACTATATCCATATCACTTTAAAAATGTTCACACGATTAAAAGCATGTTCATGAAATTTTCTAAAAATGGTCATGAGAATGTAAAACTTTATTCGCGTAATTTGCAAAAAGTATTTGCACCAGTCAAAAGTTTGTTCATGACATTAAAAATGTCCACACCTTTAAAAATATGTTCATAACATTTAAAAATGTTTATGAAATGTAAAATTCTGTTCACACAATTTTAAATTTTTTTCAAAAATATGTAAAAAGTTGTGGCGATTATAAGAAATCATAAGAAATTAAGACATGTTTTGCACCTTTTACAAAAATGTTCATGATTTTTTAAAGTTCATTGTGTATTTAAAGTGGTTCTATATGTGTGACGCCCGGATAATTAGGCTACAGTAATCCCACGTTCATGATGCCATGTCACCATGGTTACTGTTGTTAATCTTGTGTTAGTTCAAAATCGATTCGAAATTCAAACATAAAATAAAGTCAAACGGTAAAGGTTTTCAAATATTAAAACTAAAATGTTGGGGTGTTGCCAAATAATGCATAGGTAATTATTGTTGAGAAACCACATTTTTATAAAAGGTTTAAATGCACTTAAATGATTAAAATAGTAGGTAAAACTATTAAATAAATGTCTTTTGAATATTATAAAATGCTAAACTATTTTGGTCAGGGGTAAAACTTTCTGTGAAAGTAGTTGGAATTGTAACTCCATTTTAGGTATGGGTTTTACTTTTTGTAAAACTATAAATTATTAAATAAATAAAAGAAAGCAGAAAAGAAAAAGTAAAAATAAAACAAAATAATAAAAGGAAAAGAAAACGGAGGACCTAACCTACTGGGCCATTTGGCCCACCTAACTAAAACGAGCCCAACCGGCCGAACCACCCACTCCCTTATCCCCCCACGTCCGGAAACCCTAACCCCCCACCACGCAGTCCCTCCCCCGCTCCCCCCGCTCCCTCGATCCAGATCTGGATCGGGGCGACCACGCCCCCGCCCCCGTTGACTCCTCGCCTGTTCTCCCTCGCGCGGCCTTGCGGGCAGCAGCCACGCCGCGCCCGGCCGTGCCGCCGATCGATCGCCTCCCGTCATCGACCAAGACGCCGGCCGCCGCCCGCCGCCCGTCGCCGGCGCGCCTCGCCGGTCGCCTCATCTATGTCGACGCCGTCGTCCCCATCCCCCACCACAAGCCCCGCTGCCACGAACCCTACGCCCGCGGTGAGGCCTCGCCTCCCTCCGCTCCCCTGCTCACCGCGCCAGATCGCGCCCGCGCACGACGTCGTCAGTGCCCTTTGCAGCACCAGCGCGTCACTGCGCCCGTACGCCAGACGCTTCGCCGCCACAGGTTCGCGCGTGGCTCGCCAGCCGGCTTCGCCAGGCTCTGCGCCCTCCCTGCGTCCCTCGCGTTCGCTTCGCCAGCAGCGGCCGTGCCGTCCACAGCGCCACGCTCACGCGTCTCCGCGCGCCCACGCCTGCTGCGCCTCGCTGCTGCCTCCGGCCGTCCGTCCGTCGTGAGCCCCGCCATTGCTCCTCCTCCTACACTGCGGTGAGGCTGCCCGTTCTTCTTCGCGGTTCCTGCAGCCCGCGCCGTCGCCCGCCCAAGAAGATGCCGTCACCGGTCGGACGCCTTGGCGCTGGCTGGCGCTTAGCCGCGCCCGCTCGGCCCACCGGCCGGCGCCCGCACCCCCGATGACGTTAAACCGCAAACCGGTTGGCCCTATGAGCCATCGCCGGTGGGCCTCCCCACCCTTAACGTTTATTAAATTTTTTAAAATAAATAATAAATACAAATATTAATTAATTAATTAAATTAATTAATTGTGTTTAATTAACCTAATAGCCAATTAAACCTAATTAACTATTATTAATTAGCTAGACAGTCCCTGAAAGGTGGGACCCACCTGTCAGGATTGACCAGGTCAACGGTCAACGTTGACTGCTGATGACATGCTGACATCATGCTGATGCATTAATTAATTTTTGAATTAAATTAAATTATTAAATCCAAAAATTGATTAAATCTTTTAAAAATCTTATAAAATAAACCATAGCTCAGATGAAAGTACTTTCTACATGAAAGTTGCTCAGAACGACGAGACGAATCCGCATACGCAGCCCATTCGTTCGCCACACGTCCCTAACCTATCGAACTCACAACTTTCCCCCTCCGGTTCATCTGTCTGAAAAAGCGAAACACCGGGAATACTTTCCCGGATGTTTCCCCCCTTCGCCGGTATCACCTACTACCGCGATTGGGCACCCCCTAGCATCACACTTTGTCATGTCATGCATTTGTTTGCATTGTATTTATTGTTTCTTCCCCCTCTTCTCTCGCTAGACACCGAGACCGACGCCACTGCTACCCAGTACGACTACGGTGTTGACGACCCCTCCTTCTCGGCTGAGCTTCCAGGCAAGCCCCCCCCTTGATCACCACATATCGCCTATTCTTATCTATACTGCTTGCATTAGAGTAGTGTAGCATGTTACTACTTTCCGTTAACCCTATCCTGATGCATAGCCTGTCCTTGCTACTACTGTTGTTACCTTTACCTGCAATCCTACATGCTTAGTTTAGGATGCTAGTATTCCATCGGTGGCCCTACACTCTTGTCCGTCTGCCATGCTATACTACTGGGCCGTGATCACTTCGGGAGGTGATCTCGGGCATATGCTATATACTTTATATTGTTACATTACTTATGATACTGTTCAGAGATGGGGGTGAAGGGCGGTGGCTCCATCCCAGAGAGGTGGGCCTGGGTTCCCGACGGCCCCCGACTGTCACTTTGTGGCGGAGCGACAGGGCAGGTTGAGACCACCTAGGAGAGAGGTGGGCCTGGCCCTGGTCAGCGTTCGCGGATACTTAACACGCCTAACAAGATTTTGGTATTTGATCCGAGTCTGGCCATTTGGTCTATACACACTAACCAGCTACACGGGAACAGTTATGGGCACACGACGTCGTGGTATTAGCTGAAGCCTTTATGACGTCAGCGACTGAGCGGCGCGCCGGATTGGAACGTAAGCCTACTCTTGTATTAAGGGGGCTAGTTCTGCTTCCGGCACAGACGCGAACGCAGTGAGTGTGCTAAGGGCGATGGGCCTGCACCCTGGCGCTTAGGTTTAGACCGGCGGTTGACCTCTCTGTTGTGCCTAGGTGGGGCTGCGACGTGTTGATCTTCCGCGGCGGGCATGACCCGTAAAAGTGTGTCCGCCAAATGGGATCAAGCGTGTTGGGTTATGTGGTGCACCCTGCAGGAAGTTAATCTATTTGAATAGCCGTGATCTTGATAACAGGACGACTTGGAGTTGTACCTTGACCTTATGACAACTAGAACCGGATACTTAATAAAACACACCTTCCAAGTGCGGATACAACCGGTGATCGCTCTCTAACAGGCAACGAGGAGGGATCGCGGTAGGATTATGCTATGCGATGCTACTTGGAGGACTTGATCTACTCTCTTCTACATCTTTGCAAGACGGAGGCTGCTGAAGCGTAGTCTTCGATAAGACTAGCTATCCCCCTTATTCGCATTCTCATTCGGTCCACCGATATTTCCTCTTACACATATACCCCTGCATATGTAGTGTAGCTCCTTGCTTGCAGTACTTTGGATGAGTACTCACGGTTGCTTTTCTCCCCTTTTCCCCTTCCTTTTACCTGGTTGTCACAACCAGATGTCGGCTCAGAGCGACGCCCGTCGACGACGACTCCTACTACACGGAGGTGCCTACTACTACGTGCGATCACCGACGACGCACCAGAGTAGTTAGGAGGATCCCGAGCAGGAGGCCTGCGCCTCTTCGATCAGATCCCGGTTTATGCTAGCCTTCTTAAGGCAAACTTGTTTAAATTATGCCAGACTCAGATATTGTTGCTTCCGCTGACTCGTCTATGATCGAGCACTTGTATTCGAGCCCTCGAGGCCCCCGGCTTGTATTATGATGCTTGTATGACTTATTTATGTTTTAGAGTTGTGTTGTGATATCTTCCCGTGAGTCCCTGATCTTCATCGTACACATTTGCGTGCATGATTAGTGTATGATTGAATCGGGGGCGTCACAAGTTGGTATCAGAGCCGACTTCCTGTAGGAATCCCCCTTCCTCGTTCCTTGGCCGAAGTCGAGTCTAGACATTGCAAAAACTTTTACTAACATGGCTGTGTGTCTTACGGGCCCACGTCGCCATTTGGGTGGTATTAGGATCTTTTACTTCTCGACCTTTACTCCGGGACTCTGAACTCTTTTCTACTCGGGTTAAACGAATTTTACTAACTCTAACATTAGGATCTCGTGGTCACTTCCATCCGAGAGCCCCTTATTAGTGATGGTCGCCTGCTGCATCAGAAGATCCCAAAGATAATCTCCATGTTTTCTCGAGACTTGTCCCCGTTGCTTTTGCAATTCCCTAGCACCGAAATATCCCTATGGATAAATACTTACACCTGTCGTTCTTACTTTTATTCACAATTGATCTTGTTATTACAAGATACCTCGAGAATACTTGTGCCTACTTCCTTGCAGTTCTTTGCCCCCTGAATACCCCTACAAATAGTTTCTCGCACTTATCGAGTATTTGCTCATCCCCAATTGATTCAAGTAATTCACAAAGGTCTTCAAAATACTATTCGATCTTCCAAAAATCCTCAACAACTTATTGCTCTTGAAATTCTTACTTGCTTGCATTTTGGTTAATCCCATAAGTCTAGTTATCTTGTTGATATCCATTGTCATTATCATTTTGATCCTATTGATTCAACATGAGTGAGAATGCACGCAATCATCAGTTGATCCTTTTAAATTATCTTTCTGGCTCAGACATCATTTTGAACACGAGCTTGTTCTCGACCAATCTATTTGCCGTCAAATGTACCCTTAGGTCTATTGAACTTATCCACCCTTGATCAGAGCGTCTGCTTCTGATCCTTCGATTTGGAAATCACAATTCCTTGATACCTAAGCATTGAATCATTCAGATGTTTTATGATCTGATGCCCTTGCATTCTTTCTTCAACTGGTTGTGTGCCGATGCTCACATCAGCTCCGCTATGGACCGTCAGATCCTTTGTCGAATTATTATTTGATAGTGTCCTTCATATTTAATCGCCTTGTGAATTCTTCCCCGATACATAATGCCATTAGTAAATCCTATTCTCTGATTTGGCCAACCATGCTCGCTTTCGGTGATGATATTTACTCTTGAAACTTGTGGTATGTGTTTCTTAGATGCCCCGATGGGTTGAACCTATGCCTTCCTTAATATGTGTGAACCCGAAAGTTTTCCAAGGTTCATACTCCTCTGGTAATTCACCAGGTAGATCTTCGCACTCAAATCATTATTAGTAGAGCAGTGAATGAAAGGTTATGCATTGAAGAAGTGGGAGTCGACCTTGAACTTTGTGTTCATGCCCATGGACACAATGTAGATCTTATCATGGAAACTTCTCTTAAATTAATTATTCCCTTGGTATAAGTTCATCCTATATCTGGGATTCGGTCTTTTGCAATCGTGGTTTCGACCATGATTGTTCTCCTTTGATTATATTTCTCGGACGAGTAAAATACTTGCCTTCGCAGATTCATATGCCTGCCCTATCTCTACTCTGCTCTACCGTCGAGTTTTACCTTCTGGTATATCGAGAATATCATGGAACTACATAACTCGTTATGAGTTCTTCATCCACTATTACTTCTCACCGATTCCAATTCTTCCCCGGGTGTTGAGTTGATAGACACTCAAGGACACCGATAACGGAATCGAGTCCGCACTGCGATTCAACAAGTATTAGAAATCTTCATTGCTTACAAGTTTAATACTCCATAATGTCATTCCTAGCCTGATCGGCTACATCATTATCGTGCTAATTTTAACTGTGCTACCTGTTCCTTCTTCCCTGAGCACAAGTTTCGACGGTGAGCTAAGCTTACGTTGATTTCCTTGTCTTATCATTCCACCTCGAACAACAAGCTTGGTTTCGAGTTTGTGTCGTACCCATGGTTCCAATAACCTCTTGCTTCATCATTCCCTTGACTTGATATCATCGCTGATTGATTGCATCTTCATGAAATCTCGCGATAAATGTGTCGTGAACATCATCAACATCTTGAGCTCTTCCAAAATATCTATTGAATTCTTGATGAGAAATACCATCCTTGCCCTCGATGATTTGTGTTGTCATCAACCACTTTATTGCCTTCCCTCCAACACAAACTTGTTCGTGTTTTGTGTTATACCTTGAGTTCCTTGCTATCCAACATTTGTTCTTCTTTACCTTGGAGTGTTACCATCTTTTATGTCAAGAATGTCGTGAGGATTACTCCGCCTCTTAAGAATTCTTGGTATAGTGATACTTCTCATCATCACCATTCTTTCTTGGTCCCTGTGTTGTTTCTAACCGGTATACCGACAATTGACTATGATGTGTGAATTCAAAATTCCTAGCAACCCTATTACTTTGAAGTGAATGGTCGATTGATTCATTTTAATTCTTTTGTTCATTAAGTCGTCGTCCTAATATTTATCATGCAACCCATCCCCATATTTCGGGTGCACCTGTCAATCAAGTTTAATTGTGGATGTTTTCGAACATACATCATTATATCATTTGATCTGACAATTGTTATCTCCTTGTTCACATAACTGTGGAAATCCAGCTTACTGGAAACCTCGAGGAATTGTCATTGATTCCATCATCCACCTCCTCATCCTCTCGTTGGTTTACTAATGAACTCTTGTTTCGGAACTCACTTCCATAGTTCATTTCCCGAGAATTTTACAATGTCATCTCGTCAATTTGTGTCGCACCTTTTCTTCTCGGGCATCCTGAGTCTGAGGTATCCTGACACCAATCAAATCTGAATCTAGGTCAGATATGATGGTTGGAACATATTTCCAAGAGTTATAACGTTGGTCTTTATATGATCCGGTAAGGTGGTGTCATACCTAGCCCACCTGGCCGGAGGCCCTATTGTTATAGTTCCCCTTTAGCAATGTTATCCATTCCTCCTTGAGGAAACTAAAAGACTTATTCTACAAGTTGTTCCTGATGAATCCTTCGTGTATCCAAAGTACGACCTTTGCTTCAAGACCATGTAAATACTATCTTGAAGCATGTATGTGGTACTCCGGTCTTCAATAAGGGCATTTGAAGCACAATGCCAAATTATCTTTATCAATTATCCAAACACCGTTGTATGGGTAAAGTCATGAAATTTCTCTCGCCTTACATAAAGAGTTTTCTACATTATATCCTGTCATGGATATCATGCTCTATTTGTCCTTGGGAAGGGTATACCCCTGTAATATGTGTTTAACACATTTTCCCTTCCATTGTTCTATTAATCTGATGATCACCTTTTCCTTTCCATTGATTTGTTTAACCTTCCTTGTGATCCATATGATCTAAGCAGTAATAATTCACTGCTTATGTAAACATCTCGGTGTACAATTCTGTCAGAAAGACCCTGTTACTTTTGTTGATGACATTCCGGTAACCACTGATGGACGAGAACTTTGCCTACTGGTCCGCCTCGTTCAACAAGTAGGAGAATGGTTCTCATCGTCCCTCGCCCTTGGTACCAACGATGCTGCCAACATAACTGACCGGTTATTCTCTAACATGCCTTGCTTACAGGATCGTGCAAGACGTCACCCCTCTTCCTGCTTTTTTTACCCACATGGTGGGCCCATAACCCATAGTTCCACTGGATCGAAACCTGACTCTTCTTTACACCCCTTGTTAGCAAGGTTGTTCCTCGCGCGTGGCCTCATATGTAATTCATGGACCACCTTCCTAGTGATCTAATCTGGTGTCAGACATAAAACCTATTCCCATTGCTCTGGACCCCTTTTACACTTTATTTCAAGCATCGAACGAATGCCTATCCGCTCAAAACTTCTCAGGGTACCTTATTATTTTGCTCTCGATATCTTCTTAAGTTTCAATTCGAGAGATACTTATGCTTCTTCCCCTGAGCTAACCGTCCAATGCTCAATTTTGTTAGAATCCGTCCTGATAGAGTTTTCCCCCTCTTATACTTTCGTAAGTATGGTGAAGAACCCGAAGGAAGAACGACAACTTCATCATGATGCATCAATGCATAGGAATGGAGACATCAACGCTATGGATCGACCTCTTCGAGAAGAGTAACCAAGACCAGGAAGACACGTTAGAATTTTGTAACCAGATCTTTCCCCCTTGCTCCACCTCTTAAATCTCGGGACGAGATTTCTTGTAGTGAAGGAGAATTGTGACACCCGGATAATTAGGCTACAGTTATCCCACGTTCATGATGCCATGTCACCACGGTTACTGTTGTTAATCTTGTGTTAGTTCAAAATCGATTCGAAATTCAAACTTAAAATAAAGTCAAACGGTAAAGGTTTTCAAATATTCAAACTAAAATGTTGGGGTGTTGCCAAATAATGCATAGGTAATTATTGTTGAGAAACCACATTTTTATAAAAGGTTTAAATGCACTTAAATGATTAAAATAGTAGGTAAAACTATTAAATAAATGTCTTTTGAATATTATAAAATGCTAAACTATTTTGGTCAGGGGTAAAACTTTCTGTGAAAGTAGTTGGAAGCCGCGGCCACGCCACGCGCCGGCCACGCCGCCGACTCATCGCCTCCCGTCATCGACCCGGCGCCGGACGCCGCCCGCCGCTGTTGCGGCGCTCCCTCGCCGGGTTCTGCTCATCTACGCCGACGCTGCCGTCCCCATCCCCACCACAAGCCCTGCTGCCACGAACCCCACGCCCGCGGTGAGGCCTCGCCTCCCTCCGCTCCTCGCCATCGCGGCCAGATCGCGCCACAAGACGACGCCGTCGGTGCCTCGCAGCACAGCAGCGTCACTGCGCCGGACCCCCACGCCGACGACGGCCGGCCCGCGCGTGGCCTAGCCCCTGCTCGCCAGCCCGCTCCGCACCTCCCCAGACGTCCCCTCACAGATTCAGCTTTTCGCCAGCGACGACTGGCCTGGCCCGTCCGCGCCAAGCGCCACGCGTCTCCCACACCGCCTGCTGCGCCTCGCGCTGACCTCCGGCCGTCCGTCCGTCTGAGCCCGCCGTTGCTCCCCTCCTCCTACCTGCGGTGAGGCTGCCCGTTCTGCTGCGGTTGCCGCAGCCTCGCCGCCGCCGCCTTTTCCGGCAGCGCCGTCACCGGCCGGACGCCTTGGTGCACGTCGGCGCTTAGCGCGTCCGCTGCCTCACGCCTGCCCAAGCGCCGCACTTTCCCAAGACTAAACGCAAACCGGTTGGCCCTATGAGCCATCGCCGGTGGGCCTCCCCACCCTTAACGCTTATTAAAAAAATAGAAAAATAATAAATACAAATATTAGTTAATTAATTAAATTAATTAATCGTGTTTAATTAACCTAATAGCCAATTAAACCTAATTAACTACTGTTAATTAGCTAGACAGTCTCTGACAGGTGGGACCCACCTGTCAGGATTGACCAGGTCAACGGTCAACGTTGACTGCTGATGACATGCTGACATCATGCTGATGCATTAATTAATTTTCGAATTAAATTAAATTATTAAATCCAAAAAATGATTAAATCTTTTAAAAATCTTATAAAATAAACCGTAGCTCAGATGAAAGTACTTTCTACATGAAAGTTGCTCAGAACGACGAGACGAATCCGGATATGCAGCCCATTCGTTCGCCACACATCCCTAACCTATCAAACTCGCAACTTTCCCCCTCCGGTTCATCTCGAAAAAGTTTAAACACCGAATACTTTCCGGATGTTTCCTTCACGCAGTATCACCTACTACCGCGATTGGGCACCCTTAGCATCACGCTTTGTCATGTCATGCATCGTCATGCATTTGTTTGCATTGTATTTATTGTTTCTTCCCCTCTTCTCTCGCTAGACACCGAGACCGACGCCATCGCTACTCCAAGACGACTACGGTGTTGTGACCCCTCCTTCTCGGTGAGCTTCGAGCAAGCCCCCGATCACCAGATATCGCCTATTCTTCTCTATCTGCTTGCATTAGAGTAGTGTAGCATGTTCTTGCTTTCGTTAACCCTATCCCGATGCATAGCCTGTCCTTGCTACTCTTGTTGTTACCTTTACCCGCAATCCTACATGCTTAGTTTAGGATGCTAGTATTCCATCGGTGGCCCTACACTCTTGTCCGTCCGCCATGCTATACATCGGGCCGTGATCACTTCGGGAGGTGATCTCGGGCATATGCTATATACTTTATATTGTTACATTACTTATGATATCGCTCGAGATGGGGTGAAAGGCGGTGGCTCCATCCCGTAGAGGTGGGCACGGGTTCCCGACGGCCCCGATCGTCACATTGTGGCGGAGCGATAGGGCAGGTTGAGACCACCTAGAGAGAGGTGGGCTGGCCTCGGTCGGCGTCAGCGGATACTTAACACGCTTAACGAGAGCTTGGTATTTGATCCGAGTCCGCCATTTGGTCTATACGCACTAACCAGCTACTGGGAACGATTATGGGCACTCGACGTCGTGGTATCGGTGAAGCCTTCGTGGACGTCGCCGATCGAGCGGCGCGGCGCCGGATTGGAACGTAAGCCTCGCTTCTTGTATTACGGGGCTAGTTCGCTTCGGCCACAGACGCAACGCGTGGTGTGCTAAGGCGATGGGCCCGCACCCATATGCGCTTAGGTTTAGACCGGCGTCTTGACCTCTCTGTTGTGCCTAGGTGGGGCTGCGACGTGTTGATCTTCCGCGGCCGGGCATGACCCAAAAAGTGTGTCCGCCAAATGGGATCAAGCGTGTTGGGTTATGTGGTGCACCCCGCAGGAAGTTAATCTTTTGAATAGCCGTGATCTTGGTAACAGGGCGACTTGGAGTTGTACCTTGACCTTATGACAACTAGAACCGGATACTTAATAAAACACACCCTTCCAAGTGCCATATACAACCCGGTGATCGCTCTCTAACAGGGCAACGAGGAGGGGATCGTCGGGTAGGATTATGCTATGCGATGCTACTTGGAGGACTTCAGTCTACTCTCTTCTACATGCTGCAAGACGGAGGCTGCCAGAAGCGTAGTCTTTGATAAGACTAGCTATCCCCCCTTATTCTAGCATTCTGCAGTTCAGTCCACCGATATTTCCTCTTTACACATATACCCCTGCATATGTAGTGTAGCTCCTTGCTTGCGAGTACTT
Organism: Aegilops longissima; assembly: GCA_021605205.1. NCBI lineage: Eukaryota > Viridiplantae > Streptophyta > Magnoliopsida > Poales > Poaceae > Aegilops > Aegilops longissima. Next base: position 591,515,437 of record CM038682.1, read on the forward strand.
TGGATGAGTACTCACGGTTGCTTTTCTCCCCCTTTTTCCCCTTCCCTTCTACCTGGTTTTCGCAACCAGATGTCGAATCCCAGGAGCCAGACGCCCCCGTCGACGACGACTCCTACTACACCGGAGGTGCCTACTACTACGTGCAGTCCGCTGACGACGACCAGGAGTAGTTAGGAGGATCCCAGGCAGGAGGTCTGCGCCTCTTTTGATCTGTATCCCAGTTTGTGCTAGCCTTCTTAAGGCAAACTTGTTTAACTTATGTCTGTACTCAGATATTGTTGCTTCCGCTGACTCGTCTATGATCGAGCACTTGTATTCGAGCCCTCGAGGCCCCTGGCTTGTATTATGATGCTTGTATGACTTATTTATGTTTTAGAGTTGTGTTGTGATATCTTCCCGTGAGTCCCCGATCTTGATCGTACACATTTGCGTGCATGATTAGTGTACGATTGAATCGGGGGCGTCACAATATGTATTTACGAAAAAAATCAATGCGCATTTTAGAAACGCTCAATAGGTATTCGGATAATTGTGCAACGTGTATTTGAAAGAAAGTCAACATGTATCTAAAAAATGTTCAACCTGTATTTAAAAAATTTCGACGTGCATTTGACTAATGTTCAACATTTATTCTTTTTTTAGATGATGTTCAACATGTATTCAGAAGAAAAGTTCATTGTGTATCTAAAAAAATATTTAACGTATATTAAAAAATGTTCAATATGCATTCAGAAAAATGTCTACGTAATTTTTAAAATAAAAATAAAGATATAAAAAGGAAATAATACAAGGAAAAAGATGAAGGAAAGACTCTCCTCCCATGCAGTTGATGACCATCTCGCCCATGGCCTTTGTGAACATAAATGTCTTGTCAACCATAGAGTTTGGCCCTATGAATAAATTGCACAAATCAAATACTTCATGTGTGTATTCATTTCTACAGACATGAGAAAGATAGGGAAATACTAGAATACCTCGACGCCTAACTCTTCCATTTCTTGAGTATCAGAGAGGAGAGTAGAACCCTCCAACTTCAAGGAGAGGTAAAAGAAACTTCAATGTATATGATATAAGAAACATAGATTGAAAAAAATACATCTGATTATGTTGTAGAATAAGGCTGGAAAAAAGTAGAAAGCTTTGTCATTTTTTCAGAGATTTTTTTACAGAAAGACTGTAAGGAAGACCCCTATAGTATAATTGGCGCAACAAATAAATCCAAAATGCAAGTACTATGCCTTGAACCTGGGTGGGTGGGAAGACGTCAAACCCTTTCCACCATTAGGCTATGCCTTAGTCTGCACCCTTTTCACCGTGTAGCATCATCATCAAGGTATGCCCTGTGTAATGTGTGGCCGGGGAAGGGAAGATCATGGTACATAGGTCTGAACAAACAAAGCTAATACAATGCCTAGAAAATCTTTTTTTATTTGCATTGGAGTATTTTACAAGTTAGAAATAATACAAAGAACTTTATTTTATTACAGTCTCTTAACATAGCCAGTTACAACTAATAATCTATATTTATCCAGCATAATAACAATATATGATCTATCAAATCGACTCATCACCGAGAATGGAATAGTGTAACATAAGAATTTGATCCAGACAAACTCTGAATTGGGATTTCTTATTGGATCATGGCATTTTTCATCCTTTTCCATTTTTCTTCTTCCAGCTAGTTTTGGCTCGCAATAAAACTAGGGTCCATTACCCGTTATCTCTCTTGCCATGATTAGTAAGGAGAATTATCGTTTTAGATGAACTTGTTGCCGCCCTACATAAATAAGACAACATGCCTCATTTATTGGAGTGGGACCCACTAGGGTCATTTTCTCTCTTGACAGATGTTGGTTTGATGGAGTAGTTTTTTCTTCTTCCATGTTTCCTTTTTTTACACGCTCTCCAAATGAAGACAATTCGGAAACAAACAAATAAAAATCATAGCAAGACAAATAAAACAAATCAAAATATCCAGAAGATAACCAAAAGGGATTAGAAACATAAAATGCAAAAAGAAAAACCAAAAGGAAAACAGGATGGAAGGTTCTACAATCGCTTAAATGGGCAGGCGAGTCTCCCGAGCACTGCACGGTAGAGATCTGTCAGTCTCACATTAAGCGAGATATAGCTCTCGCGAAAGGGATAGAAAAATCCACCTACATGATGGGGTACACTTTTTGAGATCGGTTCATTGATAAATAGCTGCCATTGATCATTCAAAATAAAATATTTTGTAATCAACTGAGCTTCAGGGCCCACAAAAACTAAATAGTTTCAGGTTCACAATATTTTTGTTGCACTTGTACATATACTAGAGAGTGGGGTTTTAGCTCCTTTGTACTTATAGCATTTATATTTATTGTCCATCAAGCAACACTTTTTGAAAAATGTTCACATATTTTAAAAATTGTTCATGTTTTCAAATAATCTTGACAACTTTTAATTCTCCTTTAAAAAAATCAGGATTTTAAAATTTGTTCATGTCCTCTAGAAATTTTTGGTGTTATCAAATTTATTAAAAATTAAGAATATGTTCGTTTTTCATAATATTTTTCCTTTTCAATTTTTTTTGGGATTTAAAAAATAGTTACTGTCTTTTAATTTTTTTTTCATTTTTCCAGAAAGTGTTTGAAATTCCAAAAATTGTTTGATCTTTCCAAAATTGTTCACACGCTTGAAAAATGGTTCCCAAATTCGGGAACAATTTTCAAATTGATTAACATTTTTTGAACCATGAACTTTTATTTTGAATTTGCAACCGCTTTCAAGCTTTTAAACATTTTTTGAATCAACAAACTTTTGTTTGAAGTATCAAACTTTTTTCCAACATCTCATATTTCTTTATTACTATATAAACCCGGGCGAGCACTCTCCTTCCAGCATGCACGGCTTGGCCCATTTACCAAATTCCAGCGAGCGACGAGAGAATATGCACACAAGATAATATCACCTCCATGATACGTCAGTTTTGGTGGGGAAGTAAGCAAGGAAAGAGGAAGCCTTGTTTGGTCTCCTGGACATCATGATAAGGCCGAAAAACATGGGTGGATTGGGATTCAGAGACATGGAAATTTTTAACGTGGCTCTTCTGGCCAGGCAGGCATGGAGAGTGCTCAATGATCCTAATTCACTTAGTGCAATGATTCTTAAAGCTGCATACTTTCCTGATAAGAGCATACTTGATGTAAAGTTAGGTAATCATCCCTCCTAGATATGGCGAGCAGTTCTTGACGGAAGGGATATGCTTGCACAGGGTCTCATTCAACGAATCGGCAGCAGCACCACTACCGAAATATGGCACCAAAACTGATACCCAGGGAGGGCCCTTAGCGCCCTGTTACATCACTAGTGGTTGCTCCTCCGAGGCTAGTGTTACTCCCGTAGGAGTCGTTGGGTTTCCCCAAAGAGGAAGGGTGAAGTAGAGAGCAACAAAGTTTTCTCTCGGTTAGGAACCAAGGTTTATCGAACTAGTAGGAACTTCTAGGCTACCAAGATAAACAACACTTGCACACACAAAAAATATTTGCACCCAATGCGACAAGAGGGTCGTTAAGCCCATTGTCTTATGAATTACAAGATTAAAAGCAAATAATAGATAGATAATAGTGAAGTGAAACGGCAAATAAACGAGGCATTTTTTGTAGAATAGTTTATTAATAGAGAATAGACTCTGGGGCCATAGTTTCACTAGTGGGATCTCTCTATAAAACAGGTAAATGGCATGGTAAATAAATTATAGATGAGCAATTAAAAAGAATGCAATATTTATGACTATGATCATTCATGGACATTACGCCGTGATAAGTAGACCGTTAATCCAACTACATCTACTACTAATACTCCACCCCAAAACCGCTATCCAACATGCATCTCAAGGTATTAAGTTTGCAAGAAACAAAGTATCAGAATAAGAAAGATGTCATAATTTAGACAGGAAGAAGTCTATCAATATAACAAAACCCCCTCGTTTTATCTGGAGTGATAGCAATACAATACATGTATTGGCCCTTATTGTCTTAGAGCACCACAAAATTGAACCCAGTACAAAGCACCACTCCCACTGAAGATAAATCAATCGAACTTGGCCAAAGAAGATAGATAGATCGGTGTACAATATAAAGCTATTTAATTATGCAACAATGAAACCCAAATAGATTCAATTGAATTCAATGTACAATGTGATCATAAAGTGACAATCCATCATGTCCCAACAAACACACCACTTATTGAAGGAAATATGCCCTAGAGGCAATAATAAAGTTGTTATTTCATATTTCCTTATATCATGATAAATGTTTATTATTCATGCTAGAATTGTATTAACCTAAAACTTGATACATGTGTGGATACATAGACAAAACACCGTGTCCCTAGTAAGCCTCTACTAGACTAGCTCGTTAATCAAAGATGGTTAAGTTTCCTAACCATAGACATGTGTTGTCATTTGATGAACGGGATCACATCATTAGGAGAATGATGTGATGGACAAGACCCATCCGTTAGCATAGCATGTTGATCTTTCAGTTTTATTGCTATGCTTTCTTCATGTCAAATACATATTCCTTCGACTATGAGATTATGCAACTCCCGGATACCGGAGGAATACCTTGTGTGCTATCAAATGTCACAACGTAACTGGGTGATTATAAATATGCTCTACAGGTATCTACAGGTATCTCCGGAGGTGTTTGTTGGGTTGGAATAGATCAAGATTAGGATTTGTCACTCCGAGTATCGTAAAGGTATCTCTAGGCCCTCTCGGTAATGCACATCATAAGAAGCCTTGCGAGCAAAGTGACTAACGAGTTAGTTGCAAGATGATGTATTACGGAACGAGTAAAGAGACTTGTCGGTAACAAGATTGAACTAGGTATGTAGATACCAACGATCAAATCTCGGGCAAGTAACATACCAATGACAAAGGGAATAACGTATGTTGTCATAACGGTTCGACCGATAAAGATCTTCGTAGAATATGTAGGAGCCAATAGGGGCATCTAGGTTCCGCTATTGGTTATTGACCAGAGAGTTGTCTCGGTCCTGTCTACATAGTTCTCGAACCCATAGGGTCCGCACGCTTAACGTTTGATGACGATTTAGTATTATATGAGTTATGATATGGTGACCGAATGTTATTTGGAGTCCCGGATGAGATCGCGGACATGACGAGGAGTCTCAAAATGGTCGAGAGGTAAAGATTGATATATAGGACGATGGGGACACGGGAAGTGTTCTAGAGGTACCGGGTACTTATCGGGTCACCAGAAAGGAGTTTCGGGCACCCCCGGCAAAGATGTGGGCCAAGTGAGGGAACACACCAGCCCTGGTGCTCCCCTATAGAGGCCAGCCCTATGAGGAGGAGATGGAAAGAGGGGAGGGCAAGGAAAGTGTGAATTAGGATTCCTACTTCCTTCCCTCTCCCCCCTCTTTCCTTCCACCTCGGTTATATATGGCAGGGGGCGCAGCTTGGGAGGTACTCCAAGTAGGATTCCTCCTACTTGGGCACCTCCTATGGCTGCTCCTCCCTCCCTCCCACCTATATATATGAGGAGGGGGGCGCCTAGCACATTGCAGACAATTGCCTAGCCGTGTGTGGCGCCCCCACCACAGTTTACACCCTCAGTCATATCTTCATAGTGCTTAGGCGAAGCCCTATGAGGATCAATTCACCATCACCGACACCATGCCGTTGTGCTGATGGAACTCATCTACTACCTCGACGTCTTGCTGGATCAAGAAGGCGAGGGACGTCACCGAGCTGAACGTGTGTACAACTCGGAGGTGCCGTGCGTTCGGTACTTGATCAGTCAGAGCTAGAAGAATTTTGACTACATCAACCACGTTGTCAAACGCTTCCACTTTCGGTCTAAGAGGGTACGTAGACACACTCTCCCTCTCTTGTTGCTATGCATCTCCTAGATAGATCTTGGGTGAGCGTAGGATATTTTTTGAAATTGCATGCTACGTTTCCCAACAGTGGCATCCGAGCCAGGTCTATGCGTAGATTATATGCACGAGTAGAACACAAAGAGTTGTGGGCGGTGATCGTCATACTTCTTACCACCAATGTATTATTTTGATTCGGCGATATTTTTGGATGTAGCGGCCTGGACCAACCTTACATGACCATGTTCATGAGACCGGTTCCATCGACAGACATGCAACTAGTTTTTCATGAAGGTGGCTGGCGGGTGTCTATTTCTCCTACTTTAGTTGAATCGAATTTGACTGCGACCGGTCCTTGTTGAAGGTTAAAACAACAAACTTGATAAATCACCGTTGTGGTTTTGATTCGTAGGTAAGAACGGTTCTTGCTAGAAGCCTATAACAGCCACGTAAAACTTGCAACAACAAAGTACAGGACGTCTAACTTGTTTTTGTAGGGCATGTTGTGATGTGATATGGTCAAGACATGATGTGATATACATTATTGTATGAGATGATCATGTTTTGTAAAAGTTATCGGCAACCGGTAGGAGCCTTACGGTTGTCTCTTTATTGTATGAAATGCAAACGCCATGTAATTGCTTTACTTTATCACTATGTATTAGCGATAGTTGTAGAAGCAATAGTTGGAGAGACGACCACGATGCTACGATGGAGATCAAGGTGTCAAGCCGGTGACAATGGAGATCATGACGGTGCTTTGGAGATGGAGATCAAAAGCACGAGATGATGATGGCCATATCACGTCACATATTTTGATTGCATATGATGTTTATCTTTTATGCATCTTATTTTGCTTAGTACGGCGGTAGCATTATAAGATGATCCCTTACTAAAATTTCAAGGTATAAGTGTTCTCCCTGAGTATGCACCATTGCCACAGTTCGTTGTGCTAAGACACCACGTGATGATTGGGTGTTATAGGCTCTACGTTCACATACAACGGTTGCAAGACAGTTTTTCACATGAGGAATACTCGGGTTAAACTTGACGAGCCTAGCATGTAGAGACATGGCCTCGGAACACTAGAGACCGAAAGGTCGAACGTGAATCATATAATAGATATGATCAACATAGAGATGTTCACCATTGATGACTACCCCATCTCACGTGATGATCGGACATGGGATAGTTGATATGGATCGCGTATCACTTAGATGACTCGAGGGATGTCTATTTAAGTGGGAGTTCTTAATAATTTGATTAACTAAACTTAAGTTATCATGAACTTAGTCCTGATAATATTTGCAAATTATGTTGTAGATCAATAACTCGCGATGTAGCTCCCCGTTTATTTTTGATATGTTCCTAGAGAAAAATAAGTTGAAAGAAGATAGTAGCAATGATACGGGATGGGTCCGTGATTTGAGGATTATACTCATTGCTGCACAAAAGAATTATGTCCTTGATGCACCGCTAGGTGACAAACCTGTTGCAGGAGCAGATGCAGACGTTATGAACGTTTTGCAAGCTCGATATGATGACTACTTGATAGTTTAGTGCGCCATGCTTTACGGCTTAGAACCACGACTTCAAAAACATTTTGAACGCCACGGAGCATATGAGATGTTTCAAGAACTGAAAATTGGTATTTCAGATTCGTGCCCATGTCGAGAGGTTTGAGACCTCTGACAAGTACTTTGCCTACAAAATGGAGGAGAATAGCTCAGCTAGTGAGCATGTACTCAGAATGTCTGGGCACTACAATCGCTTGAATCAAGGGGGAGTTAATCTTCTAGATAAGATAGTGATTGACAGAGTTCTCTGGTCACCATCACCAAGCTACTAGAACTTCATGATGAACTATAATATGCAAGGGATGACGAAAACGATTCCCAAGCTCTTCGCGATGCTGAAATCGGCGAAGGTAGAAATCAAGAAAAAGCATCAAGTGTTGATGGTTGACAAGACCACTAATTTCAAGTAAAAGGGCAAGGGAAAGAAAGGGAACTTCAAGAAGAATGGCAAGCAGGCTGCCACTCACGTGAAGAAGTCCAAAGCTGGACCCAAGCCTGAAACTGAGTGCTTCTACTACAAAGGGAATGGTCACTGGAAGCGGAGCTGCCCCAAAAACTTGGCCGATAAGAAGGATGGCAAAGTGAACAAAGGTATATTTGATATATGATACGTCTCCAACGTATCTATAATTTTTTATTGTTCCATGCTATTATATTATCAATCTTGGATGTTTTATAATCATTTCATAGTCATTTTATATCATTTTTTGGTACTAACCTATTGACATAGTGCCAAGTGCCAGTTGCTATTTTTTCCATGTTTTTTACATCGTAGAAAATCAATACCAGACGGATTCCAAATGCCACGAAACTCCACGGAGAATTTTTATGGGCCATAAGGAACACAACGGGCCCTGGCTGCACCTGGGGGGTGCCCCGAGGGAGGCACAACCCACCAGGGCGCGCCAGGAGGCCCAGGCCGCCCTGGTGGGTTGTAACCACCTCGGGTGCCCCCCGGACCGCCTCTTTGCTCTATAAATACCCCAATATTCCAGAAACCCTAGGGGATTCGACGAAATATTCATCCAGCCGCCGCAGAGTCCAGAACCACCAGATCCAATCTAGACACCATCCCGGATGGGGTTCACCACCTCCATTAGTGCCTCTCCGATGATGCGTGAGTAGTTCTTTGTAGACCTTCGGGTCTGTAGTTAGTAGCTAGATGGCTTTCTCTCTCTGGTTGAATTCTCAATACAATGGTCTCTTGGAGATCCATATGATGTAACTCTTTTGCGGGGTGTTTGTTGGGATCTGATGAACTTCAAGTTTATGATCAGTTATATCCTTTTATATCCATGGAAGTTATTTGAGTTTCTTTGATCTCTTTTATGCATGATCTCTTATAGCCTCGTATTTCTTCTCCGATATTTGGGTTCTGTTTGGCCAACTTGATCTATTTATCTTGCAATGGGAAGAGGTGCTTTGTAGTGGGTTCGATCTTACGGTGCTTGATCCTAGTGACAGAAAGGGAAACGACACGTATGTATCATTGCTACTAAGGATAAAATGATGGGGTCTATCTCTACGTAGATAGATTTTGTCTACATCATGTCATTGTTCTTATTGCATTACTTAATTTTTCCATGAACTTAATACACTAGATGCATGCTGGATAGCGGTCGATGTGTGGAGTAATAGTAGTAGATGTAGGCAGGAGTCGGTCTACTAATCTTGGATGTGATGCCTATATAGTGATCATTGCCTGGATATCGTCATGAGTATTTGAAGTTCTATCAATTGCCCAACAGTAATTTGTTTACCCACCGTTTGCTATTTTTCTCGAGAGAAGCCACTAGTGAAACCTACGGCCCCCAGGTCTTCTTTCTCTTATATTTGCCTTTGCGATCTACTTTTCCTTTGCATTTATTTTCAGATACATTAAACTAAAAATACGAAAATACCTTTTCTGCATTTTATTTCTATTTATTTTATTTGGCGTTCGATCTATCAATTTATTACAACTTATTCCCATCCGCACGCCGTTTCTGGTGCCGTTACCCGAAAGGGATTGACAACCCCTTTAACACGTCGGGTTGCGAGGTGTTGTTATTTGTGTGCAGGGGCTGTTTACGTTGTGTTCCTTGGTTCTCCTACTGGTTCGATAACCTTGGATTCATATCTGAGGGAAACACCTACCGCCGATGTGCTGCATCATCCCTTCCTCTTTGGGGAAATACCGACGTACCTTCAAGCGACATCAAAAGGAATTTCTGGCGCCGTTGCCGGGGAGGATCTTCAACATATACCAGGTTCCTAATCCCAAATATCATCTCCTTGCAATTCACATTATTTTGCGATTTGCCTCTCGTTTTCCTCTCCCGCACTTCCAAAAAATTTGCCGTTTTATTCGCCTCTCTTTTCCGTTCACCGTTCTCTTGCTTCCTAGTCTCGATGGCTAGCGTACCTACTCCTCCTTTGTTACCAGATTTTGAAGTCCTTTACTTCAAACAAAGACAAGGAGAAAATTTGAAAGATGCCTGGTATAGGCTTATGGAATCATATTGTATTTCCAACTTAAAGGGGGACGCTAAAGTTTTGCTTCGTAATTTTTACATAGGATTGGCTTTGCATCATAGACAACTTCTCGATTTTGCCGCTAAAGGAAATTTCATTGAACTTGATGCCAATGCTGCCTATGAAATCTTAGAGGGAATTTTGGGAATTCCACCTCAAAAGAAGGGGTTTCCTTTTACCCCCGAGGGAGCTCAATTTTTGGACAAACTACGTGATTTGCATAAACATATGGTTGAAATACAGAAATATAATGAACCCCTCAAACACCTCAATGGTAGTATCAATCGCATGAATACTCTGATTACTCTTTGCAATAAGCGATTGGATATTTTGGATCTTAAGATGGTTTCTTTCCCGGAGAATTTAGGGAAGCGTAAAGAGCCTCCCGGGTTTGAGAAAACCCTTGCAAAAGTTGCCAAAACTTCAGAAGACAAAACTTAGATCCTTGCTTTATGCCTAGCTAAGGGCGTAAAACTATAGCGCTTGTTGGGAGGCAACCCAATGAATAAATTTTATTTTTGCTTTTTGCTTTCTGTTCTTGAGTGTTAGCAGAATTATGCTACTGTTATGATTGTGTTTTTTTTTAATTAGTGTTTGTGCCAAGTAGAACCAATAGGATCTTCTTGGGTGATAGTTCTTTGATCTTGCTAAAAAAGACAGAAACTTTATGCTCACAAAAAGAATTGTTAAAAAAAACCAGAACATGATAAAATGCCAATTATTTTTGTAAAAGATTAATATACAAATTACCCAGGTCATCCTAGTTTTTTAGAAATTTTGGAGTTCCAGAAGTATTCTAACAAATCAGATTGCTACAGACTGTTCTGTTTTGACATATTCTGTTTTCTTTGTGTTGTGTGCTTAATTTTATGGCTCTATGGTTTTCTTTGATGAGTTTTTTTCCATAGAAAAGTTGGAATACAGTAGATATAATACAAAAACAAAATAAGAATACAACACTTATAGTAGTGATTTATTTTTCTTACACTAACGGATCTCAAGAAGGTTTTGTTGACTTTTGTGTGATTGAAGTTTTCAAGTTTTGGGTTATCTTACGATGGATGAAGGAAGGATAGAAGAGCCTAAGCTTGGGGATGCCCCGGAATCCCAAGCTATTAACCAAAAATGAGCAACCAACTAAGCTTGGGGATGCCCCCGAGTGGCATCCCCGCTTTCTTCCAACAACTATCGGTATTTTACTCGAAACTATATTTTTATTCGTCACATGATATGTGTTTTGCTTGGAGCGTCTTTTATGATATGAGTCTTTACTTGTTTTATTTTGTGTTATAAGTCATCAATTCTTGTTGGACACACTTATTTGAGAGAGCCATAATTATGTCATGACTTGTTAGAATTGCTCTCTTTGCTTCATTAAATTTTTTATGAGCAATAGGACTTGCTCTAGTGCTTCACTTATATATTTTTGAGCACGGTGTTCTTAGTATTTTTGAAGAAATGCTCTCTTGCTTCACTTAGATTTATTTGAGAGTTAGTAAAATTTTAAAGAAATTCTCTCTTGCTTCACTTAAATTATTTTGAGAGAATGAAGAAAAATTATGCTCTTGATCTTCACTTGTATTTGTTTGAGCTTATGAAAAGAAACACATGAAAATTAGTCCCAAAGTGATAGATATCCAAGAAGTATATAATAAAAACTTTCCTGAAGATCATTGGACAAAATAAACTTGATTCTTAGTAATAGTTTTTGAGATATGATGATGTGATATGTATGTTATGTTGATGAGTAATTATGCTTTAGTAAGAATATTGGTGTTAAGGTTTGTGATTCCCTATGCAAGTACGAAAGTCAATAGTCATGCAATAAAATTATATCCTACTTGTGGTGCATTATTCGGTGTTATTTATGCTTAATGCTTGCTTATGAGATTATCCGTTTCTTGGTTGGTCGCTTCCCAATCTTTTGCTAGCCTTCATTTTGCACCAAGTATGATCTCTACTTGTGCATCCAAAATCCTTTAAACCAGTTTTGCCACATGAGTCCACTATATCTACCTATATGCGGTATTCTTTTGCCGTTCTAAGGAAATTTGCATGTGCCATCTCTAATTTTCAAAATAAACTTCTCTTTTGTGTGTTTGTTTCGCTCGCGGAGCGGTGAAGGGTGGCCAATATTTTCCATGCTGGATGTGTTATTCTCACGATGAGTGTTTATTCACTTGTCATTGCACGAGAGTGAGGCAAAGGTCTTACGGATGCCCAGTCCTGTAATGCAAAAATGAATTTACTTTATGTTGTCAAAGAATAAATTCATTTGAAAGTGTTGGTATGGAAGGCACCCGTGGATACGGTTAGCCATGGAAAGTGAAAGTATGGTGGAAATAGGAATAAACTTTATTTTCTAGTTGGGAACCACCTATGGCATATATAGCATGGTAAGTGTTGGGAACTCTAAGTCGTTTTCGTTGGTGGGATGGATGCACCTCCCAAAAAAAAATTTCTCTCTAATTTTTTCGGTTTGAGCTCTGGCACCTCTACAAATCCCTACTTTCCGCTGCGAAAGGCCTTTCTTTTACTTTATGCAATTTTTTTGAATTTGAGTCTCCATCTTCTCTTATAAAAAGCACCAACTAGGAGGCAATATGATCGTACTTAAGTATTGGGTGTAGCTAATATTCGAGTGTGTTTCATGAATGGATCAATGTTTGAGCAAGATGGGCGAGGGATAACTTATTTTAGCGTTGATATTTTGAAAGACTTGGTTGCTTGTTGATATGCTCCAGTATCTAAATTATTATGTCAAAACTAGACTATTGCTTTGAATCACATAAAAGTCCAATTGTCCATGCTATAAAAAAATAATATGATATGACCTGATAGGCAGCATTCCACATCAAAAATTCTGTTTTTTATCACTTACCTACTCGAGGACGAGTAGAAGTTAAGCTTGGGGATGCTGATACGTCTCCAATGTATCTATATTTTTTTATCATTCCATGATGTTATATTATCAATCTTGGATGTTTTATAATCATTTTATAGTCATTTTATATCATTTTTTGGTACTAACCTATTGACATAGTGCCAAGTGCCAGTTGCTGTTTTTTCCATGTTTTTTACATGGCACAAAATCAATACCAGACGGAGTCCAAATGCCACGAAACTCCACGGAGAATTTTTATGGGCCAGAAGGAACACAATGGGCCCTGGCTGCACCTGGGGGTGCCCCAAGGGAGGCAAACCTCACCAGGGCGCGCCAGGAGGCCCGGGCGCGCCCTGGTGGGTTGTGCCCACCTCGGGTGCCCCCCGGAGCACCTCTTTGCTCTATAAATACCCCAATATTCTAGAAACCCTAGGGGAGTCGACGAAATATTCAAACAACCTCCGCAAAGTACAGAACCACCAGATCAAATCTAGATACCATCTCGGATGGGGTTCACCACCTCCATTGGAGCCTCTCCGATGATGCGTGAGTAGTTCTTTGTAGACCTTCGGGTCCGTAGTTAGTAGCTAGATGGCTTTCTCTCTCTCGCTGAATTCTCAATACAATGGTCTCTTGGAGATCCATATGATGCAACTCTTTTGCGTGTGTTTGTTGGGATCTGATGAACTTCGAGTTTATGATTAGTTATATCTTTTTATATCCATGAAAGTTATTTTAGTTTCTTTGATCTCTTATATGCATGATCTCTTATAGCCTCGTATCTATTCTTCGATATTTGGGTTTTGTTTGGCCAACTTGATCTATTTATCTTGCAATGGGAAGAGGTGCTTTGTAGTGGGTTCGATCTTACGGTGCTTGATCCCAGTGACAGAAAGGGAAACGACACGTATGTATCATTGCTACTAAGGATAAAACGATGGGGTCTATCTCTACATAGATATATCTTGTCTACATCATGTCATCGTTCTTATTGCATTACTTCGTTTTTCCATGAACTTAATACACTAGATGCATGTTGGATAGCGGTCGATGTGTGGAGTAATAGCAGTAGATGCAGGCAGGAGTCGGTCTACTAATCTTGGATGTGATGCCTATATAATGATCATTGCCTGGAAATCGTCATGAGTATTTGAAGTTCTATCAATTGCCCAGTAGTAATTTGTTTACCCACCGTTTGTTATTTTTCTCGAGAGAAGCCACTAGTGAAACCTACGGCCCCGTGGTCTTCTTTCTCTTAAATTTGCCTTTTCGATCTACTTTTCCTTTGCATTTATTTTCAGATCTATTAAACTAAAAATACAAAGATACCTTGCTGCATTTTATTTCTATTTATTCTATTTGGTGTTTGATATATCAATTTATTACAACTTATTCCCGTCCGCACGCCGTTTCTGGCGCCGTTACCCGAAAGGGATTGACAACCCCTTTAACACGTCAGGTTGCGAGGTGTTGTTATTTGTGTGCAAGGGCTGTTTACATTGTGTTGCTTGGTTGTCCTACTGGTTCGATAACCTTGGTTTCATATCTGAGGGAAATACCTATCGCCGCTATGCTGCATCATCCCTTCCTCTTTGGGGAAATACCGACGTAGCTTCAAGCGACATCAGTATACATGTTATTGATGTGTACTTTACTAGTGTTCATAGTAGCCCCTGGGTATTTGATACCGGTTCAGTTGCTAAGATTTATAACTCAAAATAGGAGATGCAAAATGAATAGATACTAGTTAAGGGCGAGGTGACGATGTGTGTTGGAAGTGATTCCAAGATTGATAAGATCACCATCGCACACTCCCTTTACTTTCAGGATTAGTGTTGAACCTAAATAAATGTTATTTGGTGTTTGCGTTTAGCATGAATTTGATTGGATCATGTTTATTGCAATACAGTTATTCATTTCAGTCAGAGAATAATTGTTGTTCTGTTTACATGAATAAAACTTTCCATGGTCATACACCCAATGTAAATGGTTTATTGAATCTTGATCGTAGTGATACACATATTCATAATATTTATGCCAAAAGATGCAAAGTTAATAATGATAGTCCAACATACTTGTGGCACTGCCGTTTAGATCATATTGGTGTAAAGCGCATGAAGAAACTCCATGCAGATGGACTTTTGGAATCACTTGATTAGGAATCATTTGATACTTGCGAACCGTGCCTCATTGGAAAGATGACTAAAACTCCGTTCTCCGGAACAATCGAGCGAACTAATGACTTATTGGAAATAATACATACCGATGTATGCGGTCCGATGAGTGTTGAGGCTCGCGGCGGGTATCGTTATTTTCTGACCTTCATAGATGATTTGAGCAGATATGGGTATATCTAATTAATGAAACATAAGTCTGAAACATTTGAAAAGTTCAAAGAATTTCAGAGTGAAGTGGAGAATCATCATAACAAAAACCAAACAAAAATTCTACGATCTGATCGCGGAGGCGAATATTTGAGTTACGAGTTTGTCCTTCATTTAAAACAATGTGGAATAGTTTCATAACTCACGCCACCTGGAACACCACAGTGTAATGGTGTGTCCGAACATCATAACCATACTTTATTAGATATGGTACGATCTATGTCTCTTACCGATTTACCACTATCATTTTGGGGTTATGCATTAGAGACTGCTGCATTCACGTTAAATAAGGCACCGTCTAAATCCGTTGAGACGACACCGTATCAACTATGGTTTGGCAAAAAAACCTAAGCTTTCGTTTCTTAAAGTTTGGGGTTGCGATGCTTATGTCAAAAAGCTTAAGCCTGATAAGCTCGAACCAAATCGGAGAAGTGCGTCTTCATAGGATACCCAAAAGAAACTGTTGGGTACACCTTCTATCACAGATCCGAAGGCAAGATCTTTGTTGATAAGAATGGATCCTTTCTAGAAAAGGAGTTTCTCTCGAAAGAAGTGAGTGGGAGGAAAGTAGGACTTGATGAGGTAATTGTACCTTCTCACGAATTGGAAAGTAGCTCATCACAGAAAACCGTTCCCGTGATGCCTACACCAACTAGAGAGGAAGCTAATGATAATGATCATGAAACTTCAGATCAAGTTACTACCGAACCTCGTAGGTCAACCAGAGCACGTTCCGCACAAGAGTGGTACGGTAATCCTGTTCTAGAAGTTATGTTACTAGACCATGACGAACCTACGAACTATGAAGAAGCGATGATGAGCCCAGATTCCGATAAATGGCTTGAGGCCATGAAATCTGAGATAGGATCCATGTATGAGAACAAAGTGTGGACTTTGGTTGACTTGCCCGATGATCGGCGAGCCATAGAGAATAAATGGATCTTCAAGAAGAAGGCTGACGCTGATGGTAATGTTACTGTCTACAAAGCTCGACTTCTTGCAAAAGGTTTTCGACAAGTTTAAGGATTTGACTACGATGAGACTTAATGGGTTATGAAATTACCGCATTTTATGATTATGAAATCTGGCATATGGACGTCAAAATTGCATTCCTTAATGTGTTTCTTAAAGAAGAGTTGTATATGATGCAACTAGAAAGTTTTGTCGATGTTGAAGGTGCTAACAAAGTGTGCAAGCTCCAGCGATCCATTTATGGACTGGTGCAAGCATCTCGGAGTTGGAATATACGCTTTGATGAGGTGATCAAAGCATATGGTTTTATACAGACTTTCGGAGAAGCCAGTATTTACGAGAAAGTGAGTGGGAGCTCTGTAGCATTTCTAATATTATATGTGGATGATATATTGTTGATTGGAAATGATATAGAATTTCTGGATAGCATAAAAGGATACTTGAATAAGAGTTTTTCAATGAAAGACCTCGGTGAAGCGACTTATATATTAGGCATCAAGATCTATAAAGATAGATCAAGACGCTTGATTTGATTTTCAATGAGTACATACCTTGACAAGATTTTGAAGGTGTTCAAAATGGACCAGTCAAAGAAAGAGTTCTTGCCTGTATTGTAAGGTGTGAAGTTGAGTAACACTCAAAGCCCGACCACGACATAAGATAAAGAGAGAATTAAAGTCATTCCCTATGCCTCAGCCATAGGTTCTATAAAGTATGCCATGTTGTGTACCAGACCTATTGTGTACTTTGCCATGAGTTTGGCAAAGGGGGTTACAATAGTAATCCAGGAGTAGATCACTGGACAACGGTCAAAATTATCCTTAGAGGACTAAGGAAATATTTCTCAGTTATGGAGGTGATAAAGAGTTCGTTGTAAAGAGTTACGTCGATGCAAGCTTTGACACCGATCTGGATGACTCTGAGTCTCGATCTGGATACATATTGAATGTGGGAGCAATTAGCTAAGAGTAGGTCCATGTAGAGAATTGTAGACATAGAAATTTGCAAAATACATACGGATATGAATGTGGCATACATGTTGACTAAACTTCTCTCACAAGCAAAGCATGATCACACCTTATTACTCTTTGGGTGTTAATCACATGACGATGTGAACTAGATCATTGACTCTAGTAAACCCTTTGGGTGTTGGTCACATGGCGATGTGAACTATAGGTGTTGTTAATCACATGGCGATGTGAACTATAGGTGTTATTCACATGGCGATGTGAACTAGATTATTGACTCTAATGCAAGTGGGAGACTGAAGGAAATATGCCCCAGAGGCAATAATAAAGTTGTTATTTTATATTATCTTATATCATGATAAATGTTTATTATTCATGATAGAATTGTATTAACTGGAAACTTGATACATGTGTGGATACATATACAAAATACTGTGTCCCTAGTAAGCCTCTACTAGACTAGCTCGTTAATCAAAGATGGTTAAGTTTCCTAACCCTAGACATGTGTTGTCATTTGATGAACGGGATCACATCATTAGGAGAATGATGTGATGGACAAGACCCATCCGTTAGCATAGCATATTGATCGTTCAGTTTTATGCTATTGCTTTCTTCATGTCAAATACATATTCCTTCGACTATGAGATTATGCAACTCCCGGATACCGGAGGAATACCTTGTGTGCTATCAAACGTCACAACGTAACTGGGTATCTCCGAAGGTGTTTGTTGGGTTGGCATAGATCGAGATTAGGAGTTGTCACTCCGAGTATCGGAGAGGTATCACTGGGCCCTCTCGTTAATTCGCACCATAAGAAGCCTTGCAAGCAAAGTGACTAATGATTTAGTTGAAAGATGATGTATTACGCAATGAGTGAAGAGACTTGTCGGTAACGAGATTGAACTAGGTATGTAGATACCGACGATCGAATCTCGGGCAAGTAACATACCAATGGCAAAGGGAATAACGTATGCTGTCATAACGGTTCGACCGATAAAGATCTTTGTAGATTATGTAGGAGCCAATGTGGGCATCCAGGTTTCGCTATTGTTTATTTACTGGAGAGGTGTCTCGGTCATGTCTACATAGTTCTCGAACCCGTAGAGTCCGCACGCTTAATGTTCGATGACGATATAGTATTATATGAGTTATGTTATTTGGTGACCGAATGTTGTTCAGAGTCCCGGATGAGATCACGTACATGACGAGGAGTCTCAAAATGGTCGAGAGGTAAAGATTGATATATAGTACGATGGTATTCAAACACGGGAAGTGTTCTGGAGGTACCGGTTACTTATCGGGTCACCGGAAAGGAGTTTCGGGCACCCTCGGCAAAGATATGAGGAGGAGAAGTAAAGAGGGGAGGGCAAGGAAAATGTGGATTGGGATTCCTACTTCCTTCCCTCCCCCCCTCTTTCCTTCCACCTTGGTTATATATGGCAGGGGGCGCGCGGCTTGGGAGGGACTCCAAGTAGGATTCCTCCTACTTGGGCACCTCCTATGGCTGCTCCTCCCTCGCTCCCACCTATATATATGAGGAGGGGCGCCTAGCACATTACAGACAATTTCCTAGTCATGTGCGGCGCCCCCCTCCACAGTTTACACCCTCGATCATATATTCATAGTGCTTAGGCGAAGCCCTACAAGGATCACTTCACCATCACCGTCACCATGCCGTCGTGCTGACGGAAGTCATCTACTACCTTGATGTCTTGCTGGATCAAGAAGGCTATGGACATCACCGAGCTGAACGTGTGCAGAACTCGGAGGTGTCGTGCGTTTGGTGCTTGATCGGTCGGAACTAGAAGAAGTTCGACTACATCATCCTCATTGTCAAATGCTTCCGCCTTCGGTCTACGAGGGTACGTAGACACACTCTCCCCCTCTTGTTGCTATGCATCTCCTAGATACATCTTGTGTGAGCGTAAGATTCTTTTTGAAATCGCATGCTACGTTTCCCAACACTTATTACATTGAATTAATCTCCATCAAGAATGAGAACTTGGTATTGAAGATCCATCTAGCTACTACTATGGAAACATAGGTCCTAAAGGAACTACTCCACATGGTCATGGAGGCAACAAGGTTGATGAAGATGGCTCCGGTAATGGCTTCCTCCTCCAGCAGGGCTCCGGAAGTAGGGTTCCAGATGGGATCTCTTCGGAACAGAGGCTTGCAGCAGCGATAAAATTCTTCTGGAGGCACGACATATAATTTTGGTATTTACATGGAGGTGGAATTGGAGTATTGGACTAAGGCGGTTCCTGCGGGCCCCAAACAAGCAAGGGGCGCGACCGCCTCCTTGCGGCGCCACCTGCCCGTGTGGGCCCTAAAGGAAATATGCCCTAGTGGCAATAATAAAGTTGTTATTTTATATTTCCTTATACATGATACATGTTTATTATTCATGCTAGAATTGTATTGATCGGAGACCCAAATACATGTGTGAATACATAGACAAACACCGTGTCCCTAGTGAGCCTCTACTTGACTAGCTCGTTGATCAAAGATTGTTAAGGTTTCCTAACCATGGACATGAGTTGTCATTTGATAATGGGATCACATCATTAGGAGAATGATGTGATGGACATGACCCATCCGTTATCTTAGCATATTGATCGTTCAGTTTGATTGCTATTGCTTTCTTCATGTCAAATACATATTATTTCGACTATGAGATTATGCAACTCTAGGATACCGGAGGAATACTTTGTGTGCTATCAAACGTCACAACGTAACTGGGTGATTATAAAGATGCTCTACAGGTATCTCCAAAGGTGTTTGTAGGGTTGGCATAGATCGAGATTAGGATTTGTCACCCCGAGTATCGGAGAGGTATCTCTAGGCCCTCTCAGTAATACACATCATAAGAAGCCTTGCAAGCAAAGTGACTAATAAGTTAGTTGCGGGATGATGTATTACGGAACGAGTAAAGAGACTTGCCAGTAATAAGATTGAACTAGGTATGAAGATACCGACGATCGAATCTCGGGCAAGTAACATACCAATGACAAAGGGAATTACGAACGTTATCATAACGGTTCGACCGATAAAGATCTTCGTAGAATATGTAGGCGCCAAGCATCTAGGTTCTGCTATTGGTTATTGACCGAAGAGGTGTCTCGGTCATGTCTACATAGTTCTCGAACCCGTAGGGTCCGCACGCTTATCGTTCGATGACGATTTAGTATTATATGAGTTATGTGATTTGGTGACCGAATGTTGTTCGGAGTCCCGGATGAGATCAAGGACATGACGAGGAGTCTCGAACTGGTCGAGAGGTAAAGATTGATATATAGGATGATAGTATTCGGACACCGGAACTGTTCCGGAGTGTATCGGGTATTTATCTGAGTACCGGGGGGTTTACGGAACCCCTGTGGGGAATAATGGGCCATGAGAGGGGAGCATGATGCGGCTTGAAGCTACGTCGGTATTTCCCCGAAGAGGAAGGGATGATGCAGCACAACGACGGTAGGTATTCCCCTAAGTGATGAAACCAAGGTTATCAAACCAGTAGGAGAACCAAGCAACAATACGTAAACGACACCTACACACAAATAACAAATACTCGCAACCCGACTTATTAAAGGGGTTGTCAATCCCTTTCGGATAACGGCGTCAGAAATTGGCAAAACGGACGTGAATAAATTGTAGTAGATTGATAGACCGAACGCCAATTAAAATAAATAAGAATAAATTGCAGCAAGGTATTTTTGTATTTTTGGTTTAATAGATCTGAAAATAAAAGCAATGAAAAATAGATCGCAAAGGCAAATAATATGAGAAAGAGACCCGGTGGTCGTAGGTTTCACTATGTAAAATCCCAAATTTTTAGATTTGGAATGTTAATATGTCATTGTTTTTGCCATCGTGATTTCTATGCTTATTTAAAATTTCTGAATATTTAAAGTGTTTTCCAACTCAAGGCAATATATTTGGAGTGGAGATAATATGACTTCTCCCCTATTAATTATATTTGGAAAACACTAAGAATATATTCTGCTGTCTACCTAAATTATTTTGTCTTTATAGAAACTCAAATTTGTTTTATAGTTGTGATTACATTGCTCTTTATGCGCTTTTGTTGCATAAAATATTTTTCCAAAATTTTATTTGTGTTGTAAAAATGTTCACTGTTTTATATAGTGGTAATAATGTTTTTCTGTGTGTTTGTATTAATTTTGGAATGCATTAGGTATTTTGTATTTTAGACATATTTATTTGTTGTGACGTATAAATATTTTAGACAATTTTTATTGTTTACTGGGCGGCAGCCCAACACTGTGTGCGACCAGCGGCCCAGCTATCCCTTTGCCCGCACGCGCTAAGCAGCAGCGCAGCAGCAACCGCTAGCAGGCTGGCGGCCCATTTCTGCAGGCCTCAACCTACCCCGCAGTCTTTCCTTTTGTTTTTGTTTTTTTCCTTTCTCCTCCTAGTGCCGCTGACGGTCGGGTCCCAGGCATCGTCTCCTTCCTCTGGACGGACTCCTGCACGCGCACGAGAGCTCCTCTATTCCCGATCCAAATCCTCGCCGATTTGGCCAAGTATTTGCCTCCAGGCCACGGAATCCCTCTATAAATATTCCCCTTCTTCTCTGCCGATTTTTGGCAAAATTTTGTCTTCCCGTGCCTGTTTCGCCCGGATCCGATCTCGCCGGAGTTCGCCGCTGCAGGAGCATCTCGCCGGTTGATTCTATCGCCTCTGAAGGTTCCCAGCCCCTCATCTTGCTCCTGTTAACTTCGATCTGATTCCCTCCACCTCCAAGAACCCTTATTTCTCGCAGGGGAGCACGAAAACGAGCGGTGCAACCTTGACCAGAAGCTTACCTAGTCTGGCTGCGACTCCAGCCGCACTTCATCGCCGCAAGAAATCGTCCTCCACGCCGAGCAGGACCCATCCGAGGCCTCCGTGTCACTTCGCGTCCAACGCGCACCTCCCCGAGGCCATCTTACCTCCGTATCCATCGCCCGCATCTCCACTGAGGTGCCCCGTGCCGTTCTTCTCCAACTCCGGTGACGCCCGCCCTCTGTTATCCGGTGAGTCCCTGTCGTCCGTTCGATCTCCATCCGACTACTGTTATTAGGTCACCTATGTTTTTTTATTACTGAAATGTTTTCCTTTAAGTAGCGGTCGTTCGCCGTTTAGCCTTTGCAGCGAACACTTCTCAGCCATTAGCAGCCCGCCATGTGGCACATCTACAGCAGCCGTAGCAGTTCTTCCAGGAACACTATCATGGCACAATGTTTTTGGGCATATTTCATATCAATTTTACGCGAAACCAAACCTGAGTGTTTTGTTTGTCATACTTTGCTTGTGGATGTAGGTTTGCTTTATCATTATGTCTAATTTGCCAATACATTCAATGTATTGACCCTCGTGGCTGCTATTTATCATGTTGCAGGATATTCAGATGATCTGTGAGATACAGTAGGGTTGCGAGTCTGCACTCAATATCTTCGCCAGTGGGCATTGTTTGGACTCATCGTTTGCTTATGCTACATTTCCGCTGTTATTATTGAATAAAGTTAGCTATGTGCTACTCAGTTTGTAATACTTTATGAATTCTGGATCATACGTTATAGTAAATGATGCACTTTCTATTTGATATTCATATGTACTGTGTGTGCTAGCGAGTCGATCCAAGGACTAGCACGGTAAGCACAGAGACATCGAATCTTATCAGGTTCGGGTCGTTACAGATGGTATCAGAGCAGTGTGTTGAATGTAGGTCGTGACCCTAAAAAATGGATTAGAAAAGCCATAGGAGTGAAAAACTTGTTTTCCAACTTTCTGTCTACTTGTTAGTCCTCACTCTCGTACTCATATCTTTACTTTTCAAATATAGATGACCCCTGGAATTATATTAGTGTTATTTAAGGAGTTTTAGTTGACATACCACCATTACTAAGTTGTGCCTGATAAATGATTTGCGGTAGTATGATGAGATCATATCTCTTGTGGATATGACCTTACCTGTAGGTTTTGGTTGTGTGGTGTGACTTGTGTGAATTTAGTGTTTGGTTTTTTGTTGGAGTTTTTGTTGCTAGCATGAGCATATGGGTAGTGTTTTTCCCCTTAGGTCTTTATTATGTGTATATCCTAATACATGTGGCAACCCGGTGATGAGTTCAATTTTGACCACATGCGCCAAGATCTGACAAGAAGCAAGCACAATCTTGCTGAAGGAAGAAACCTGGAGGAAGCTACAATTCATCGGCATATGTTTTATAGTAGTTTACGCAAACCTGAGAGTTGACAAGAACGATAGCTGTTTGTTTGGCTGCAGAACCAATGAAATTATCCGAAGCCAGTTCGTGAATAATAGAAATTTTTGCAATGCTTGTGAGGATGCCCGAGTGCTAGATTGCGAGATTTTGTAAACCATATACAAGGTAATGATTTGGGTGCGGAATGGATTGATCACCATGCCGACTTACTCTTATTATTCGCTCTTGCTATGTGGAATGGTAAATCTAGAGTGACTTACCTATAGTAGAGTGACGACATTGTCAAGCCTGAACCTTAGAATGGTAAGATGTTTGATCCCTTGTAGTAGGTTGTATGATGAGAATAAACCAAGACTCTTTTTATGCAGGAAGAATTCTTGATGACCACCATGAGGGTATCGATTTTTGTTTAGTTTTGGTGCAAGACCTGTCAACCGTGAAGGTAATGGAAGAGCACTCTTTTGACATGGAATTCAAGATCTCAAAGGAGTGTAGTGCATACACATGAATGGTATTATCGAAGGAGTAGGATTATCGAAGACCCGGTGACTCTAATTCTGAGGGTGGTAGCACCCCACACTCTCGAATGATCGATGGAAATTCAAGGAGAATCCCGAACCAAACCTTTTCTTTCTAGCCTCTTCGAATCTCGAGGACGAGATTCATTTTAAGAGTGGTAGATTTGTAACATCCCAAAATTTTAGATTTGGAATGTTAATAGGTCATTGTTTTTGCCATCGTGATTTCTATGCTTATTTAAATTTTCTGAATATTTAAAGTGTTTTCCAACTCAAGGCAATTTATTTGGAGTGGAGGTAATATGACTTCTCCCCTATTAATTATATTTGGAAAACACTAAGAATATATTCTGCTGTCTACCTAAATTATTTTGTCTTTATAGAAACTCGAATTTGTTTTATAGTTGTGGTTATATTGCTCTTTATGCGCTTTTGTTGCATAAAATATTTTTCCAAAATTTTATTTGTGTTGTAAAAATGTTCACTGTTTTATATAGTGGTAATAATGTTTTACTGTGTGTTTTTATTAATTTTGGAATGCATTAGGTATTTTGTATTTCAGACATATTTATTTGTTGTGCGGTATAAATATTTTAGACAGTTTTTATTGTTTACTGGGCGGCAGCCCAGCACTGTCTGCGACCAGCGGCCCAGCTATGCCTTCGCCCGCGCGCGGTAAGCAGCAGCGCAGCAGCAGCCGCTAGCAGGCTGGCGGCCCATTTCTGCAGGCCTCAACCTACCCCGCAGTCTTTCCTTTTGTTTTTGCTTTTTTTCCTTTCTCCTCCCAGTGCCGCTGACGGGCGGGTCCCAGGCATCGTCTCCTTCCTCTGGACGGACTCGCGCATGCGCACGAGAGCTCCTCTGTTCCCGATCCAAATCCTCGCCGATTCGGCCAAGTATTTGCCTCCAGGCCACGGAATCCCTTTACAAATATTCCCCATCTTCTCTGCCAATTTTTGGCAAAATTTTGTCTTCCCGTGCCTGTTTCGCCCGGATCCGATCTCACCGGAGTTCACCGCTGCAGGAGCATCTCGCCGGTTGATTCTATCGCCTCTGAAGGTTCCCAGCCCCTCATCTTGCTCCTGCTAACTTCGATCTGATTCCCTCTACCTCCAAGAACCCTTATTTCTCGCAGGGGAGCACGAAAACGAGCGGTGCAACCTCGACCAGAAGCTTACCTAGTCTGGCTGCGACTCCAGCCGCACTTCATCGCCGCAAGAAATCGTCCTCCACGCTGAGCAAGACCCATCCGAGGCCTCCGTGTCACTCCGCGTCCAACGCGCACCTCCCTGAGGCCATCTGACCTCCGTATCCGTCGCCCGCATCTCCACCGAGGTGCCCCGTGCCGTTCTTCTCCAACTCCGGTGACGCCCGCCCTTTGTTATCCGGCGAGTCCCTGTCGTCCGTCCAATCTCCATCCGACTGCTGTTATTAGGTCGCCTATGTTTTTTTATTACCGAAATATTTTCCTTTAAGTAGCGGCCATTCGCCGTTTAGCCTTTGCAGCGAACACTTCTCAGCCATTAGCATCCCGCCACGTGGCACATCTACAGCAGCCGTAGCAGTTCTTCCAGGAACACTATCATGGCACAATATTTTTAGGCATATTTCATATCAATTTTTCAATTAGTTATATCTTGAGATCGGTAACTCCAAATTCACCGATTCGTTTTCCTGTGCATTCGTTTTGACCAGGAGCATCTATTAGAACCAAAATTTCACATTTTTGAACAGTTCAAATTTGAATTTGTTTAAATTTGAATTCAAACTTTCGAAGGCCATATCTTTTAAACTGTTGATCCAATTTAGTTGATTCTTTTTGCATTGTGATCCTACTATCATGTAGATAATATTTACCTACTGTTATGTTCATTTATTTAAGTTTTATTTTAATCCTTTGCTCTTGGTTTTATTCTGATTGTTATGTGAGTGCGGTTTGTTTATCGGTGCCTTCGTTATCGTATAGATTGTCCGGAGTGTGAAGCGGATCAGGATCAGCGTTCAAGGCAAGTTTGCACTTTTGATTTTGCTCATCCTATATTCTACTATGCATGTGTGATTTTATATGCGATGACATGTGCTTGGTTTGATCTGTATGTTCTCTTTGTCATATTCTGATATTGATTGTATTGTGTGATGTTGTGATCAACTTGCTATGGTAGACATGGGCATGTGTCGTGTGATGTTTGGAAGTGGTGAGTCTTTATAGCTGTAGGCTCGGGACTTTTGCTCAGGTGAATGCGTCAATGGCTGAGCGCTCTATTGTCCTTAGAGAATGCGCCATGGCTGAGCGCACTTGAGTTGTCGGGGCTTTTTCTCACGTGAATGCGTCACTGGCTGAGCGCTCTATTGTCCCTAGAGAATGCGCCAAGACTGAGCGCACTTGAGACATCTTGAAGATCTTTGTCATCTGTGTTGTTTACACCTTGCCTATGTCGTGGAGGTAGGTGAAGGTAGTTTTACGCGAAACCAAACTTGAGTGTTTTGTTTGTCATACTTTGCTTGTGGATGTAGGTTTGCTTTATCATTATGTCTAATTTGCCAATACATTCGATGTATTGACCCTCGTGGCTGCTACTTATCATGTTGCATGATATTCAGATGATCAGTGAGATACAGTAGGGTTGCGAGTCTGCACTCAACATCTTCGCCAATGGGCATTGTTTGGACTCATCGCTTGCTTATGCTACATTTCCGCTGTTATTATTGAATAAAGTTAGCTATGTGCTACTCAGTTTGTAATACTTTATGAATTCTGGATCATACGTTATAGTATATGATGCACTTTCTATTTGATATTCATATGTACTGTGTGTGCTAGTGAGTCGATCCAGGGACTAGCACGGTAAGCACAGAGACATCGAATCTTATCAGGTTCGGGTCGTTACACACTAGTGGCTTCTCTCAAGAAAAATAACAAACGGTGGGTAAACAAATTACTGTTGGGCAATTGATAGAACTTCAAATAATCATGACGAAATCCAGCAATGATCATTATGTAGGCATCACGTCCAAGATTAGTAGACCGACTCCTGCCTGCATCTACTGCTATTACTCCACACATCGACCTCTATCCAGCATGCATCTAGTGTATTAAGTTCATGGAGAAACAAAATAATGCAATAAGAACGATGACATGATGTAGACAACATCTATTTACGTAGAAATAAACCCCATCGTTTTATCCTTAGTAGCAACGATACACACGTGTCGGTTCCCCTTCTATCACTGGGATCAAGCACCGTAAGATCGAACCCACTACAGAGCACCTCTTCCCATTGCAAGATAAATATATCAAGTTGGCCAAACAAAAACCAAATATCGGAGAAGAAATACGAGGCTATAACCAATCATGCATATAAGAGATCAAAGAAACTCAAACAACTTTCGTGGATAAAAAGATAGATCTGATCATAAACTCAAAGTTCGTCCGATCCCAACAAACACACCGCAAAAAGAGTTACATCATATGGATCTCCAAGAGACCATTGTCTTGAGAATCAAACGAGAGAGAGGAAGCCATCTAGCTACTAACTACGAACCCGAAGGTCTACAAAGAACTGCTCACGCATCATCGGAGAGGCACCAATATAAGTGGTGAACCCCTTTGTGATGGTGTCTAGATTGGATCTGGTGGTTCTGGACTCTGTGGCAGCTGAAATTGATTTTTGTCGACTCCCCTAGGGTTTCTAGAATATTGGGGTATTTATAGAGTAAAGAGGCGGTCCACGGGGCACCCGAGGCGGGCACAACCCACTAGGGCACGCCTGGACCTCCTAGCGCGCCCTGGTGGTTTGTGCTCCCCGCGGAGCACCCCCCAGGTGCTTCTACGTCCCATTGGTTGTCTTCTGGTCCAAAAAAATGCACAGAAAGTTTCGGTGCGTTTGGACTCCGTTTGGTATTGATTTCCTGCGATGTAAAAAACATGCAAAAAATAGCAACTGGCACTTGGCACTATGTCAATAGGTTAGTACCAAAAAATGATATAAACTGACTATAAAGTGATTATAAAACATCCAAGAATGATAATATAATAGCATGGAACAATAAAAAAATTATAGATACGTTCGAGACGTATCAGCATCCCCAAGCTTAATTCCTGCTCGTCCTCGAGTAGGTAAATGATAAAAACATAATTTTTGATGTGGAATGCTGCCTAACATGTCATATTATTTTCTTTGTAGCATGGACATTTGGAATTTTATATTGTTCAAAGCAATAGTCTAGTTTTGACATGATAACTTAAATACTCAAGCATATCAACAAGCAACCATGTCTTTCAAAACATCAACGCTAAAATAAGCTATCGCTAGCCCATCGTGCTCAATCATTGATCCATTCATGAAACACACTCGCATATTAACTACACCCAATGCTCAAGTACGATCATAGTGCCCCCTAGTTGGTGCTTTTATATGAGAAGATGGAGACTCAAATTAAAAATAAAAATTGCATAAAGTAAAAGAAAGGCCCTTCGCAGAGGGAAGTAGGGATTTGTAGAGGTGCCAGAGCTCAAAGTGAAAATTTAGAGATAAAACATTTTGAGAGGCATACTTTTCCCACCAACGAAAACGACTTAGAGTTCCCAACACTTTCCATGCTAGATATATCATAGGTGGTTCCCAAACAGAAATTTGAAGTTTATCCTTTTTCCACCATACTTTCACTTTCCATGGCTAACTGTATCCACTGGTGCCTTCCATACCAACACTTCCCAAGGAATTTATTATTTGACAACATAAAGTAAATTAATTTTCATTTCAGGACTGGGCATCCCTAGTACCTTTGCCTTAGTCTTGTGCAATGACAAGTGAATAAACACTCATCGTGAGAATAACACATCTAGCATGGAAAATATTAGCCACCCCTCACCGCCTCGCGAGCGGTACGAGCACACAAAAGAGAAATTTATTTTGAATATTAGAGATGGCACATACAAATTTTCTTAGAACGGCAAAAGAATGCCACATATAGGTAGGTATAGTTGACTCATGTGGCAAAACTGGTTAAAGGATTTTGGATGCACAAGTAGTGATCATACTTAGTGCAAAATGAAGGCTAGCAAAAGATTGAGAAGCGACCAACCAATAAACGAATAATCTCATAAGCGAGCATTAAGCATAGTTAACACAGAATAATGCACCACAAGTAGGATATAATTTCATTGCATAATTATTGAGGTTCGTGCTTGCATAGGGAATCACAAACCTTAACACCAATATTCTTACTAAAGCATAATTACTCATCAACATGACTCACATATCACATCATCATATCTCAAAACTATTACTAAGAATCAAGTTTATTTTGTCCAATGATCTTCATGAAAGTTTTTATTATATCCTTCTTGGATATCTATCACTTTGGAACTAATTTTCATATGTTACTTTTGACAAGCTCAAACAAATATAAGTGAAGATCATGAGCATAAAATTTATTTCTCTCAAATTAATTTAAGCGAAGCAAGAGAGAATTTCTTGAAAATTATACTAAATCTCAAATAAATCTAAGTGAAGCAAGATAGCATTTCTTCGAAAATACTAAAGCACACCATGCTCAAAAGGATATAAGTGAAGCACTAGAGCAAATCCTTAGCTCATAAAAATTGAAGTGAAGCATAGAGAGCAATTCTAGCAAGTCATGGCATAATTTTGGCTCTGTCAAATAGGTGTGTACAGCAAGGAATCAAGATATAAAACACAAAATAAAACAAGCAAAGACACATATCATACAAGACGCTCCAAGCAAAACACATGGTATGTGACCAATAAAAATATAGCTTCGAGTAAAATATCGATGGTCGTTAGAAGAAAGAGGGGATGCCACTCGGGGCATCCCCAAGCTTAGTTGCTTGCTCTCTTCGGATAATTGCTTGGGATGTCAGGGAATCCCCAAGCTTAGGCTCTTCTTACTCCTCATTCCTTCATCCGTTGTAAGATAACCCAAAACTTGAAAACTTTAATCACACAAAACTCAACAAAACCTTCGTGAGATCCGTTAGTATAAGAAATCAAATCACTACTGTAAGTACTATAGCAAACCAATTAATATTTTATTCTTGCATTATATCTACTTTATTCCAACTTCTATATGGCAAAAAATCATCAAAGAAAACCATAGAATCATCAAAACAAGCACACAA
This sequence comes from Aegilops longissima, assembly GCA_021605205.1. NCBI lineage: Eukaryota > Viridiplantae > Streptophyta > Magnoliopsida > Poales > Poaceae > Aegilops > Aegilops longissima. The sequence continues at coordinate 591,545,515 of CM038682.1, forward strand.
CGCAAAGAAACAGAATCTGTCAAAAACAGAACAGCCTGTAGTAATCTGGATATTTCTAATACTTCTGAAACTCAAAAAATTCTGAAACAATTTGGACCACGTGAGAAATTTGTATATTAATCTTCTGCAAAAATAATTGGCATTTTATCACACTCTACTTAAACATGAGAATTGCTTTCGTGAGCGCGAAAGTTTTTGTTTTTCAGCAAGATCAAACAACTATCACCCAAGAAGATCCTAAAGGCTTTACTTGGCACAAAAACTAATTAAAACAAAAAAAAACACAATCGTAATAGTAGCATAATTGTGCTAACAGAAAGCAAAAAGCAAAAATAAATTTTATTCATTGGGTTGCCTCCCGACAAGCACTATAATTTTACGCCCTTAGCTTGGCATAAAGCAAGGATCTAAGTTTTGTCATCTGTAGTTTTGGATACTTTGGTAAGGGTTTTCTCAAACCCGGGAGGCTCTTCACGCTTCCCTAAATTCTCAGGAAAAGAAAGCATCTTTAGATCCAAAATATCCAATCACTTGTTGCAAAGAGTAATCAAGGTATTCATGCGATTGATACTACCATTGAGATGTTTGAGGGGTTCATTATATTTTTGTATTGCAACCATATGTTTATGCAAATCACCAAGTTTGCCCAACATTTGAACTCCCTCAGGGGTGAAAGAAAACCCCTTCTTTTGAGGTGGAACCCCCAAAATTCCTTCTAAAATTTCGTAGGCAGCATTGGCATCAAGCTCAATAAAATTCCCTTTAGCGGCAAAATCTAGGAGTTTTCTATGATGCAAAGAGAATCCTATGTAAAAATTATGAAACAAGATCTTAGCGTCCCCCTTTAAATTGCAAATATGATAAGATTCCATAAGCCTATACCAAGCATCTTTCGAATTTTCTCCTTGTCTTTGCTTGAAGTAAAGGACTTCAAATCCGGTGACAAAGGAGGAGTAGGCACGCTACCCATTATGACTAGGAAGCAAGAACACGGATAGATCCGACAAGAAAACGACGAGCGAAAAAGAGGGCGAATAAAAACGACAAATTTTTGTGAAGTGGGGGAGAGGAAGATGAGAGGTAAATGACAAATATTGTAAATTGCGAGGAGATGAGATTTGTGATTAGGAACCTGGTATATGTTGAAGATCCTCCCCGGCAACGACGCCAGAAATTCCTTTTGATGCGGCTTGAAGCTACATCAGAATTTCCCCAAAGAAAAAGGGATGATGCAGCACAGCGATGGTAGGTATTTCCCTCAGTGATGAAACCAAGGTTATCGCACCAGTAGGAGAACCAAGCAACAATACGTAAACGGCACCTGCACACAAATAACAAATACTCACAACCCGACGTATTAAAGGGGTTGTCAATCCCTTTTGGTTAACGGCGCCAGAACTTGGCAAGACGGACGTGAATAAATTGTAGTAGATTGATAGATTGAACGCCAAATAAAATAAATAAGAATAAATTGCAGCAAGGTATTTTTTGTTTAATAGATCTGAAAATAAAAGCAAGGAAAAATAGACCGCAAAGGCAAATAATATGAGAAAGAGACCCGGGGGGCATAGGTTTCACTAGTGGCTTCTCTCGAGAAAATAGCAAACGGTGGGTAAACAAATTACTGTTGGGCAATTGATAGAACTTCAAATAATCATGACGATATCCAGGCAATGATCATTATATAGGCATCACGTCCAAGATTAGTAGACCGACTCGTGCCTGCATCTACTACTATTACGCCACACATCGACCGCTATCCAACATGCATCTAGTGTATTAAGTTCATGGAGAAACATAGTAATGCAATAAGAACGCTGACATGATGTAGACAAGATCTATTTATGTAGAAATAGACCCCATCATTTTATTCTTAGTAGCAACGATACATACGTGTCGGTTCCCCTTCTGTCACTGGGATCAAGCACCATAAGATCGAACCCACTACAAAGCACCTCTTCCCATTGCAAGGTAAATAGATCAAGTTAGCCAAACAAAACCCAAATATAGGAGAAGAAATACGAGGCTATAAGCAATCATGCATATAAGAGATCAAAGAAACTCAAATAAATTTCATGGATAAAAAGATAGATTTGATCATAAACTCAAAGTTTATCCGATCCCAACAAACACACCGCAAAAAGAGTTAGATCATATGGATCTCCAAGAGACCATTGTATTGAGAATCAAACAAGTGAGAGGAAGCCATATAGCTACTAACTACGGACACGAAGGTCCACAAAGAACTACTCACGCATCATCGGAGAGGCACCAATGGAAGTGGTGAACCCCTCCATGATGGTGTCTAGATCGGATCTGGTGGTTCTGGACTCTGCGGCTGGAATTGATTTTAGTCGACTCCCCTAGGGTTTCTGGAATATTGGGTTATTTATAGAGTAAAGAGGCAGTCCCGGGGGCATCCGAGGTGGGCACAACCCACCAGGGCGCGCCTGGGCTCCTAACGCGCCCTGGTGGGTTGTGCTCCCCTAGGAGCACCCCCCAGGTGCTTCTTCGGCCCATTGGTTGTCTTCTGGTCCAAAACAATCCACAAAAAGTTTCGCTGTGTTTGGACTCTGTTCGGTACTGATTTTCTACGATGTAAAAAACATGCAACAAACACAACTGGCACTTGGCACTATGTCAATAGGTTAGTACCAAAAAATGATATAAAATGACTACAAAATGATTATAAAACATCCAAGAATGGTAGTATAACAGGATGGAACAATAAAAAATTATAGATACATTGGAGACGTATCAGAGCACACCATCCCACAAGGGGTGGCGCGCCCCCCTATGGAAGGAGGCCGATTGGGAGAAGGAAGAGGGGGTTCACCCCCCTTTCCTTCCTCCCTTCCCTCTTCCTTTCTCCTCTCTGGTCAAATAAGGAATGGGGGCGCCACTTGGGAAACCCCAAGTAGGATTCAGATCCTACTTGGAGTGGCCCGTGGCTGCCTCTCCTCCCCTCCCACCTATATATATGTGGGGAGGGGGCGCCTAGAACACACAACAACAATCGTTAGCCGTGTGCGGTGCCCCCTCCACAATTTACGCCCCGGTCATAGTTTTTCGGTGCTTAGGCGAAGCCCTGCGAGAATCATTTCACCATCACCGTCACCACGCCGTCGTACTGATGAAACTCATCTACTACCTCGACACCTTGCTGGATCAAGAAGGCGAGGGATGTCACCGAGCTGAACATGTGCAGAACTCGGAGGTGTCGTACATTCGGTGCTTGATCGGTCGGAGCTAGAAGAAGTTCGACTAGATAAACCGCATTGTCAAATGCTTCCGCTTTCGGTCTACGAGGGTACATGGACAGACTCTCCCCCCTCGTTGCTATGCATCTCCTAGATAGATCTTGCGTGAGCGTAGGATTTTTTTTGAAATTGCATGTTGCGTTTCCCAACAGTGGCATCCGAGCCAGGTCTATGCGTAGATGATATGCACGAGTAGAACACAAAGAGTTGTGGGCGGTGATCGTCCTACTGCGTACCACCAATGTCTTTTTTTGATTCAGCGCTATTGTTGGATGAAGCGGCTCGGACCAACCTTACATGACCACGCTCATGAGACCGGTTCCACCGACATACATGCAACTAGTTTTGCATAAAGGTGGCTGGCGGGTGTCTGTTTCTCCTACTTTAGTTGAATCAAATTTGACTGCAGCCGGTCCTTGTTGAAGGTTAAAACAACAAACTTGATAAATCACCATTGTGGTTTTGATGCGTAAGTAAGAACGGTTCTTGCTAGAATCCCGTAGCAGCCGCGTAAAACTTGCAACAACAAAGTAGAGGACGTCTAACTTGTTTTCGTAGGGATGTTGTGATGTGATATGGTCAAGACATGATGTGATAAAAGTTATTGTATGAGATGATCATGTTTTGTAAGATATTTGACAACCGGCAGGAGCCTTATGGTTGTCTCTTTATTGTATGAAATGCAAGCGCCATGTAATTGCTTTACTTTATCACTATGCGTTAGCGATAGTTGTACAAGCAATAGTTGGCGAGATGACCGCGACGCTACAATGGAGATTAAGGTGTCGAGCCGGTGACAATGGAGATCATGACGATGCTTTGTAGATGGAGATCAAAAGCGCAAGATGATGATGGCCATATCATGTCACATATTTTGATTGCATGTGATGTTATCTTTTATGCATCTTATTTTGTTTAGTACGGCGGTAGCATTATAAGATGATCCCTTAACTAAAATTTCAAGGTATAAGTGTTCTCCCCGAGTTTGCACCGTTGCCTACATTATATTGATGAACTGGAGCTAGTGCCGTATTGCCCTAGGTTATAACTGTCTCATGATGAATATCATCCAACAAGTCACCGATCCAATGCCTATGAATTTATCTTATATTGTTCTTGCTAAGTTACTACTGCTATCATCACTGTTACACTTGCTACAAAATTACTGCTATCACTATTACCGATACTATTGCTGCTGGCACTACTATCAAAATTACCATATTACTTTGCTACTGATGACTTTGCTGTAGATAATTAATCTCCAGGTGTGGTTGAATTGACAACTCAGCTGCTAATACCTTCAAATATTCTTTGGCTCCCCTTGTGTCGAATCTATAAATTTGGGTTTAATACTCTACCGTCAAAAACTGTTGCGATCCCCTACACTTGTGGGTTATCAAGACCTTTTTCTGGCGCCATTGCCGGGGAGCATAGCTATATTTGTTGGGTCACTTGGGATTATTATCAGTTTATCACCATGAAGAATCTGAAGGATGCTAAGACTAAGATTTTTCCCTCAAAGACGAGGGGAGGTAAGGAACTGCCATCCAGTTCTGCTTTAGATCCACCTTCTGTTATAAGTAAACTTGCAACACCACCACATGCTACTAATCCTGATATGTCACAAGTTATTAATGATGCTGCTTCTAATCTGAATGATGCTTATGATGATGCTAGTACCTTGCTTGATGATGATGTGCCACTTGGTGAATTTCTTGATAAACAAATTGCTAGAGTAATACAACATGATGTTGTTGAATCTGATGATGAGCTTGAAACTGAAACTCCTGAAACACCTGCTAGAACAAGCCTTCCTAGATATGAATTGCCTAAGGTACTGGAAGGTTATGTTATGAATGAGGAGACAACTAGAGATATTCCTGCTTGTAAGGATAGAGATGATCTAGAGAAATTATCATGCAAATATAAAGAAAAATCTCCGAATGCTAGAATGCAATATGATCCTGAGTTTGCTACTTCACCAATCTTTACTGATGATAAGGATTATGAATTCTCTGTCGACCCAGAGTTAATTACTTTGGTTGAATCTGATCCTGTCCATGGTTATGAAACTGAAACTGTTGTGGCACATCTTACTAAGTTGATGACATGGCCACCCTTTTTACTCATGATGAGAAGACTCACTATTACTTTATTCTCAAATTATTTCTATTCTCATTAAAGAGTGATGCTAAATCTTGGTACAATACTCTTACTCCTGGTTGTGTGCGTAGTCCCCAGGATATGATTTATTACTTCTTTGAAAAATATTTCCCAGCTCATAAGAAACAAGCTGCTTTACAGGAAATATTTAACTTTGTGCAAACTAAAGAAGAGAGTCTCCCACAAGCTTGGGGGAGGCTTTGCCAATTACTTAATGCTTTGCCTGATCATCCTCTTAATAAACATGAAATACTTGATATCTTCTATAATGGACTAACAGATGCTTCTAGGGATTTCTAGATAGTTGTGCTGGTTGTGTTTTCAGGGAACAAACTATCGGGCAAGTTGGAGAATTATTGAATAACATATTGAAAAAATATCATGATTGGACTCTTCCTGAACCGCCGCCTAAACCCACTCCGAAGAAGAGGGGTATATTATATCTCAGTCCTGAAGATATGCAAGAGGCAAAGAAACCTATGAAGGAAAAAGGTATTAAAGCTGAGGATGTTAAAAATTTACCTCCTATTGAAGAAATACATGGGCTTAATACACCACCACTGCCTAATCTGGTATAGGTAAATTATTTAATGAAGTTCAATGATAATGACAATCCTCACAATATGCATCCTAGCCAATGCCTTTATGAGTTTGAAAACTATATTAGAAAACAAGATCACTTCAATGCAAATGTTATGAAACAATTGAAATACAATTTTGATATGATAGCTCGCGTGAGTGACTTGTTATTTAGAATCTCAAATGATGTTAGAGGTGCTGTGATGTCTACTACGCAACTTTATTCTTGTAGACACGTGTTGGGCCTCCAAGCACAGAGTTTTGTAGGACAGTAGCAATTTTCCCTCAAGTGGATGACCTAAGGTTTATCAATCCGTGAGAGGTGTAGGATGAAGGTGGTCTCTCTCAAATGACCCTGCAACCAAATACAAGAAATCTCTTGTGTCCCCAACACACCCAATACAATGGCAAATTGTATAGGTGCACTAGTTCGGCGAAGAGATGGTGATAAAAGCGTAATATTGATGGTAGAAATATATTTTTATAATCTGAATAAATAAAAACAGCAAGGTAGAAATTTGTAAACGGGCACAAAAATGGTATTGCAATGCTTAAAAACAAGGCCTAGGGTCAGTACTTCCACTAGTGCAATCTCTCAACAGTGCTAACATAGTTGGATCATATGATTATCCCTCAAAGTGTAACGAAGAATCACTCCCGAGTTCCTATTAGCGGAGAACAAAAGATAGGAATTGTTTGTAGGGTACGAAACCATCTCAAAGCTATTCTTTCCGTTCGATCTATCCAAGAGTTCGTACTAGAATAACATAAGCTATTCTTTCCGATCGATCTAATCAAGAGTCCGTACTAAGATAACACCAAAGCAAATTCATATTCATAATACTCAATCCACACAAAGAACTATAAAGAGACCCCGAAGTTTCCGTCGGAGAAAAACGTGCATCAACCCCTATGCATAGATTACCCCAATATCACCACGGGAATCCACGAGTTGAATGCCATAACATATATCAAGTGAATCAATAAGATACCCCAATTGTCACCTCAAGTATTCATATTGCAAGATATATATATCATGTGTTCTCATCTCTGAATATTCAATCCGACAAGACAAAACTTCAAAGGGTAAAGATTCAATCCATCATAACAAGAGTAGAGAGGATAGAAACATCATATGATCCGACTATATTAACAAAGCTCATGATAGAAATCACAAGAGAGAGAGAGAGAGAGATTAAACACATAGCTACTGGTACAAACCCTCAGCCCCGAGGGTGGACTACTCCCTCCTCATTGTGGTGGCCGCCGGGATGATGAAGATGGCCACCAGAGATGATTCCCCCCTCCGGCAGTGTCGGGGATATACCCCACGGTATGACCGGCCGGATATATGACCCGGCCGGACTTGGCGTTTCATTGGCAACCCGCCAGAAGATTGGCGACTTATGTGTCTGGCGGTTCACTGGTGTGACGACTCACGAGCCTGAAGACACAATACTGACCCATCGAGTGTTTCAGATGGATGACAAGGCCCAAGGCCCAGAAGGCCGGCTCATGTTATGGTGGGCCGGCTTAAGACAGAAGGCATGAGGAATATTTCCTTTACGAGGAAGCAAGACCCGTACTTGTATCCGACTTGTAATAGAGAATAAGTTAGTTCTAATCCTACTAGGACTCTACACGTAAGCCGTCCCTTCAACTTATATAAGGAGGGGCGGGGCTCCCCAAAAAGAGGGAGAGGGAAGAAACAAAAATCTCTAGGGCTAGACACAAAGAGCCGGCTTACCGGCGACTCCCTCATGATCATAATGAGACCTAGCCACAAACAGCATGTAGGGTTGTTACCGGATGATGTTTCCCGGGGCCGGAAGCTGTCTAAACCGTTGTCTTGTGTTGAGTCTCTCGATTCCGCTCAACCCCTCTCAAGCTACTACATAGATGTGTTGGCCTCGCGACTAAGTCCTCACACTAGGACATCTGCCGTGACAATTCCACGACAGTTGGCGCCCACCGTGGGGCCTGCGCACGGTGGTGATGAGTTCTTGAAGGGATCTTTTTTAGGGATCGACAAGCTCGCTATTTTCCAGATGAAGAAGAGTAATCATAGAACAATCACGCAAGATAACCCGGGACGGAACAGTTGCCACGCCGGCTCAAGGGAACAGTTGCCGAGCTTTTCAGAAATTTCACCGCTGGCCGGCTTCCTAATTTTGCTGGTTAATTTGGAAAATTGGGAGGATGAGATTGAAGTTCGAAAGGGATTAGGGTTCCATCTATGTGCGTCGCGGTGTCGCCATCACGTCGTCTCAATCTGCCAAATCCGGGACGAGATCTACACGAGTAGGATTAAAAAGAAGAAGAAAGGCTTTGGAGTTGTTCAAAGATTGAAGATATGGCTGCTGTTAGTCTGTCACGGGCTCGGAAATGTACAGGAAAAGGAAAGCCAGTGAGTCGCCACGCCTGGGTTACGACTGCAACCTCGCCGCTGCCCCGAGCCATCCTGTGGAGCCGCGTGGTGTCTCGCGCCTCCGCCGCTGTTTCACCCTTACAGAGAGTCGCCCTGCGCCGACCGACCTTGAGCCGCTATTGCAAGCCGCTGCGGCCGTAACAATCAGGTGCTATTTTTCTAAAACTCTTTTTTGGTATAATTAAATATTGTCAAAAGATTTTTTTTGAGGTATGTTATTGTATACACAGGTCAATTACCTCATGATTAAAGTATGATCCGGTCCCCGCGTGCTGTCATTGGAGGTCGCGTTTATATCCGCACTATATCAAATGGCTTAACAGATGTGCGCAAATCGCCGCCTCAGCGGTCCGGTCTACATCAACTCACCGGGACCGCGCCTGTAGCCGGTTCATTCGACCATACCCGCGCCGGCTCAACCGTCCGCACCCACGGCCGACCCGTCTGTCCGCGCAGCTTACAATGCCGCGACCAACTCATGCGTCCGCTCTGTCCTTTAAATATCGCAGTTGACTCCGATATGTATATCAACAAATCAGAGCCGCTCCTACGGTCCTGAGCCGCCGGGGGCGTGTTCAGCCGTCTCTGTCGCGATAAATGGATCATCCGTCGTCCAAACAAATCAGGTGATATCCATCCAAGTTTGTTTATTAGAAAATGTTGTTTTTTGTCAAAGAACAAGCTTATCTTTTCCTTGGTCTGCAATATTGTTTATGCAGGGCAATTGTTTATGACAAAAAGTGATATTATACCGCGGAGATGGAGGCACGCCAACATCCTTTGGCGCAGGTGGTCGTCGTTACTCAACGAACTCCCGCACCGGCTTACAACGTTATGGCCGTCTCTCGCGACCATGCCGGCTTACAACAAGGAGGACAACTTGCCCGTCCGCACCGGCTTACAATGCCACGGCCGGTTCATCTGTCTCCCACAGAGCACTGAAGCTCTTAATATCTGGTTTAAAAACCGGTTCAAGGAAAATTTATCTACCACAAAGCTTTGAAGCTCTCAAATCCGGTTCAAATTCAAGCTCAAGAAAAAATTAAAGGTTGCCAAAAAGAGCTTGCTGCCATGATGGGTGGTTCAAACATGGGTATCCTGCTTTACGGCTTATCTTATTATGGTCATTTGGGGGCTTCCTGTTCAAACATAGGTCATATTCGAACCAAAGAGAACATAGCTGTCGAAACCCTTTGATCGGCACGCTGCCAAACTCACTAGGGGGCTTCTTGATCGTATCCGAATCATAGCTTAACCTCTTTTGGGTCCGACGTGGATCATATTTGAATCAGCATCGTTAAACAACTCTCATGGTCATTTGGGGGCTTTCTGTTCAAACATAGGTCGTACTTGAACCAAAGAGAACATAGCTGTCGAAACCCTTTGATCGACACGCTGCCAAACTCACTAGGGGGCTTGATCGTATCCGAATCATAGCTCAACCCCTTTGGGTCTAACGTGGATCGTATTCGAATCAGCATCATTAAACAACTCTAAAGGTCATTTGGGGGCTTCCTATTCAAACATAGGTCGTATTCAAACCAAAGAGAACATAGCTGTCGATACCCTCTTGATCGGCATCGCCAAAGCCACTGGGGGCTATATGATCGTATTCGAATCTTAGCTTAACCCCTTTGGAACGGTCCACTGATCGTATCCGAATCAGAAGCCTCAAAAAGTTTTATTCTGTCTCTCGTAAAGTTTATTGCAACCACAATTACTTAACTTGAGACCTTTTTGGGATTATATCTCAAATATATATGAGTAGTTTATGCTTAGTTCGGCTTAACTTTTCGACTATAAGTTGCCGGTTTATGACAATCACTATCCATATGGAAACATTGGTTTCTACAGGGTTGGGTCATCATCCCTATTGTTTTGGGTCACATAAACTGGTAGTACAATTCCATATCATAGAATCAGTTTGATCCGGCCCTGGCTATGGACTTTTAAGCCGCCGATATATTTTGAATTGCGCCATTGGAATCATGTGTGTATCAATCATTGGATTATTACCCTTATTGGATACAACAATATGAGCCGGCGGTGTGAGCCAATTCCACGGGGTTATTACCCGCCCTGGCTTTTGATGTTAAGTCGCTAGGGCGTATGTTGTTTAAACTTTGTGCAGGATTTGCAGAACTATGACTTATATAAATTCTTAAGTCCAAGCTCATCATTAAAATTGATGCCTCAAAAGGGTTATCAATTATTGATTTTCTCAAAGGCTATAAGCCGCTGGGTTACAAAAATTACGGCTTACAATGAATGCGCATTAAGTCGTGATCGGCCAAGAGCCGCCAGGTATTTAAACTCCGGATTAACTTGTCAACCGATGAGGTATTCAAATCTTTAATAGCCAAAACTGGCTGGATTTTCATGATGATATTGAATGATTGAGCTTTTCATACCGGATTATATTATTCAATTCTTTAATAGCCAACATGGCTGGATTTTTATTATGGTTATCAATAGCCAATATTATGATGGAGGTCTTCAAAGTCGCTTCAACACAATGGCTATTATTTTATCAATGGGGATGATTTATTTTACAATGGAGGAAATAGTCCCGAGTCGCTGCAGGCTTACGATCCGGCACTTGGGGGCTACGTTATTCAAGTTGAGATTACATCAAATATGCAAGTCTCATGTCGCTGCAGGCATGCACCATGACACTTGGGGGCTAATGCAAATTCATTTTTATTGGCGTTATTGAAGACTCGACTCATCCCATTGTAATGAGCCGGCCCTTGGGGGCTACCAAATTTCTCCTGTCAACAATTCAAGGTACACAAGTCTTAATCCATTATATTGAAGGGTCCACTTCTCAGTTGGTAAAGCACAAAGCTCTTAACCTTGTGGACGTGGGTTCAAGCCCCATGATGGGGGTTACATCCTATGATGTTCTTTTCCACGAAGTATATATAAAGTCCCAACTCAATATTATCTTACTAAGCCGACCCTTGGGGGCTACACGTTGCTGCTCAAGTTTACATGATCATATCTACAAAGTCCCTGCTCATTATTACATAATGACCCGACACTTGGGGGCTAACGCATATTGCTCTTTTCTGAGGACAATTCTATGATGACCCGGCTGCACTACTATGACTATAGCCGACTCATGGGGGCTACACAACTGGATTTTATTTAAAGCCATGGTGATAAGTCCCGACTTATTCATGTTGATTAAACCGACCCTTGGGGGCTACAGGTAATATGGATATAAGGGAGAAATATCTTTAAATTCTCAGTTTTGAGTAAACCATATTGACCTGGTGTTTACAGCAATCATGACCCAGCGTCGGCAACAATTATGACTCGGTATCATCTATAAACCGGAAATTTGGCAATGATAAAACTGGCACGTATTATGACCCGGTGCTATCAATATTTACAAGCCGGCAATTTTGTCAATTATAACTCACCAGCCTCTACATCTTTAAACCGGCGGATCACCAGATGAATCTTGAGTCCAATATATTTATTAAGCCGGAGTTTTGGAAACCGACTCAAATGGATTATTTCTTATAATATTTCTCGACAAGAGCCAATGTCAGCAAAATTGGTTATGAAGCTGGTCTATTGACCCAGATTTTTTCAGAAGAAGTATCTGGATTTTTTGCATTGATAAAGTTGAAGCATATCTGCTAAGGAAGGTTTGCTATAAGATCTTGAATATGCATCCAGGAGGAAATGACAAGGAATTAAATATGATCAGGTACCGGTTCAGGAAAATATTTAACCCGGAGCACAACCTATCAAGTTTTTTTGTGTGTTTATTTTACAGGATCAGTTTAACATGGATAAATCCAAATTAAACTGGGGGCTAATGTCGGGGATATACCCCACGGTATGACCCGGCCGGATATATGACCCGGCCGGACTTGGCGTTTCATTGGCAACCCGCCAGAAGATTGGCGACTTATGTGTCTGGCGGTTCACTGGTGTGACGACTCATGAGCCTGAAGACACATTACTGACCCGGCGAGTGCTTCAGATGGATGACAAGGCCCAAGGCCTAGAAGGATGGCTCATGTTATGGTGGGCCGGCTTAAGCCAGAAGGCATGAGGAATATTTCCTTTACGAGGAAGCAAGACCCGTACTTGTATCCGACTTATAATAGAGAATAAGTTAGTTCTAATCCTACTAGGACTCTACATGTAAGCCGCCCCTTCAACTTATATAAGGAGGGGCAGGGCTCCCCAAAAAGAGGGAGAGGCAAGAAACAACAATCTCTAGGGCTAGACGCAAAGAGCCGGCTTACCGGCGACTCCCTCATGATCATAATGAGACCTAGCCACAAACAACATGTAGGGTTGTTACCGGATGATGTTTCTCGGGGCCCGAAGCTGTCTAAACCCTTGTCTTGTGTTGCGTCTCTCGATTCCGCTCAACCCCTCTCAAGCTACTACAAAGATGCGTTGGCCTCGCGACTAAGTCCTCACACTAGGACATCTGCCGGATCAGGGTCTAGATTGGTTTTTGCGGATACAGAGATCTTGTGGCGGCGGAACTTCTGATCTAGGTTAACCCCGATGGGTTTCGGAATATTTTGGAATTTACAGTGCAAAGAAGGGGTACGGGAGGCCACCAAGGTGGGCACAACCCACCTAGGCGCGCCAGGTGGGCCCGGCGCGCCCTGGTGGGTTGTGCCCCCCTCGGGGCACCCCCAGGTGCTGCTCTGGCCCATTGGGTTCCTTTTGGTCCATAAAAAATCCACAAAAAAGTTTCGCGGTGTGTGGACTCCGTTTGGTATTGATTTTCTGCGATGTAAAAAACAAGCAAAAAGCAGCAACTGGCACTGGGCATTGGGTCAATAGGTTAGTCCCAAAAAATGATATAAAGTTGCTATAAAATGATTGTAAAACATCCAAGAATGATAAGAAAACATCATGAATACTTCATAAATTATAGATACGTTGGAGACGTATCAGCATCCCCAAGCTTAATTCCTACTCGTCCTCGAGTAGGTAAATGATAAAAGAAATAATTTATGAAGTGTGAATACTAGCAAAGTGCATAAGTTTGATCAATGACAATTTTAATCACTTTTCCTAGCATCATAACAGCAATTCTTTCTTATAAAACTTCTCACGTTGTAGTGGCAACCAATTCACATGTTAAGGTTCAAACAATGAACTCTCTTGAAACTCAACAACCTATGTTCTTAGTCACCAAGCAATTGCAATTCAACTTATTCAACAGAGTTTAAGTAAGAGCTCCACATACTCAACTATCATATAGTCTTCCATGATTGCTAATACTCACCGATTCACATGAGAAAAACGTTTCAACCGGGCACATAGAAAGATAGGGGCTTATTGTTTTGCCTCCCAACGTATTCACCTCAAGGGTGATGTCAACAATAATAACTCATGCTACCCATATTCAACTGGACATATGTGCCTAGATCTTTCCTCACCACATGATGCTTGCCAAAAGAGAAAAATAAAAAGGAATAGAGAGAATAACTTTGACTCTTTGCATAAAAATAAATACTGAGAAATTTAAAAGATATGCCCTTCGCAGAGGGAAGCAGAGGCTGCCATGCGCTTATTTGTTTGTATGCTCAATTCCTTAGTGCAAAAGAACGTCACGTTATATTGCCCCTTATGATAGCAACCTTTATTATGCAGTGTGTCACTTTTATTCTTTGCCATCACAAGTTTGTAGGGTACGAAACCACCTCAAAGCTATTCTTTCCGTTCAATCTATCCTAGAGTTCATACTAGAATAACGCAGGCTATTCTTTCCGATCGATCTAATCAAGAGTTCGTACTAAGATAACACCAAAGCAATTATTCATAATACTCAATCCACACAAATAAGTACAAAGAGACCCTAAGTTTCCGTCCGAGAAAAATGTGCATCAACCCCTATGCATAGATTACCCCAATATCACTGCGGGAATCCGTGAGTTGAATGCCATAACATATATCAAGTGAATAAATAAGATACCCCAATTGTCACCACAAGTATTCATATTGCAAGATATATATCATGTGTTCTCATCTCTGAACATTCAATCCGACAAGACAAAACTTCAAAGGGTAAAGATTCAATCCATCATAACATTGTTTGCGTGTATGATTAGTGTACGATTGAATCGAGGGCGTCACAAGTTGGTATCAGAGCCGACTGCCTATAGGAATCCCCCTTCCAAACTCCTTGGCCGAAGTTGAGTCTAGTCATTGAAAAATTTCTACTAACATGGTTGTGTGGCTTATGGGCCCACGTCGCCATTGGGTGGTATTACTATCTTTTATTCCTCGTCTATACTATGGGTTCTGATCTCTCTTCTATTCGGGTTAAAGGATTTTGCTAAAATCTAACTTTAGGTTCTTGAAATACTTCCTCCCGGAGAGCCCCTTCAGTCCAGATGATCGCTTGCTGCACCAGATGATTTCGAAGATACTCTCTGATGTTTCCCCGAGGCCCTTGTGCCCTTCACCGTTGCAATTCCATATCACCGATAAATCCCTATGGATAGCTGCATACACTTGTCGTCCATACCTTCATTTCCAATTGTTCTTGTTATTACAAGATACCTTGAAATACTTCAGATATTCCGAGAATCCTTTGTGCCTGCTGCCTTGCAGCTCCTTACCGCATGAAAGCCCTTGCGAATAATTCCTCACACTTACTGGGGATTCGTTCATCCCCAGTTGTTCATGTGTTTCAAAAAAAAAATCGAAATACTATTTGATCTTCCGAAAATCCTCTACAGCCTATTACTCTTGAAATTCTTGCCTACTTACATTATGGTTAATTCCCTATGTCTAGTAATCTCCGTTAACCTCTCTTGTCATTACCATTTTGAGCTCCTTGATTCATTGTGTTGCGAATTCTCGCAATCATCAGTCGAACCCTGAAATTTGACCTTCCTGCTCAGACGTCATTTTGGACATGAGTTGGGTCTCGGCCAATCATGTTGCAATTGATTGACCACCTAGTTCCCTTCAACTTGAACGCCGAATTATTCAGCTGATTCTATAATCTGATGCCTTTGCATTCTTTCCTTCTTCTGATTGAGTACTGATACTCACATCAGATCCATTGAGGACCGCTGAATCCTTCGTTGGATTATTATCCGGCAGTGTCCTTCATATTCAAAACTTTGTGCGCTCCTCCCCTGATACATATTGCCTTCAGTACATTGTATTCTCTGCTTTGTCAACCTTCCTCTGCTCTCGTGCTTGAGTTATTTACTCCTGAAGTTCGTGGTATATCTTCCTAAGATGCCCCAATGGATTGAACCTATGTTTTCCCTAATCCGTGTGAACTCGAAAGTTACGCGAGTCATACTCTTCTGGTGCTTCACAGATAAATTTTCAGCACTACAATTTGTTCGAAAATGAGAAGTGAATGAAAGGTTATGCATTGAAGAAGTGGGAATCGACCTTGAACTTTGTGTTCATGCCCATGGACCCTATGTAGAACTTATCATGGAAGCTGCTCGTAAAAATAATTATTTCGTTGGTACAAGTTCATCTTGTATCTATGAATTGATCCTTTACAATCGTGGTTTCGACCATAGTTCCTCCTTGATTCCATTTACCGGATAAGTTAAAATACTTTCCCTCTTCAGATTATTTCACCCGTCCAACCTCTACTCCGATTTACCTTTCGGTATTACCCCTAGTACTTGTTAATGGGAAGTTTAATACCCTATCATATCATTCCTAGCCTGATCGGCTATATTTTTATCATGCCAACTTTTAACTGTGCTACCTAGTCCTTATGCCTAGAGCAACTTCCGATGATGAGCGAAGCTTACGTCGATCTTGTTCATCTTATCATTTCACCTCGAACAACAAGCTTGATTTCGAGCTTGTGTCGTATCCGTGGTTCCAATAGCCTTTCGCTTCATCCTTCCTGTTGCTTGATGTCGTCGTTCCTCGATGGCATCTTCGTAGAGCCTCTCGACAAATGTGTCATGATTATCATCAACATTTTGACTTCTGTTGAGATGACAATTGAATTCATGGTGAGAAATACCATCCTTGACCTTCGATGATTTGAGTTATCATCGACAACCCCCTTGTTTTCTTTCCAACACATGTTTGATCATGTCTTGGTTATACCTTGGACTCCTTGCTATTCCTGCAATTGTCCCTTGAGTATTTCTTGTGATCTTACACTCCAACCCCTACTTGGAACACCATGTTAATGCTACCTCAAAGCATGACTGAGGTATTCCGAATATCAACAAGAACATTGGAAGCACATTGTTGAATGTTTCTTGATCTATTATCCAAACACCATTGTATGGGTAATATCATGATTCTTCCCTCGCCCCCTTTATCTAAATGCTTTTGAACTTGTTGTCATATCATGTATATCTTGCTCCGCTTCCCCTTGGGAAGAATATACTCCCAATTCTTGTGTGTAAACACATTTTCCTTTCCATTGGTCTGATTAATCCGATAATTTCATTTTCCTTTCCATTGGGTTGTTTAACCTTCTTGTGATCTATATGATATAAGCAGAAATAATTCCTGCTTATAAAACACCCTGATGTACAACCTTGTCAGTGAGACCCTGTTACTATTGTTGATGACATTCCGGTAACCACCAATGGAAGGGAACCTTGCCGATTGGTCCGCCTCGTTCAACGAGCAGGAATATGGTTCTCTTCGTCCCTCGCCATTGGTACCGATGTTGCCACCGACATAACTGACAGGCAAACCTCTGACATACCTTGTTGTCGTGGCCGGTAAAATGACACAGTTCTCCATACTCTTGATCGGCCCTCATCACAGTTCCACAGGATCGGAACCTGACTCTCCTGTATAACCTTGATTGCGAAGTATCATATGATCTTGGCTTTGTGTGTTGTCATGAGCCACCTTCCGAGAGATGATCTGTTCCTGATGCTCAGAAAGCCCCTTCTCACACTCCGTTCAGGTATCGATCGTTTATCCATTCGCTTGAAACTTCCTATTGCACCTTCATACTTTGCTCTCGATGATTTCTTAAGTTTCAACTCGGGAGATACTTCTACCACATTCCCTGAATTGTTCACCAGGTGATTAACCCTATAAGGGTCAGTCCTCCCGAAGTTACCCTTTACTTCCCCACTTAAATCTCGGGACGAGATTTCTTGTAGTGGAGGAGATTTGTAACACCCCGAGAATCATGCCACAGTAATCTCCCACTAATCATGCCATGTCATCATGATTACCTGGCTAATTGCCACTTGTCCAAAACATCAAGTTCTAGTCAAATTTAAATTGCAAGTCAAACATTTATTTCTCCAAACAGAGAAACTAAAATGTTCATCATGTGCCAAATAATCCATAACTAATATTGGTAGTGGACCAATTTTTTGGCAAAGTGTGTTGACACCAGATTTTGGAACAGTCAAGAACTTATTTAAGATGGCCTCAAATGGAGAAGTGATCTACATGAAAGAGTTCCGTATTGTTAATAGGAACATCTTTAAAGTTTGGGCCATCGCCGTCCGATCTCATCTCAAAGGCCAAAGTTGTGTTCGAAATACCGAGATTTTGCATTCAGAACACTATTCGGCTGATTTGACCCCCGAGACTGCCTCGCATGGAAAAGTGATCTACACGGATTATCTTCGCCTCGTCGAAACGATCGATTTTGATATGAAGATCGTCCCAATCCGAGGTCGTATGAAAAAGTTAGAGCCCTCACAGCGCGATCCTCCAGTGAGCAAAATATGACGCCCGGAACCAGACACATATGTGGGTATGTCTGATGAGCTGCGTAAATAATTAGCTGTTTTGCGTGAGAGATTTGTCCCTCGAGATGACCTCTGATTAAAAGACGTTCAACATGAAGGTTGTTCGCCTCGTCGAAACGGTCAAGATTGCTTTTGGGATCGTTTCCATCCGAGGTCGTTTACCGCCTCAAAAAAGACCCACAATGTGCAGCCAGTTTTAGACCGAACAGTTTTGGAAAGTCCGGAGAAAACCAATCCGAATTTGACTAGGGTTTTGGACGTGAATCCAAGTCTTTCCCTTGCATGGGAAGTCTAGCCCCCTCTTATATAGCTAAGGTGTGACGGCTGATTGAACAACACACAATCGATATATCAATATATCACTTTTTACCTTTACCTTTATCTCTCTCCCTTGTTCTTCTTCTTCCTCGTTCTTCGTCCGTTCTTCTTCATTGCAGGGCGGCGAACCTCGAGGCCCTAGGGGCGGTCAGGCCGACCTAGGGCAGCCCATAGCCGCCGCGCGCCCTAACGGGGTCCCTCCCGGGCGTGTGGGGTTTCGGGTCATCAAAAGCGCCCACCGGATTGTCTTGCGTACCGCGCTTCCGGCGGGTCTCCTTCGACGTGAGCTGCGGTGCATCACCCCCGGCGTCGATGGTACACGGTGACGTGTTCGTGTGCGAACACACTTTTTGGTGACTCCGCTGGGGACGAAGCTTTGAACGGTCTCCGGCCCGTTCTTGCTATGAAGAGATCGTCATCTAGGGTTTGCAATCTACAAAGGTAACATGAATACCCAATTCACTTATGTAGATGCAAATAATGCATATGTTGTTGCTAGATCGTTTAATGAGCATAATGTATCGGCTAGCCCTAGCTTTATCAATCATGCATCTAATTATGTGCAAGAGCCGATGCAACAAAATCTCCATGCTTCTACCTCATCTAATTTTAGCAACATGGAACATATGTATACGAACTCCCATGCATCGGCAGCCCCACAAATCCATATGCCGATGAACAACATGATGAGTTCCGTTAATCAAGTTGAAACACTTCACATAGGAACTTATGATAGTATGCAACAAAGTGTTTCACCTTTTTATTCATCGGCAACTAGCTTGCAATCTGTTAATCAAAACATGCCGGTGTATACGGGAATTGGCCATGCTACTACTAGTTATCCGGCTAATTACCCTCAATCATCATATGCTACACCTCATGCTACTAATTTTTTGGCACCATACGCAACTGTTGATGTCCATAATTCGGCTCCGCACCTTCATGGTCATGGCCGAATAAGTGAAAGTTCTGCAGGAGCACAAATGCCTTCACCTACTACCGTGGCATATCATGTACCCCCTGCACAATTACAGAATTTCGGCAACACACCATTGCCGAAAGCGTCTCAAAGTATTGGGGGGAAATCCGATGAAGATTGGGCAGAAATTGGTTGAAAAAAGCTTAAAGATAGCCCAGCTGCAATGTTTGCTGAATTTAGACAAGAACAAGCAACCTTGCGAATCAAAGAAAGAAAGAGTGGTGATTTGGATAACAAAGTTAATTCGGTTATTAAAAAAGCCGAATCAAATAGTATGTGTACTGAATTTATTGAAGAAAAAGAGGACGCCAAGGCATTGGCGAGTCATTTAAAAGTGGAGCAAAGTATTATTCAAGTATCACAACCATCATGCTCTCCCAGTGTGTATGAAGAGGTATGTCTAGCAAGTGATTTACCTATTTTCAGATTTGGTCACAGCTTTATTGTTGATACATCTATTAGGAAAAATCTCGTAAGTAATTTTGAAAGACCAATGATGAAGGGTAATTTACTTGTTATCAATAAAATTGTTACAAAGCATATCGGTCAATACATTGTATCATTCAGAGAGACTGATAGCAATAAAATTGTTACAAAGCATATCGGTCAATACATTGTACCATTCAAAGAGACCGATAATGACTTATTATTGGAGCCAAAGCTTATCCCATTACTTTATTTAGAGTTCATATCTAATTGGGTAGTTTGCTTGCTTCATACATGGCTTACACATGGTCTCAATTGAGACATGTGTGTTTTAACTATTTTTGTTTCAGAAATATAAAGCCAAGGTTAAATTATTTGGAGAAATACGTTGCTAATATTATATCTTATCCAAAGACATCGGAGATAGAGTGAAAAACACAATGTATAGCCGAATGGGAAGATTCTAAATCTGAACCATTCGTTTGCTTACCTCCAAAGCTGTTCGCACACCAAGATCGGCTACAAAACAAAACGTATACCTTCGATTCAAACATGTGTGATCAAATCTTTGATTTATTGTTGAAAAATAATTACATTAGAATTCTTGATCACCATGTCAAGCCATCTATCCAAGGACGAATTTATTGTAAGTTGCATGATTCGTTCAAGCATAATATTGAGGATTGCAACATGTTTCGTCAAATAGTTAAATCGGCCATTGATAAAGGACAATTGAAATTTGTTGAGACACCAAAATATGACGAGTCTATTCCAATTGGTCCCGATGGTAAAAGGTTTTTGCATCGGCTGCTTCAAGCCGATCCATTCAAAGAGAAGGAAAAAGCTGCAGGTGATGGGATCAAGCTTTCAAGTAAAGAAGTTGTTGAAGAGCATAATGAACATAATGTTGAGGGCGAGAATTCCATCGAAGCTACAATGAAGACGCCAAGGACTGGGGGGCAACAAGAAAATCCAAAGTTCGGTGCAAGCACAGCCAAAGAAAACAAAAGCCGATGTAAGCACAAAGATAAAAAGCCGAAAGTCACTTTCGCGCAACTATTGGAAAAATATCAGAAGATAAGTGAGGAGAGCAGTGCTTATCGGCCAACTAATGCAAAAGCATCAAGATCACCCCCTAGGCGCAAATCCAAGGATCGATATTGGCAAGAAGAGAATTTGAATGCAACTTATTCATATCCTTATTTTGGGCCGTCAATGCCAATGTCGTGGATGCGTCCCTATGCTCACGCAAATCCATATCCATCATGGGACAAGTATAATACAAGGGCACATTCTCCATATTATTATAAACCATCTCGCCAATATTATGCAGCTCCAAGAAGACCAACATTCAATGAGCAGTCATATGTTAAAGACCGTTTCAATAAAAAAGAATCGGTCCAAAACACAAGGAAGAATAAGGAGGTGGTTGAGCAAGTCTACCGCGTCAAAAGAGATGGTCGTAAGAGTGCCACTTCAGCTATGATCTCAAATGATAAAGAGTCAATTAAATTGTTGACATTGGCTATAAAAGGCAATGAGGCAAGTCAATCAAGTGCCAAATCTAAAGGGAAGAATAGAGTGCACAAGGTAAAACAAGAATTGTCATTACTTCAAACAAAATCGCAGCCGGGGTGCCCACTCGGCTTATCGTATTGGCAAAAGAAGAAGTTGCAAAAGCTTAGTGCACAAGAACTTGAAAAGAGAAACATGGCATGGGTTCCAAAAGGAAGTATTCAAAATAAGAATTATGTGCGAGCTTCCTTTACAAGGAGTGCGGCAAAGGTGAAGAAGGAAAATAGTGAAAACTATGAAGGACCAAGCCGAAGGTTTCAACATCTTCGGTCCACACATCCATATTCTTCAACTATGTCGTTGATACATATGCCATGGAATTCTTTATCAGGTATGATTGGTTACCCTCAGTGGGCTTATTTTAATCCATGGATGCAATGTAATTTCTTACATCAAGAAAGGGTATTACCAAATCATCATATGTTCAATTAGTTTCACCTTGTTGCTAATCTAAATGGCCGATATATACCTATCGTCCTAAGCACGTGCAAATGGCCGATGGAGTGTTGACATCGCGCTTAGAACAAACTTCGTGCAAGTTATTTTTCGGCACACAAGTTTTGCCGAAAAACAGGGGGGCATGTGTTGACACCAGATTTTGGCACGGTCAAGAACTTATTTAAGATGGCCTCAAATGGAGAAGTGATCTACATGAAGGAGTTCCGTATTGTTGATATGAACATCTTTAAAGTTTGGGCCATCGCCGTCCGATCTCATCTCAAAGGCCTAATTTGTGTTTGAAATACCGATATTTTGTATTCAAAACACTATTCGGCTGATTTGACCCCAAGACTTCCTCGTATGGAAAAGTGATCTACACGGATTATCTTCATCTGGTCGAAATGATCGATTTTGATATAAAGATCGTCCCAATCCGAGGTCGTATGAAAAATTTAGAGCCCTCACAGCGCGATCCTCCAGTGAGCAAAATATGACGCCCGGAACCAGACACATATGTGGGTATGTCTGATGAGCTGCGTAAATAATTAGCTGTTTTGCGTGAGCGATTTGTCCCTCGAGATGACCTCTGATTAAAAGACGTTCAACATGAAGGTTGTTCGCCTCGTCGAAACGGTCAAGATTCCTTTTGGGATCGTTTCCATCCGAGGTTGTTTACCGCCTCAGAAAAGACCCACAATGTGCAGCCGGTTTTAGACCGAACAGTTTTGGAAAGTCCGGAGAAAACCAATCCGAATTTGACTAGGGTTTTGGACGTGAATCCAAGTCTTTCCCTTGCATGGGAAGTCTAGCCCCCTCTTATATAGCTAAGGTGTGACGGCTGATTGAACAACACACAATCGATATATCAATATATCACTTTTACCTTTACCTTTATCTCTCTCCTTGTTCTTCTTCTTCCTCGTTCTTCGTCCGTTCTTCTTCATTGCAGGCGGCGAACCTCGAGGCCCTAGGGGCGGTCAGGCCGACCTAGGGCAGCCCATAGTCCGCCCACGCTCTAACGGGTCCCTCCCGGCGTGGGGTTTCGGGTCATCAAAAGCGCCCACCGGATTGTCTTTATGCAGCGCTGCCGGCTGGTCTCCTTCGACGTGAGCTGCGGTGCATCACCCCCGGCGTCGATGGTACACGGTGACGTGTTCGTGTGCGAACACACTTTTTGGTGACTCCGCTGGGGACGAAGCTTTGAACGGTCTCCGGCCCGTTCTTGCTACGAAGAGATCGTCATCTAGGGTTTGCAATCTACAAAGGTAACATGAATACCCAATTCACTTATGTAGATGCAAATAATGCATATGTTGTTGCTAGATCGTTTAATGAGCATAATGTATCGGCTAGCCCTAGCTTTATCAATCATGCATCTAATTATGTGCAAGAGCCGATGCAACAAAATCTCCATGCTTCTACCTCATCTAATTTTAGCAACATGGAACATATGTATACGAACTCCCATGCATCGGCAGCCCCACAAATCCATATGCCGATGAACAACATGATGAGTTCCGTTAATCAAGTTGAAACACTTCACATAGGAACTTATGATAGTATGCAACAAAGTGTTTCACCTTTTTATTCATCGGCAACTAGCTTGCAATATGTTAATCAAAACATGCCGGTGTATACGGGAATTGGCCATGCTACTACTAGTTATCCGGCTAATTACCCTCAATCATCACATGCTACACCTCATGCTACTAATTTTTGGCACCATACGAATCGTTGATGTCCATAATTCGGCCCCGCACCTTCATGGTCATGGCCGAATAAGTGAAAGTTCTGCAGGAGCACAAATGCCTTCACCTACTACCGTGGCATATCATGTACCCCCTGCACAATTACAGAATTTCGGCAACACACCATTGCCGAAAGTGTCTCAAAGTATTGGGGGGCAATCCGATGAAGATTGGGCAGAAATTGGTCGAAAAAAGCTTAAAGATAGCCCAGCTCCAATGTTTGCTGAATTTAGACAAGAACAAGCAACCTTGCGAATCAAAGAAAGAAAGAGTGGTGATTTGGATAACAAAGTTAATTCGGTTATTAAAAAAGCCGAATCAAATAGTATGTGTACTGAATTTATTGAAGAAAAAGAGGACGCCAAGGCATTGGAGAGTCATTTAAAAGTGGAGCAAAGTATTATTCAAGTATCACAACCATCATGCTCTCCCAGTGTGTATGAAGAGGTATGTCTAGCAAGTGATTTACCTATTTTCAGATTTGGTCACAGCTTTATTGTTGATACATCTATTAGGAAAAATCTCGTAAGTAATTTTGAAAGACCAATGATGAAGGGTAATTTACTTGCTATCAATAAAATTGTTACAAAGCATATCGGTCAATACATTGTATCATTCAGAGAGACTGATAGCAATAAAATTGTTACAAAGCATATCGGTCAATACATTGTACCATTTGAAGAGACCGATAATGACTTATTATTGGAGCCAAAGCTTATCCCATTACTTTATTTAGAGTTCATATCTAATTGGGTAGTTGGCTTGCTTCATACATGGCTTACACATGGTCTCAATTGAGACATGTGTGTTTTAACTATTTTTGTTTCAGAAATATAAAGCCAAGGTTAAATTATTTTGAGAAATACGTTGCTAATATTATATCTTATCCAAAGACATCGGAGATAGAGTGCAAAACACAATGTATAGCCGAATGGGAAGATTCTAAATCTGAACCATTCGTTTGCTTACCTCCAAAGCCGTTCGCACACCAAGATCGGCTACAAAACAAAACGTATACCTTCGATTCAAACATGTGTGATCAAATCTTTGATTTATTGTTGAAAAATAATTACATTAGAATTCTTGATCACCATGTCAAGCCATCTATCCAAGGACGAATTTATTGTAAGTTGCATGATTCGTTCAAGCATAGTATTGAGGATTGCAACATGTTTCGTCAAATAGTTAAATCGGCCATCGATAAAGGACAATTGAAATTTGTTGAGACACCAAAATATGACGAGTCTATTCCAATTGGTCCCGATGGTAAAAGGTTTTTGCATCGGCTGCTTCAAGCCGATCCATTCAAAGAGAAGGTAAAAACTGCAGGTGATGGGATCAAGCTTTCAAGTAAAGAAGTTGTTGAAGAGCATAATGAACATAATGTTGAGGGCGAGAATTCCATCGAAGCTACAATGAAGACGCCAAGGACTGGGGAGCAACAAGAAAATCCAAAGTTCGGTGCAAGCACAGCCAAAGAAAACAAAAGCCGATGTAAGCACAAAGATAAAAAGCCGAAAGTCACTTTCGCGCAACTATTGGAAAAATATCAGAAGATAAGTGAGGAGAGCAGTGCTTATCGGCCAACTAATGCAAAAGCATCAAGATCACCCCCTAGGCGCAAATCCAAGGATCGATATTGGCAAGAAGAGAATTTGAATCCAACTTATTCATATCCTTATTTTGGGCCGTCAATGCCAATGTCGTGGATGCGTCCCTATGCTCACGCAAATCCATATCCATCATGGGACAAGTATAATACAAGGGCACATTCTCCATATTATTATAAACCATCTCGCCAATATTATGCAGCTCCAAGAAGACCAACATTCAATGAGCAAATATATGTTAAAGACCGTTTCAATAAAAAGAATCGGTCCGAAACACAAGGAAGAATAAGGAGGTGGTTGAGCAAGTCTACCGCGTCAAAAGAGATGGTCGTAAGAGTGCCACTTCAGCTATGATCTCAAATGATAAAGAGTCAATTAAATTGTTGACATTGGCTATAAAAGGCAATGAGGCAAGTCAATCAAGTGCCAAATCTAAAGGGAAGAATAGAGTGCACAAGGTAAAACAAGAATTGTCATTACTTCAAACAAAATCGCAGCCGGGGTGCCCACTCGGCTTATCGTATTGGCAAAAGAAGAAGTTGCAAAAGCTTAGTGCACAAGAACTTGAAAAGAGAAACATGGCATGGGTTCCAAAAGGAAGTATTCAAAATAAGAATTATGTGCGAGCTTCCTTTACAAGGAGTGCGGCAAAGGTGAAGAAGGAAAATAGTGAAAACTATGAAGGACCAAGCCGAAGGTTTCAACATGTTCGGTCCACACATCCATATTATTCAACTATGTCGTTGATACATATGCCATGGAATTCTTTATCAGGTATGATTGGTTACCCTCAGTGGGCTTATTTTAATCCATGGATGCAATGTAATTTCTTACATCAAGAAAGGGTATTACCAAATCATCATATGTTCAATTAGTTTCACCTTGTTGCTAATCTAAATGGCCGATATATACCTATCGTCCTAAGCACGTACAAATGGCCGATGGAGTGTTGACATCGCGCTTAGAACAAACTTCGTGCAAGTTATTTTTCGGCACACAAGTTTTGCCCAAAAAACAGGGGGCATGTGTTGACACCAGATTTTGGCACGGTCAAGAACTTATTTAAGATGGCCTCAAATGGAGAAGTGATCTACATGAAAGAGTTCCGTATTGTTGATATGAACATCTTTAAAGTTTGGGCCATCACCGTCCGATCTCATCTCAAAGGCCTAAGTTGTGTTTGAAATACCGAGATTTTGTATTCAAAACACTATTCGGCTGATTTGACCCCAAGACTGCCTCGTATGGAAAAGTGATCTACACGGATTATCTTCATCTGGTCGAAATGATCGATTTTGATATAAAGATCGTCCCAATCCGAGGTCGTATGAAAAATTTAGAGCCCTCACAGCGCGATCCTCCAGTGAGCAAAATATGACGCCCGGAACCAGACATATATGTGGGTATGTCTGATGAGCTGCGTAAATAATTAGCTGTTTTGCGCGAGCGATTTCACCAACGGGATGACCTCTGATGAAAAAAGTTTCAACATGAAAGTTTTTCGCCTCGTCGTAATGGTCAAGATTGCTTTTGGGATCGTTTCCATCCAAGGACGTTTACCGCCTCAAAAAAGACTCACAATTTGCAGCCAGTTTTAGACCGAACAGTTTTGGAAAGTTCGGACAAAACCAATCCGAATTTGACTAGGGTTTTGGACGTGAATCCAAGTATTTTCCTTGCACGGGAATTCCAGCCCCCTCTTATATAGCTAAGGGGTGACGGCCGATTGAACGACACACAATCGATCTATCAATATATCACTTTTTACCTTTACCTTTATCTCTCTCCCTTGTTCTTCTTCTTCCTCGTTCTTCGTCCGTTCTTCTAGTTGCAGGGAGGCGATCCACGAGGCCCTAGGGGCGACCAGGTCGACCTAGGGCAGCCCATAGCCGCCGCGTCGAATGACGGGTCCCTCCGGTAGCGTGGGATTGGTCTGAAAGCACCGCCGGATTGCTTATGCATCGCGCTCCGGACGGGTCTCCTTCGACGTGAGCTGCGGTGCATCACCCTTGTGTGCGAACAAAGTGTTTAAGTGCTCTAATCTATTTAAAATAGTGGCTAAAACAATAGATTAAATGCCTTATCAAATTATAAAAGTGGCAAACTTTTTCAAAAGCCTCACAATCTTTTTGTGGCAGTGCCAACTATTGCAATGTAATTCTGTGGCCAAGTCCCACATTTTACAGAATCCTTTTTGGCAGCTCAAATATTGCAAAACATTTTCTGTAGAAAGAAAAGAGCAGAAGAAAATGGGAAAGGGGAAATGAGAGAGGACCCCCTACCATACTGGGCTTTAGCCCACCTCGGCCAGCCGGACGGTCCACGCCCCACCCCCTGGGTCGTCTCTCTCCCGTCACACTGTTCGACCGACCGAACAGCGCACGCACGCGCCCATGCCCGGTTGCCATCACGCCAGCGAGGGGATAAGACCCGCGCCTCCCCGCCTCCTCGATTCTCGCCTCCACTCACCTCGCCCCACTCCGCCTCTCCCTCTCCCCACAAGATCTTCCTTTTCCAGATCTGCCACTTCCTCCCGACGCCGCCATGGCCTCGCCACTGTGAAGCTCGCGGCCACCGAGCCTTGTTCGCCTCCCCGACGTGCTCACCGGCTTTGTCGCCGCCGTCCACTTCGCTTGCAGAAGCCGGAGCGGGCGGAGCCGCCTCAAACTGACACCACGGCCCCGTCCTCAGCGCTCCGTAATCGCCTTCCTCCTCGGTCGTCGTCGATCTCCTCCAACTCCGGCCACCCTCTGCGCTCCTAAACCTCTCGGGAGGCCTCCTTGTGCCTACGTGGTGAGCACCCCGCGTTCTCCCTCTACTTTTCTCCCCTTCGTTCCACTGCCGTAGATGCCGTACACCGCCGTGGCCGAACTTGCTGGAGCTTGTGCTCATGGCCGCGCTCACTGCGCCATGCCCCCGTGTGTCGCGCCCTCGCATGTGCCTGCTACTGCTGCTTGCTCTGCCTGCCTCGCGCCACTGCTGCACGTGATTGCCTAGCCCCGCGTCGCCCGCTGACTGCCGCTGCACGCCCCTCGTCGCACGCCCGCGGCCCCTTGCAGCCACCCACACGCCCGCGCCTACTGGATGCGCGCGCCCGTAGCCGCTCGATGACCTGCCCCCTGCAGTTGCTCCTGCCGCTGCCGCTGCTATCGCTGCCGGCGGCGCTGCTGCCGGCTGCTATACATTGCGTTCGCTGCTGCCGCTTGCCTGCGCCCTCATCAAGGCTGTGGCAGGCCAGCGGCCTCGCGCGCCGCCTGCCCCGCTGCCGTCACCGTCCCGAACCCCAGGCGCTCCGTGCGAAGCATCGGCCATGGCTGGCCGTGGCCGCCGTGTGTTTGTGCGTGTGTGCACAACCACGGTGAGGCCGGCTGGGCTCTGTCCACTAAGGCCGACCCCGTTCTAATTAGCTAGTACTAATTAGATTAGTTAGGTGTTAATTAGCCTAATGTCCCAATGACAGTGGGCCCCCATCTAAATAACCTTTTCATTTAACTACAGTCAATGACATATGGGACCCACGACACTGTTCGCATTTGACCCAGTCAACACTTTCATTATTGACTGCTGAGTCGGCACCCCTCTGGCCCCACATGCAATAGACTCTCGCTAGAGTAGTACTAGGTGACATAAGTGTTCTGTTTTTATCTCGAATTTAATTTAATTCCAGAAATTTCAGAATATTGTTTAAACTTTGAAAATTCATAGAAATTAAACTGTAGCTCGGATGGAAATGTTTTATACATGAAAGTTGCTCAGAAAAGCATGATGAATCCGAATACGCATTCCGTTTACCTGTCAGATGCCTCTAACTAGCTGAACATGGAACATTCCCCCTGTGGTCATCTGTCTAACACAGGTCCGGAACCGAGAAGACATTCTCGGTTGAATTCCCCCTTCACCTATATCGTGTAGCCATGCGTTAGGTCACACCCGGCACAACATATTGCCATGTTATGCTTTGTGATGCTTTGTTTACTTTATATTTATTGTTTCTTCCCCCTCTTCTCTCCGGTAGACCCCGAGACCGATGCTGCTCCTGTGATCGACTACGTCTCCGACGACCCTTCTTCCTTTACAGCAGAGCTTCCAGGCAAGCCCCCCTTTGATCATCCTGATATCTCGCATTCCATTTTCTCATGCTTGCATTAGATTTTTCTACTGTAATTGATTGCTCCTATTCTGATGCATAGCCTGCTTTTGTAACCTGCTTATTGTTACCTACCTACTTATCCTAAACTGCTTAGTATAGGTTGGTTAGTGATCCATAAGTGACCCCCACCTGGTCCTTGTTGCCCCTGCTTCATCATTAACGACTCGATCAACGTGATCGATGACCAGAGCCCGACACCTCACATCACATCACGCCCCTTTTGTTGCTCGACTCTGCAGAGTTACCATCGAGTGCCGAGGGTGGAACCTCATACATCACTCCTGATGAGATCTCTGTAGTGTATCTATTTGGTCATGGTCATCGAGGGTGATTTCTCCTTAACCACTTCCGATACGACTCTGTCGTGCAACCCCTCAAGTGTGAACCTCGAGGATGGTTCCTCTTACGTTCACCTTGATGATTACATCGAGTGGAATCCACCGAGGGTGGTTCCTCAGGGTTCCCCTTGGTGTTAGACACACAATTACTTTGGTTACTATGACTTTACACTGAACCATATTACTAAAGATGGGTCGGCCCTGAGGGGTACTCGCGCGAGCTTAATTGCGAGTGATGTGGAGTCGGGTTGGCCTGGAAGGTGCCCGCGAGATACTTACGAGGCGTGGCCGGGCATTCTTAGCCCTTGCCGCAAGTCCTCGAGATGGGGCTACGGGGTCACACCGATCGTGAGTCTCTGCTCGTTACCGCGTGCTCCTAATCCACTACGATTTGGATATTTGATCCGAGGAGCCTCTGGCCTGATAGCACTAACCATCATGTGGGCATAGTATGGGAGTTCTGCGTCGTATGCATCTGCCGAAGCTTAATAGACATCATGCAACTGAGCGGTGCGCGCCGGCTTGGACTGGTAAGCACCTGCCTTTTTAAGGAGCACTGGTGCACGTCGGTCCTAAACAAACGGTTTTTTACCCCTTTCCGCGACGGCATTTGGAACCGTCGCCAAGTGATTGTGTGCGATAGGGTTCCCACACGACCCGTAAATCGTCGGGATAGGCCCTCCAGGACCGTGCAGGGGTAAAGCGATCAAAGCGAGGCATCGAAACCCAATCATTTCCGTAGGTATGTACATCCCACACGGTGAATCGCAGAAATTATTTCCGTAGGTATGTACATCCCACACGGTGAATCCCCGAAATCATTTCCGTAGGTATGTACATCCCACATGGTAATCCGAGAAAATCATTTCCGTAGGTATGTACATCCCACACGGTGAATCCCAGAAAAACATTTCCATTCGTATGTATATCACACACAGTCAATCCAAGGAATACGTTTCCGTTCTTATGTACATCCCACACAGTCAATCCAGGGAAAACGTTTCCGTTCGGACGTACATCCCACACGGTTTTATGTGTAGGCTCGTGTGTGAAAGGTGTAACTATCACACACGGTCTTCCTTGGTTAACTGTTTGCTTTTATCAACTATACCAGACACAATTTGATGAAGAAGACTGTGTGGCATTGGGATATCCATCGCAACCACTTTTACTGCTAGAACCGTTTGCAAAGGTCCATGACACATTTAGCAGGTTTATTAGTTTACAACTAATAATTCCAGTATTACGCAAATTCACATTTCATATCGAACAGCTGTTTGCCAATTTCATACCAGGCACATAAATATATTATAACATCACAGTACGGTAGCTACATGAAAACAGCACAGTACAACACATAGCTAGTTCAACTTCATAAGAACAATATATTCATTTCCCTAATCGAGATCATCTAGGCTCGTCTTATCCACCTCTGCTTTCAGTTTAGTAAGAACCCGTTTTGCACGGGCCAACTGGGAAAGTGTCTCCTCCTTCGCCAAAACCATCTTAGCAAAGTCTTGTTTTTTTAATCCGAGCTCATTCTCCAGCTTCAACTTTTTACCCCGCATCTTGAAATATGCTTCAGCGTTCACAAGACTTTCTCTAAGCCTAGCTGTGTTCACTTCCTCATACATGCTCCAGAGCTTCGTTAGGCACATCTTCAAAGACTGTGGCCACTCTTGATCAACCCACTCCAAGTAAGAACACTTCCGTTCATCCGATAATATTTAAAACTAGATTAGTAACAATTGTAGGGGAAATGGGTTTATAGCAACATAGAAAATCACCAATGCTTATTTTGAAAAACTGAAGAAACATGTTAATTATGACATATCTTCTAAAAAATATCAATGTGCAAATGAAATAATTGGTACTGAGACAACAACCAAATTCTGGAACATCAGAAGCTATAATTAACTACAACAACGCTACAAGTTCTTACTCATGTACAATAAATAACACATTGAGCATTTTATGAGGAAGGTAAATATAACTGCAATAGCATAGCGATAGTGTTTGGATGACAGCAAGTTGATACTAACAGGTGTGTACATGCACAAATTTAGTAACATAGAACTAATAGCACTAAGGCCGTCCACTATGTATGCCAAAACTGGTGTAAAGACAACTGTTGCTACATCTCGCACCGGTGCCCTAAACTGGCGAGCCGATGCAACGGAAAAAAATCAGGGACCTGGACTCCGGAGCACGTAGTTGCTCCTATGCCTAGTTTCTTTGTGCCATAAATATTTAGTTACTGCTTGGCTGCTCGGATGTGTGGACCAAAGTTGGCTGCACAAACTGCTGAAGTGGTGCCAAATAATTTTCTAATGGCATCGCTGAGGAGATGGCAACAATTTAAGATACTAAGTACAAACTGTGACACTGTCTTAGGATGCGTTTGGTTGAAGGTGTGGTATGAATGGGTTGGGACCATGACAGTGTCTGAATCACATCTAACAAATGATTTGTAACAATGGAAGAGGGTCTAGCCTTCTCTGCACATGCCAGAAACTTCCTCCCAGTGTCCAGAGAATCAAACACAAGTAGCTTCACGCATGGAGATTGATGGTGACAATGAGCAGATAGATCTTCAGCCACCCCGCTCCATTTTTTGCCACTGATGGTCTTAGGGAGCTACAAGAGGAAGAAACTACTCAAATCGGCATCCGGGTAAAAATCCTTCATTCCAAGTCATAGCCCAAGAGGGAGAAGAGAGGCATACCCGGGTGTTGAAGTAGTAGTCGCCGGAGGAGGAACCACTGGAGATGTCTTTGAAGAAGACCATGGCGACCCCGGTGGTAGGATGCGAGACGGCGAGAGCGAGGAAGCGGCTATAGCTTAGCAAGGAAAGAAAGAAGGAGGAAACAAGGGAAATGTGACTTGTGGTCAGGGAGAAAAGGGGGTGGGGAAGGGGGGAAGGGGGGCGGGGGTAGATATTTTGACGGTAGGCTAAAATTTTGGAAATGTGGAGGGAAACTTTGCGCGCGGTGTCGCCGGACCATTCACTTTGAACGATTGTGTGCATCGCAAACGATTCTTCTGCTTTACGCGCATGGGATGAGTTTGATAATTCAAATTTTGGTCTCAAGGCATGGGCACATTCACTTTGAACGCGCGCGGTGCCGCCGGACCATTCACTTTGAACGATTGTGTGCATCGCAAATGATTCTTCTGCTTTACGCGCATGGGATGCATTTGATAATTCAAATTTTGGTGGAAATTTCCCCGGGTACGTCATTGCATAATTTGACACCGCTTGCTAATTTGGGC
Source organism: Aegilops longissima (assembly GCA_021605205.1). Lineage (NCBI taxonomy): Eukaryota > Viridiplantae > Streptophyta > Magnoliopsida > Poales > Poaceae > Aegilops > Aegilops longissima. The sequence goes on from CM038682.1 coordinate 591,578,519, forward strand.
ACACAAAAGAGCGTACAGCAGACAGACCACACTTACTGAATCAAGCAATTTTAGTAATTACACAGAGCCAGTTGACCTAAACATTGCTCTAACAAAAGACCAGCATTAAAAACAAAGCCTGGCACGATAATTAAAATCCGCCGCTACCGCCTATGCATCGCCGGTGTGAGATGAGACGTCGATGACTTGTCCTGGCGACATGCCGCCGTTGGTGGACTCCGTGTCCCCCCTGCAGAAGTCGATCGCGTCCTCGTCCTCGTCCTCGGCGCCGCCCTCAAGGTTGTAGTACTCATAGTAGTGGCTGCACCACAGCTCGCGTTGGTACTCCACCGTCGATTCCTCGACGGACGGACTCTTCTCTACCTCGACCTCTGTCAGGACCCCGATCCTAAGTCACACCGATCTAGCATGTAACACATCATATCACTTTGCGGCCTCACGCACGGTATTCCCACGGTGTCGCCTTACCATGGCCCGGACCGCTTGCGTCTTTTGGCTCACGATATGATAGTGTCGCTAGCATCCATATGACAAAGAACCGGGCCGACATGGCTAGTCGTGAACCCAAAGCGGCGCTAACCCATGGGGACAGGCATACATGAATCACATCGAACATGTCGGTCATCAACGATATATTCAGGCTGTAGCACTGGCTAACAGGACTCCGTATCCCGGCTGTAGCAGCTAGGCAGGACTCGAATAACACCGCGTGACATTTCCCAAGGGATGATATAGGAACGAAGTGAAACACATGCCGCCAGTCAAGTGTCCAAGCAAGAGTAGTCTTTGGGCTAACAGGACTCGTGAACCGGGCAGAAGCGGACTACTATCGCCGGAGGCACGAGACTACATTTCCCCATATGAGAGGCTGCCAAGGATAAACAACTAGTTTGTCGGATCCCACACATACCAAGCATTTCAAACATACACACAATATGCTCAATATGTGTAAATACGACGTGGCATCACAACATAACTCTACGACTCAGATATTATTCATTAGGCCCGAGGAGCGAGATATTACAAACATGGGTCTCATGACCCAACACTCGAGCATACAAGTCAAAGCACAAGCGAAGCTAAACATGTCTGGGCAGCATAACTATAATTGAAAAAGGCTGAGAAGCGACTATCTACCAGATCTGCCGAGGGCACAAGATCGTAGCTGAGGTAACAAGCTAAACGTCAAGTCCAAGCGGAACTACTAGCGAGACCGACGCCTCTCTCGCAAAACATAAAATAAGCAAACGTGAGTACAATTGTACTCAGCAAGACTTACATCGAACTAACTACATATGCATCATTATCAAAGGGGATGGTGGAGTTTGACCGCAGCAAGCCAGCTTTGACTCGGTGGCTATCCTGAACTACGACTGCAAGTAACTCTTTTGAGGTGGCGCACACGAGTCCACATATTCACCATATCAATACACCACTATGGACCCGCTCCCGCCTCCCTACGAGAACGCCATCCATAGCACTCACGCTTATCTTGCGCATTTTAGAGTATCCACTTTCACTTGTCTATGAACTGATATAGGCAACCCGAAGTCCTTCTCCGTGGACACGGCTATTCGAATAGATCATATTAAACCCTGCAGGGTGTACTTCTTCACACACGCTCACCACTTACCGCCGTTTACGACATGTACTGCAACCTTCAAGCGGAAGCCCAACGTGGGTGTCGGCCACGGCCTACCTAAACACTCAAGTCCCTAGTCCAGGTTTATCGCCTATTCGGGTTCCATCCGCAGGAGTCCGCCGAGGTTTCCCATACAGCCCCGAACGATGTGTGCGGGGTTCCCGAGATACCAAACGGGCACTCGGTACACCGGGCCACGGTGCCTACCGCAACACAACCCACCCCTAAGGTCAGCGTATGCGGCGGCCCCAAGATGCTACAAACACCGTAAACTACTTGCAACTCCGGACCGAGCACAAGGGTGGTTAAGAAGCCGAGAGGGTCAATTAAGGATCCCAATGCGTGGTAGTAACTGTTTCATGGATCACAAACACGTAACTCAGTTCACGAGGACGGTTTCAATGAGACAACCCACCATGTACTCCTACATGGCCTCTCACCGCTACCTTTACCAAATCGTGTTCACACACTTAGCTCACGCACAATAGGACATGCTCATAACAATTCCAATTCATTCCCTATGAATCAGACCCGACTCAACTCTAAGCAGAGCAGGCATGACAAACAAGCATAAATGAGTAGGCACAACATGGCTCAAACAATTCCTACTCATGCTAGTGGGTTTCATCTAATTCTTGTGGAATGACAGTCATGCAAAGGATCAAGGGGTTCAGCTACCGCAGCAAGTGACACATGAGTCGTTGTTGTCCTAATGCAATAAAATAGAGCAGGAGCGAGAGAGTGGGATTATATCGGAATGAACAAGGGGGTTTTGCTTGCCTGGCACTTCTGAAGATAATATAGTTCTTCATCGGTGTCATCGAACTCATCGTCGGTACATCGTCTACCGGGAGGGGACAATTACCGGCAAACAAGAGAGAACACAATCAATGCAATGCACATTCACATGAATGACATGTCATATTAAGGTACTGAATTTACCTAGTTCAATAATAATCCAAGTTAGTTGAAGTGGAATTCAAACAAGGTTGAACTCCAACCCCAAATGCTATTTCATAAATTACCCTAATCATGATTCATCCTATTCAGTGAGGTTAACTTGTTCAAACATGCATGATCATGGCATAAACAGATTCTTCATATTTTTCTGATCATTTTTCATATATAAATTATTTCCATCCGAGTTACGGTTGAATTTCTATGATTTATTAAAGTTTAGGGCATTTTCTGGAATTTCCTGAATTAAATTAAATCCAGAAAAAGAATATTACTGCGTCAGCATGACGTTGGCATGACGTCAGCAAGTCAACGGGTGCCCCAGGTCAAACCTCACCCGTGGGGTCCCTTGGTCAGTGACTCCGGCTGGTTTAGGTGGATGACATGTGGGACCGGTCAAGGCTGACTTGACCAAGGTCAAACTGACACGCGGGGTCCATGGTATTAGCACTAATTTAACAGAGAAAATAACTAATCCTAATTAAGCGCGGGGGCCCACATGGCAGTGGCACTAGGGTTGGTTAGCGCGGCCATTAGCAACTAATGATGTTGCCACGTCGGCCTCGCCGGAATCTGGCCGGCGGCGACCAAAACGACGGCGGCGCGGCTCGGATTGAGCGTCGGGCGGTGGTTTGGCGCGCTGAGCGCATCGAGGAGGAGCTCTTGCTCGTCCACATCCAATGGACCGGACGGGAGGCCGCAGGGTGGCCGGGAGCGGCGGGGCGTTGAGGTTAGCGGCGGCCGGAGCTACGGGATCGACGGGTTCGGCACTACGGTGATTCATAGGGCGATTTGGTGAGTTCTACAACTACAGGAAGGCTCGAAAACGCGTTGGTGTGCTCGACGCGAGCTGCAATGACTATGGCCATGACTGCGCCATTGCGGCGGTGAGGAGCTCATGGCTCCGGTGGCTAGCCTGGTTAGGGGAACGGATTCGGCTGCGGGAGAAGGGGAAATGCTCGGGAGCTCACACGGGGCTAGCAGAGGCGACGGCGAGGTTGGGGAAGCTCGACGCGCGCGAATCGGACGGTGGAGATCAACGACGAGGCGGCGATGAGGACGGCGGGATGACGTGGCAGGGCTCCTGCGGTCAAAGTGCGTCGGTGTGTAGCTCCTCGGGTCGTGGCGGAGCTCGGGACACGGAGAGGAAGCGAGGGGTGGCTGTGGTCGTCTTGGTGCTCGTCGGTGCAGCAGCTGTGGCTTCGCCATGGCGAGGAGAAGCAGAGGAGCGAGGGAAAGTGAGCAGAGGAGAGGGTTCGATGCGGACGGAAGCGATGGGGTCATCCGCGCCGTCGGCGTGTCTCGGGAGCAGCCAGCAGCTGCTGCTGCGTGGCGCAGCGCGGCGTCTTGTAGCGTCGACACGCGCCTGCGCGTCCTCCTGGCGCGGTGGAGAAGACGGTGGCGGCACTGGTGGGCTGGACCAGGTAACTGGGCCGGTGGGTGGGCTAGACAGGTGAGGCGGGTAAGATTTCTGCTCTCCTGTTTTCCTATTTCTGTTTTTCTATTTTGTTCTGTTTTGTTTTAGTTTAGTAAAATACTAAACCATTTTATAAAATCCTGAAAATAGTTATGTGGCTAGAACTAAAATATACCAAACCACATAAAATGTTCCAGAATTATTGGACATATATTATTTATATATCAAATATATATCCAATGCAAGTAGTTATTGAATTAATTCAAAGGCCCAAAATAAAATGTTTGATACTCCAAAAATATTGGTTTGAATTTTATTCTTGCCAATATTTTTTTAAAGCTGAAAAGGAACATTTCCTTGGAACATTTGAAGCAATTTTAAATGTTGATCATTTATTTTAAATGATTCCCGAGGCTCTCCAATTCCCCAATTCAAATTTAAAGGAAATATAGACATGATGCATGGATGCAAGAAAATCAAGCTAGGGCTGATCTGGGTCTGTGATACTCACCCCCACTAAACAAGAATCTCGCCGAGATTCAAGACGTGAGGTAAGAGGAAAAGGGGAGTCACAAACTATCACAATCTTCATGATCCATTTGCCCTTCTCGAAGATGTTGATTCATTCCATCATCTTAGTCTTGACGTCTTCGAGATCTTCACTCGACACGACAACGGAAAGAGGGGGGGGGGAAATTCTACATGATTCGATCTTCACGAAGATCAAGTAAACATGATCGACTCACGGACTGAGACGGTGACACATCTCGAGTTGAGACACAAAACACATCGAGAGGGATGGAGGAACAAACGATGGGTTTTGATTGGTGGCAACAATTCCATGCTTAGAAAGATGGTGGATGGTGTCAAGGTGGTGAGAAAATATTTGCCATGATTCAATAGCGGGGCACCTCAGGGGAGGTGACGCGAGGAACTATTCCCTTAAGTGGCAAAAAGAACTACTTTTGATATAACATCATTGAAACTCTTTATACCAGCCTAAGGCAATCACAAACGATTGCTTGGTGGAGTGCAAAGGAATGGTACACCCGGACTAGAATGGATGATGTGGACTACCTTGTTGAAGACAACGCAATGGATGATTTTTGCTTATCATCGGAGGTGGAGGAGGCCTAGGATCAGTCCATTTTTGAAAATGAACCTGGACAAGAATTCTAAGAAGGCAGCCCATAGTGAAATGGCACAAGGACGGTGCAAGCTGGGAACGAAATGCAACTGTTCGAATGTTCCAACCATCATATCCGCCTGAGATTCAGATCTGGTTGGTGTTAGGATATTTCAGACTCAGCATGTCGGAAAGGAAAGTTTGCAACACGATCGACGAGATGGTATTGCGAGATTCTCGAGGAATGAACCAAGGTAGTAAGCTCCAAAACATGAGCGGGTTCTGCTACAAACAGTGAACGCGTTGTCCTGCATAAACATGGCCACGTAGTAGTCTTATAATAAAACACTACCGAGTTCGTGGGGAACCATAATCGAGGATATCGAAGTCTCTACGCAAGTCCATGGATTAGATCCCAAGCATAGACTTCTTTTCCTTGAACAAATCAATCAGTGGCTTGGTGTGCTAGGAATACATATAGAATGAAGGTTGCAAGTCTCCGAACTCTGAGAATACTTCGCACATATGCATGACTGACTTGGGATGATTCCAAGGGAAACAACAAACCTTTCTCAAATTCATGGCGGCAACTTGCACCTAATGCACGTGAATTAGAGGAAGTCACTTCTTCCATCCAAGCATAAGCTTTATGAACGAAACACAAAGAAATGCTTACACAAGTTTCCAACACTAGGTTGATGTTCATCATGACTCATGGGGAGACAAAATGCTGCCGATGGGCAACAACAACTCATCGGAATTTCCATATCTTTGGACTTCCACCATCATGTGAACACGGTGATAGCATTGGTCAGACCAAAGATGTAATGGGTATGCTCGAGGATCAACCACGAGTAAGACAACATCACGAATATCGTTGGTTCTGATTTGACTCGACAATGGCCCATACTCGAATCAAAGAGTTGATAAGACAATAGGTCCAGCAACTGATCACAGGGACCACTCGATGAAGATACCATCTTTCTTCAACACATACCACACAGGAATATCCCTTTGGAGCTAACTAAGTTAGGCAAGCTTTTATCTCCCAACTCTCCAAGTTGTTGTCTAGCTTAACCAACTAGCTCAGGGATACCCAACACAGATTCTTGGAGAATGGGTGGTTTAGAAGAAAACCAATATGATCACGAACTCAACATAGCGGTCAGGTGACAACCTGATAACACTTCCAAGAAGATAATTGGAAAGTCACGAACCACCGGTATGTTACTAAGCTCGAGAGCAATCTTGCTTTTCAAGGCAAGATGATATGATTAAGGGAGTGAGGACTTGACAAAATCCTAACTCATCAATCGAGGGGTGCACCAGAACTAAGGACTAGGTAGCACGATCAATCTCAGGATGATGATTTAATAACCAACACGCTAAGAATGAGAATATTGTCCACTCACTACCAAGCAACAAGTTGCTCGGAGTATTGATTTCACACATCACAATTCACTTGCCGGCATTCCGGTTGCGACAACACGAGGACCGAGGAATGAATGATGATGGTGAGAAGTATCACTGCGTCAAAATTCATGAGAGTTAGTGCAATCCTCATGACACTCTTGACATAAAGATGGTAACACTCCAAGGTAGAACAGAACAAAAGCTGAATTGGCATTTTGATCTGCGGGATACAACTACTTTGACCCAATCCTGGATATGGATGAGGTACTGGAGTTTGTTTCTCCTAGTCATTCCGGAATGGAATGGCTTGACGGACCACATGAGTAATAGGCATCGATAAACGAATGCATGCATACCCTTGACTATCAATTGACAGGCGGGGTCAGAATAGAACTAAAGAGGGACAACTCAAGGAAACTTATAATTTTCTGAGTTGTGGATGCATGGATTAGTATGTCGAGCAAACTCAACATTTCTTCCGGATAATCCATGCAGAGAAGGTAGAACTAGCAGAGTCACAATTATAGATGGAGAACTCCTCAAGAGCACTCTTATTGTGATGTTTTGATTCAACAAGGAACTTCTGCCATGAACGGTTCGTAGTATTTGGAAGAAGGAAATACCACGGACCTCGAGGACTATCGCAAAGGTTACTAATATCCTAAAGGCACTAGCAAATACTAACAACATGAAGTAGGATGAATCTCGGGTTCAGCAACCCAGGACTAGAATACCTACTACTAAATGGCATCACGGGACGCTTTCGAAAGTGATGGCCAGAATCATCACACTGGGGATACAACAGCATTGCTAAATTGCTAGGTGACTTCCTAAACACCTAGGTTCATAATAATAGTTCCAACATATATGTCGAGGCAACAAGTACCTCAACTTACCCATTAGTGTGCTTATTCTGACCAAAAGGTCATCGGGAACAGAAAGAAAGGATTTGCAAATGCATCAGACTATTTAGAGACCTGGGATGACTCGGACAGCATAACGGCTGTAAATGCTCAAAATGATTTGAGACATCCTGCAGATTTGGTGGCATAACCACTCGACAACATCATAACAAGATTCTGGGATCAACAGTTATCATACAGAAATAGTAGGAACTAAACTGGGGATTAAAACCAACAATCTTAAAGGTCTATGGATTAGTAACACGTCATCCTGATAGATAGATGAGAAGCCTAGTTCTTAAACCCCGTAGAAGAGAAGAGGATGACTCAGATCAGAAGGCCATGAGGTAAAGGAGTAAAAAGAGCCTTACGTTCCCTTCCACAATCAATTCCCCTACATAGCTAAAGCATTTCTAGACTCAACTTCGACCAGTTTGGCTTGGTAATCCTACAAGCAGTCAGGCTCTGATACCAACGCTGTCAGGACCCCGATCCTAAGTCACACCGATCTAGCATGTAACACATCATATCACTTTGCGGCCTCACGCACGGTATTCCCACGGGTGTCGCCTTACCATGGCCCGGGACCGTTTGCGTCTTTTGGCTCACGTATATGATAGTGTCGCTAGCATCCATATGACAAAGAACCCGGGCCGACATGGCTAGTCGTGAACCCAAAGCGGCGCTAACCCATGGGGACAGGCATACATGAATCACATCGAACATGTCGGTCATCAACGATATATTCGGGCTGTAGCACTGGCTAACAGGACTCCGGTATCCCGGGCTATAGCAGGCTAAGCAGGACTCGAATAACACCGGGACATTTCCCGAGGGACAGACATAGGAACGAAGTGAAACACATGCCGCCAGATCAAGTGTCCAAGCGGTAGTCTTTGGGCTAGCAGGACTCCGTGAACCGGCAGAAGCGGACTACTATCGCCGGAGGCACGAGACTACATTTCCCCATATGAGAGGCTGCCAAGGATAAACAACTAGTTTGTCGGATCCCACACATACCAAGCATTTCAAACATACACACAATATGCTCAATATGTGTAAATACGACGTGGCATCACAACATAACTCTACGACTCAGATATTATTCATTAGGCTCCGAGGAGCGAGATATTACAAACATGGGTCTCATGACCCAACACTCAGAGCATACAAGTCAAAGCACAAGCGGAAGCTAAACATGTGCAGGTACGCATAACTATAATTGAAAAAGGCTGAGAAGCGACTATCTACCAGATCTGCCGAGGGCACAAGATCGTAGCTGAGGTAACAAGCTAAACGTCAAGTCCAAGCGGAACTACTAGCGAGACCGACGTCTCTCGCAAAACATAAAATAAGCAAACGTGAGTACAATTGTACTCAGCAAGACTTACATCGAACTAACTACATATGCATCATTATCAAAGGGGATGGTGGAGTTTGACTGCAGCAAGCCAGCTTTGACTCGGTGGCTATCCTGAACTACGACTGCAAGTAACTCTTTTGAGGTGGCGCACACGAGTCCACATATTCACCATATCAATACACCACTATGGACCCGCTCCGTCTCCCCACGAGAATGCCATCCATAGCACTCACGCTTATCTTGCGCATTTTAGAGTATCCACTTTCACTTGTCTATGAACTGATATAGGCAACCCGAAGTCCTTCTCCGTGGACACGGCTATTCGAATAGATCATATTAAACCCTGCAGGGTGTACTTCTTCACACACGCTCACCACTTACCGCCGTTTTACGACATGTACTCGGCAACCTTCAGCGGAAGCCCAACGGGTGTCGGCCACGGCCTACCTAAACACTCAAGTCCCTAGTCCAGGTTTATCGCCTATTCGGGTTCCATCCGCAGGAGTCCGCCGAGGTTTCCCATACAGCCCGAACGATGTGTGCAGGGTTCGAGATACCAAACGGGCACTTTCGGTACACGGGCCACGGTGCCTACCGCAACACAACCCACCCCTAAGGTCAGCGTTGCGTATGCCCCAAACATGCTACAAACACGAAACTACTTGCAACTCCCGGATGAGCACAAGGGTGGTTAAGAAGCCGAGAGGTCAATTAAGGATCCCAATGCGTGGTAGTAACTGTTTCATGGATCACAAACACAGAACTCAGTTCCTGAGGACGGTTTTAATGAGACAACCCACCATGTACTCCTACATGGCCTCTCACCGCTACCTTTACCAAATCGTGTTCACACACTTAGCTCACGCACAATAGGACATGCTCATAACAATTCCAATTCATTCCCTATGAATCAGACCCGACTCAACTCTAAGCAGTAGCAGGCATGACAAACAAGCATAAATGAGTAGGCACAACATGGCTCAAACAATTCCTACTCATGCTAGTGGGTTTCATCTAATTACTGTGGAATGACAGGTCATGCAAAGGATCAAGGGGTTCAGCTACCGCAGCAAGTGACACATGAGTCGTTGTTGTCCTAATGCAATAAAATAGAGCAGGAGCGAGAGAGTGGGATTATATCGGAATGAACAAGGGGGTTTTGCTTGCCTGGCACTTCTGAAGATAATATAGTTCTTCATCGGTGTCATCGAACTCATCGTCGGTACATCGCTCTACGGGAGGGACAATTACCGCAAACAAGAGAGAACACAATCAATGCAATGCACATTCACATGAATGACATGTCATATTAAGGTACTGAATTTACCTAGTTCAATAATAATCCAAGTTAGTTGAAGTGGAATTCAAACAAGGTTGAACTCCAACCCCAAATGCTATTTCATAAATTACCCTAATCATGATTCATCCTATTCAGTGAGGTTAACTTGTTCAAACATGCATGATCATGGCATAAACAGATTCTTCATATTTTTCTGATCATTTTTCATATATAAATTATTTCCATCCGAGTTACGGTTGAATTTCTATGATTTATTAAAGTTTAGGGCATTTTCTGGAATTTCCTGAATTAAATTAAATCCAGAAAAAGAATATTACTGCGTCAGCATGACGTTGGCATGGCGTCAGCAAGTCAACGGGTGCCCCAGGTCAAACCTCACCCGTGGGGTCCCTTGGTCAGTGACTCCGGCTGGTTTAGGTGGATGACATGTGGGACGGTCAAGGCTGACTTGACCAAGGTCAAGCCCGACACGCTGGGGTCCATGGTATTAGCACTAATTTAACAGAGAAAATAACTAATCCTAATTAGCGCGGGGCCCACATGGCAGTGGCACTAGGGTTGGTTAGCGCGCCATTAGCAACTAATGATGTCGCCACGTCGGCCTCGCCGAATCTGGCGGCGGCGACCAAAACGACGGCGCGGCTCGGATTGAGCGTCGGGCGGTGGTTTGGCGCTACCGAGCGCATCGAGGAGGAGCTCTTGCTCGTCCACATCCAATGGACCGGACGGGAGGCGCAGGGTGGCCGGAGCGGCGGGCGTTGAGGTTAGCGGCGGCCGGAGCTACGGGATCGACGGTTCGGCACTACGGTGATTCATAGGGCGATTTGGTGAGTTCTACAACTACGGGAAGGCTCGAGCACGTTGGTGTGCTCGACTGCGAGCTGCAATGACTATGGCCATGACTGCGCCATTGCGGCGGTGAGGAGCTCATGGCTCCGGTGGCTAGCCTGGTTAGGGGAACGGATTCGCTGCGGGAGAAGGGGAAATGCTCGGAGCTCACATGGGCTAGCAGAGGCGACGGCGAGGTTGGGGAAGCTCGACACGCCGAATCGGACGGTGGAGATCAACGGCGGAGGCGGGATAGCGTGGCAGGGCTCCTGCGGTCAGGTGCGTCGGTGTGTAGCTCCTCGGGGTCGTGGCGGAGCTCGGGACACGGAGAGGAAGCGAGGGGTGGCTGTGGTCGTCTTGGTGCTCGTCGGCGCAGCCACTGTGGCTTCGCCATGGCGAGGAGAAGCGAGAGGAGCGAGGGAAAGTGAGCAGAGGGAGAGGGTTCGATGCGCGGACGGAAGCGATGGGGTCATCCGCGTCGTCGGCGTGTCTCGGGAGCAGCCAGCAGTTGCTGCTGCGTGGCCTTGGCAGCGTCTTGTGCGTCGAACACGCCTGCGTCCTCTGGCGCTTGGTGGAGAAGACAGTGGCGGCACTGGTGGGCTGGACCAGTAAGCTGGGCGGTGGGTGGGCTAGACAGGTGAGGCCAGGTAAGATTTCCTGCTCTCTGTTTTCCTATTTCTGTTTTTCTATTTTGTTCTGTTTTGTTTTAGTTTAGTAAAATACTAAACCATTTTATAAAATCCTGAAAATAGTTATGTGGCTAGAACTAAAATATACCAAACCACATAAAATGTTCCAGAATTATTGGACATATATTATTTATATATCAAATATATATCCAATGCAAGTAGTTATTGAATTAATTCAAAGGCCCAAAATAAAATGTTTGATTACTCCAAAAATATTGGTTTGAATTTTATTCTTGCCAATATTTTTTTAAAGCTGAAAAGGAACATTTCCTTGGAACATTTGAAGCAATTTTTAAATGTTGATCATTTATTTTAAATGATTCCTGAGGCTCTCCAATTCCCCAATTCAAATTTAAAGGAAATTTAGACATGATGCATGGATGCAAGAAAATCAAGCTAGGGCTGATCTGGGGTTGTGACAACCTCGGCCACGCGCAACTCCTCCTCCTGGCGCTCCTCGATCTCCGCCGCCTCCTACATCTCCAGCTCCCGCTCGGCGACCTCATGAGGAAGCAGGTGCTCCAGGGCCGCCGCCGCCTTTTCAGCGTGGGTTGCATGCTGGAGTCCGAGGTGGCCTGGAATATCTTGGCGTGTGCATCCTTGATCTTGGCATGGATGGCCTCGACCCGGGACAGGGCGACATCAGCGGCACGGACGGCAGATCGAGCGCTCTCGGCGTTTGCAGCCGTTGTCGGCCGTCTCGGCTGCCGCAGACGCCCTCTCAGCGGAAGCGGCCACACTCAATGCAGATGCGGTGGCACTCTCGGCGTAGGCGGCGGCGCGGGGGGGGCGCAACCATCGTACGGTCCTTCACGAAGCGTTTCCATGGCCTCATCTTTGTAAGAAGGGGGTGCAGGAATGGGGACCGGGATACATGGATTCGGGGGTTGCCGGCACTGGAGCAGACGAGCCGGTGAATCTTAAGGAGGGAGACTTAAATAGACCCAGATATTTTCATCGCAAACGGTTCCTAGAAAACAACTGTGTGTGATGTTGTAGATATTTTTTATTAGCTGTGAAAGACGAATTTGGAATAAAGTGCCAACGGATGGTGTTTTAAATGAACAAGAAATTTTGTAGTACTAATACAACTGTCATGTCAAATTTTGGAAAATTTCAGGGGTCATTTGACCTACTAAGACATTTAAGTGATTTTCTAGCCATTTAATGAACGTAATTAAAATTTGAACTACATGTACATGCAACAGCTAACCATAACGGTTTGAAAACTCATATTTTGTGTACTTGTGTGCGATTTAATTCCATGTGCAGTAAATTGGAAGGAATTTTCAAACATATTGGTCTAACGGCTATGACACAATTAAGCATGGAGTGACATGCCATTTTAATTCCAAAAAATTAAAAAAATCAAAAACATATGAAACCTTGGTTGATGTAATGTCATGCCACCAAGATGATGTGGTAAAGAAATTGGCATGTTTGACGAAAGTTTGGACACACACCCCTCACAAACCGGAGCAACTCGCTAGAAGGTTCATGGTTCTGAGAGGGAACAATGCATGTTTGATGACGAACGGGAGATAGCTTCCTCTTACGGCCTTCAAATTTTTTCTACGTCTAACATGCACTACTACAACTGTAATGTGAAATTTTGGAAAATTCTAGGGGTCATTTGACCTTTTAAAGATATTTAAGTGATTTTCTAACCATTTAATGACCGTATTCAAATTTGAAATACATCTACATGCAACGCCTAACCAAAACGTTTAAAAAAATCATATATATGTACTTGTGTGCGAGTTAATTCCATGTGCAGTAAATTAGAAGGAATTTACAAACATATTGGTCTCACGACATGGACACATGCAGACGTATGCATGGAGTGACATGGCATTTTAATTCAAAAAATAGAAAAATGATGAGAAACATATGAAAACAAGGTTGATGTAATGTCATGCCACCAAGATGATGTGGTAAAGAAATTGGCATGTTTGACGAACGTTTGGACATGCACCCCTCACAAACTGGAGCAACTTGCTAGAAGGTTCGTGGTTCCGGGATGGAACAATGCATGTTTGATGACGAACGGGAGATAGCTTCCTCTTACGGCCTTCAATTTTTTTCCTGTACGTTTAACATGCACTAATACAACTGTCATGTAAAAATTTGGTAAATTTCAGGGGTCATTTGACCTTTTAAAGATATTTAAGTGATTTTTTAACCATTTAATGACCGTAATTCAAATTTGAACTACATCTACATGCAACGCCTAACCATAACGGTTTGAAAAACTATAGTTTTATGTACTTGTGTGCGAGTTAATTCCATGTGAAGTAATTTCGAAGGAATTTTCAAGCATATTGGTGTCAAGGGATGGGCACATGCATGGAGTGCATGCCATGGCATTTTAATTCCAAAAAATTAAAAAATGATCAGAAAACATGAAACCTTGCTTGCTTTAGTGTCATGCCACCAAGATGATGTGGTTAAGACATTGGCATGTTTGACGAAAGTTTGGACACACACCCCTCACAAATCGGAGCAACTCGCTAGAAGGTTCGTGGTTCTGAGAGGGAACAATGCATGTTTGATGACGAATGGGAGATAGCTTCCTCTTACGGCCTTGAAATTTTTTTCTACATCTAACGTGCACAACTACAACTGTAATGTGAAATTTTGGAAAATTCTAGCGGTCATTTGACCTTTAAAGACATTTAAGTGATTTTCTAACCATTTAATAACCGTAATTCAAATTTGAACTACATCTACATGCAACGCCTTACCAAAACGTTTTGAAAAATCATATATGTGTGTTTGTGTGCGAGTTAACTCCATGTGTAGTAAATTAGAAGGAATTTACAAACATATTGGTCTCACGACATGGACACATGCATATGTATGCATGGAGTGACATGGCATTTTAATTCAAAAAATAGAAAAATGACCAGAAACACATGAAACCTTGGTTGATGTAATGTCATGCCACCAAGCTGATGTGGTATAGAAATTGGCATGTTTGACGAACGTTTGGACACACGCCCCTCACAAACCGGAGCAACTCGCTAGAAGGTTCATGGTTCCGAGAGGGAACAATGCATGTTTGATGACGAACGGGAGATAGCTTCCTTTTACGGCCTTCAATTTTTTTCCTACGTTTAACATGCACTAATACAACTGTCATGTGAAAATTTGTTAAATTTTAGGGGTCATTTGACCTTCTAAAGACATTTAAGTGATTTTCTAACCATTTAATGACCGTAATTCAAATTTGAACCACATCTACATGCAACGCCTAACCAAAACGGTTTGAAAAATCATATTTTTGTGTACTTGTGTGCGAGTTAATTCCATGTGCAGTAAATTCGAATGAATTTTCAAACATATTGGTGTCAAGGCATGGGCACATGCATGGAGTGCATGCCATGGCATTTTAATTCCAAAAAATTAAAAAATGATCAGAATAACATGAAACCTTTCTTGATTTAATGTCATGCCACCAAGATGATGTGGTAAAAAAATTGGCCCATTTGACGAAAGTTTGGATACACGCCCCTCACAAACTGGATCAACTCACTAGAAGGTTCGTGGTTCCGAGAGGGAACAATGCATGTTTGCTGACGGACGGGAGATAGCTTCCTCGTACGGCCTTCAAATTTTTTTCCTATGTTTAACATGCACTAATACAACTGTCATCTACATGCAACGCCTAACCAAACCGTTTCAAATTTTCAGGGGTCATTTGACCTTTTGAAGACATTTAGGTGATTTTCTAACCATTTAATGACCGTTATTCAAATTTGAACTACATCTACATGCAACGCCTAACCAAAACGGTTTGAAAAATCATATTTTTGTGTACTTGTGTGCGAGTTAAAAAAATCATCAGACGATGTAAATATCTGGTGTTCAAAAAAGAAAATGAAAAGATCTGGCAAGACAATCGGCCCCCACAAGATTGGCACTCTATCTCGCGGCTCGAGTTTTGGTAGGTGATTGGCGGGGGTCATTAATCAGACACGGTTTTGTATTGGAAACCGTCAGCTATTATGTTCACACACGGATTTGCTGCGGGAATTGTGTGTAATTCAAACTACAGTACTCGTAAATTCCGGCGACCGGCGTGTGTACCGTCCCCGTCGATCTAGATTTCGGCCACCAATAAATACTACCTTGCTCACGCCGTCCCGCCTGCATTCTCATCTACATCCTCCCCTCGCTCGCCCTCTCTCTCTCTCAAATCTCTGCCATGGCGCCGCCGGCTGCACACGAGCCGACGAGGAGTCGCCGCCCCCCGAGGACGCTCACTCGATTAGCAGTGACAAGGACCCCTACGCGCCGCCTGACGAGGTTGCGTTGGACCCCCCATCTTTGGATTGGTTTTGGGGCTAGTACAATCTTTGTCTGTGGAAGTCGCTGCCGACGGCTGAGAAAGCCAGGCAAGTGGCGTTCAAGAAGGAGATGGCGGTGGAGGAAGCAGTACCAGCGGCTGTGAAGCCCGTGATGCCGCTGGAAAAAGGAGGCGGCGGAGCTTTGGGGCGGGCGCGTTGTCGTGCCGAGGAGGTGTATGAAGACGGGTACTTCGCGAGGAAGGTCATAGGCGCTGGGCGCCTAGTCACTGCGTGGAGGTGGGCCGATAAGCTCCAGCGTGCCACCGACGAGGAGCCCCGGTGGGCATCCAACGAAAAGGCAAGATCGGCCACGCGCGTTCGCCAGCAAGAGGCAGATCGGTACTTCAAGCGCTGCGAGGCGGAGGAGTCGGAGTACTGCCTCCGCACTAGGAAGACGCCGCATACCAGGGAGCTGCTGGCGAGGGGCTGTCGAAATACTGGCCCCAGGAGGGATTATTAGTTTTAGTATTGTTCGTTTTCAATTTTATGCATTGTACCTAGTAGTTAAGTATCATCACGTATATGTGATGATATATATATATATATATATATATATATATATATATATATATATATATATATATATATATATTATGAATTCCATTTTCTATCTGTATTTGTATACTAATTTGAATCTAGCTGTTATCATCCACATATACAAAATATGGAAAGTGTATATACACACATTAAAACAGAACATATAAGAATGGAAAACAGAGTACACACATTGAAACAGAGCAATACTATGATTGCTACGAATACAAAGCTATCCACGTTGAAACAACTTTGAAAATAAAACACGTCCATGAGACCATGACCAGCAGCTCTTGCCTAGGGTAGCTCTTGGCTCTGCCTGAACTCGTGTAGACGTTCGTCCAAGCGTCGACACGCTCGCGGTACATCTGGAGCGCGATCTCGAGCTCCAAGTTGGCTATTTCATCGGAGATCATCAGCTCGAGGATGCGACGACCATGTTCCTCTACTGTGCCCAGGTGGACACCTGGGCTAAGGAGGCGGTCGAGCCTACAGACCTGCGCATTGGCATCCAGCGGGCC
This sequence comes from Aegilops longissima, assembly GCA_021605205.1. Taxonomy (NCBI): domain Eukaryota; kingdom Viridiplantae; phylum Streptophyta; class Magnoliopsida; order Poales; family Poaceae; genus Aegilops; species Aegilops longissima. The sequence goes on from CM038682.1 coordinate 591,595,560, forward strand.
GTAGACAAGGCAAACGGCGGCACCCATGCGAACGGCGTGGCTGGCATTCGGTGCAAGTACGGCGTGGCTGGCATCTGGTGCAAGTACGGCGCTGATGGCCTCTGCCCACTCCTGGCGAGGAATGGGGGTACTAACGGGACATGTACCCAGCTGCAACGCCGTGTCAACAGCAGGCAAGCGCTGATGGATCCGCTCTTGCTATGCGGCCCGCCGCGCCTCTCGCTCTGCGGCGCTCCAACGGTCTCGCGGTGTGGCGAGCCGTAGCCTATCGGCGCGGACGCGCCTAGCTTGCTCTGCGGCGCGCCATCGATCATGTTGTGCGGCGAGCTCCAGCCTGTCGGCGCTGACATGCCTATCTTGATCCGCGGCGCTCAAGCGCCATGCGCCAAAGGTCTGCTCAACCCTGGTGATGACGCGCATCACAACATCGTCCATCGCGTTGTCGGGGAGCGCCTCGGCCTCGACGGGCCATGGCGCCTGCTCGTTTTCCTCGTCGACGAGGTTGATGGAAAAGGCGGCGCTTTGGTGGGTTGGCATGCTTGGAAAAGGTGGATGTTCTCCACGCTACACTTGTCGCCTCCGTGCGTCGCGCGCCCCCTATGCGCAATATAGCAGGGTGGTGGGAAACAGGTGAGGAAATGGTGGGAAACAGTGGCGTGTTCATAAAATGCCATCAATTAATGGAAACTTAGCATCGAGCTAGCACAAGAAGTAGATGATGATCAGATGAACGCGGACCACACTAGGGATCCCGTTGGTGGTGAATTCATCAATCCCAAATGGTTGAATACTAGCAAGCGTTAGCCCACAACACACATGGCCTATTCCATCACAAATAGGTCGGATGGATCAACAATATGCCATGTACCGCACATTGTCAAAAAGTAATGCGGTAGACCTTCTTTAACATGTGTTAAAAAATAAATAAAAAATAAAAAACAAGGACCTCGAGGTTAAATTAGCTGAGGGAATGGGGCATTTCAGTCATTTGACCGAAATGACCCATCCCATCACCTAATTTAACATCGACACAACTTCCCATCCAGTCACCCATCCGATGGCTGCTCCAGCTTAAGCACACTTAACTTGATAGTTTTCTTACATAAGCTACTGGTGGAATAGCTAGTCCTTGCTGATAGGAATGCCTCTTCGCATCCTTATGGTGTATCTGGATGACCGCCCGTCCCACAATGGCCAATAGATGTTGTGTAGACAGAGCATATAACATACGTCTTACTAGAAGCAATCGTCTGTGTTATTATCGGTCTTCGCACACATTTATGATTACAGACCTGTTTGCCGCGTATCACACACATCTTGTTATATTGAACCGTTTCTGTTCTCTTGCCTAATCACAAACAGTTCATCCGAGTGAACCTTATGCTGTACATCGCACACACCTTTGATCTGGCTGACCGTTTCTTTTGTGTTGCCTAATCACAAATAGTTCATCCGAGTGAACCGTATGCTGTGTATTGCACATGCCTCCATCTGGCTGCCTGTTTCTTTTGTTCCTCCTCATCGCAAACAGTTCATTGAACTGAACCGTATGCCCTTCATCGCACACACAACTAAAACCTGAACCGTGTTTGATGCATCCATCATCGCAAACGTTTTACACCTTTCTGACGGTTTTCATACAACACCGTTTCTGATTATGGCATCGCACACAATTTCTTGAAGGGTCTCTGATCATAGTGTCGCGTTAGCAGCATCCTGCAGTAGTGGAGGTAGCTAGGTCTGCTCACCGGCCGTCCACGCAACGTGCAGGAGTTCCCGGGGCGATGGCCCAAGACCCCTGGAGGCATAGGTTTAGTCCGGCATGCTGACCTCTCTATTAAGCCTAGGTCGGGTTGCGGCGTATTGTTCGGCCGAGGCTGGGCATGACCCAGGAAAGTGTGTCCGGCCGGAGTTAATCGAGTGTGGTGGGTAAGTTGGTGCACCCCTGCAGGGAAGAAAACATCTATCGATAGCATGTCCTACGGTAACGGACACTTGGAGTTGTATCCCGATCGATACAACTAGAACTGGATACTTGAGGTGATAACTGGATAGTATGGCTCTGGGATTGCTTTCTCGCAGGGAGTCGAGAAAGGATCTCTGGCCGAGGTTGATAACACTACTACTACTTTACTTTATGCTACTCTTATCTCTTACGATCTTTGCAAGGTGCTTGGAGCTGCTTGAAGATGCTAGTCTTTGATAGGCCAGGCTTTCCCCTTCTCTTCTGGCATTCTGCAGTTCAGTCCACATATACTACCCATTTCATTGACACCAATGCATATGTAGTGTAGATCCTTTCTTGCGAGTACTTTGGATGAGTACTCACGATTGCTTTGCTCCCTCTTTTCCCCCCTTTTTCATTCTTCTCGGATGTCGCAACCAGATGGTGGAGCTCAGGAGCCAGACGCCACTATCGACGGCGACTACTACTACACCGAGGGTGCCTACTACTATGTGGAGGCCGCCGACGACCAGGAGTAGTTAGGAGGCTCCCAGGAAGGAGGCCTTGCCTCTTCGATCATGTTGCTTTTGTGCTAGCCTTCTTAAGGCATCCCTGTTCAACTTATGTATGTACTCAAATATTGTTGCTTCCGCTGACTCTTGTGTATTCGAGCTTATGTATTCGAGCCCTCGAGGCCCATGGCTTGTAATATAAAGCTTTTATTATTTTATTTATGTCTAGAGTTGTGTTGTGATATCTTCACGTGAGTCCTTGATGTTGATCGTACACATTTGCGTGTATGATTAGTGTATGATTGAATCGAGGGCGTCACACACAACCCACCTGGGCGAGCCAGGTGGGCCTGGCGCGCCCTGGTAGGTTGTGCCCCCCTCGGGGCACCCCCCACGTGCTGCTCTGGCCCATTGGGTTTCTTCTGGTCCATTAAAAATCCACAAAAAAGTTTCATGGTGTTTGGACTCCGTTTGATATTGATTTTGTGCGATGTACAAAACAAGCAAAAAACAGCAACTGGCACTGGGCACTGGGTCAATAGGTTAGTCCCAAAAAATGGTATAAAGTTGCTGTAAAATGATTGTAAAACATCCAAGAATGATAATAAAACATCATGAATACTTCATAAATTATAGATACGCTGGAGACGTATCATGCTGGAAAGCATGCTTCTATGGTTCAAACTCAGTTAGAAAAAGTTGCTAAATCTCAAAGAGAGATGCTTGATGAAATGAACAATAATATACATGACTTTGTTGTTAGATTTGCAACTAGAGGAGGTAAAATGACTCAGGAACCACTTTATCCTGAGGGACACCCAAAAAGAATTGAACAAGATTCACAAAGAGTTAACACTGATGCACGTAGTCCTTCTAAAAAGAAAAATAAGAAGAAAAATGATAGGACTTTGCAAGCTTCTAGTGAACCTGAAATAGAAAAACCTCCTGATAATGATAATGAAACTTCTATCTCTGATGCCGAAACTCAGTCTGGCAATGAACACTCACCTTCTGATAATGAAAAATATAATGATGAGGTTCATGAAGATGCTCAACCAAATAATAAAGAACCAGACAATGATGTTGAGATAGAACCACCTGTTGATCTTGACAACCCACAACCTAAGAATAAAAGATATGATAAAAGAGACTTCATTGCTAGAAAACACGGTAAAGAAAGAGAACCGTGGGTTAAAAAACATATGCCTTTTCCACCCAAGTCAACTAAAAATAAAGATGATGAAGAATTTGAACGCTTTGCTGAAATGCTGAGGCCAGTATTTTTCCGTACTCGCTTGACTGATATCTTAAAAATGCCTCCTTATCCGAAGTATATGAAAGACATCATAACAAATAAGAGAAAAATACCGGAAGCTGAAATCTCCACTATGCTTGCTAATTGTATTTTTAAGGATGGAGTACCTAAAAAACATGGAGATTCGGGAATACCAACTATACCTTGCTCTATCGAAAATAACTATGTGAAAACTACATTATGTGATTTAGGAGCTGGTGTTAGTGTTATCCCTTTCTCTTTATACAAAAGACTTGATTTGAATAAACTCACATCTACTGAAATATCTTTGTAAATGGCTGACAAATCAACTGCCATACCTATCGGTATTTGTGAGGATGTGCCCGTTGTTGTTGCTAATGTTACTATTTTGACTGACTTTGTTATACTTGAGATGCCCGAGGACGACAACATGTCGATTATCCTTGGCAGACCCTTCTTGAATACTGCAGGGGCTGTTATTGATTGCAATAAAAGCAAGGTCACTTTTCATATCAATGGTAATGAGAATACGGTGCACTTTCCGAAGAAACAATTCCAAGTGAATGGTATTAATGTTAATGAAAAATCTCCGCCAATCACTATTGGAAGTTTTCAAATACCTCTACCTACTGTCAAAAAGAAATATAAAATGCTTATTGTTGGGGACATTCATATCCCCATTGAGGTAACTTAGTGAATTACAAAAGTTCTTTGGTTTCATCTAATCGAAAGTGGTTGTTAATAAGACTTGGTCAACCTTATTAATGGATCATTTTTTAGAGGTATGAAGTTGATGAATTTAGTAAGCACTGCCTTCTGTCCCTACTTTTTGTTTTCTGTTTTTATTAGTTAAATAAAATAAAATACCATGTTTTGTCTGTTTTCCAAATTTCCCGTGCAATAAAAAATGACCTAAAAATAAAAGTTCTTAGAATGCCCTGGAAATTTAATACAATTTTTTTCTGAATATTTGAGAATTTTTGGTGCAAATAACATCAGAGGGAGGCGCACCAGGTGGGCACAACCCACCTGGGCGCGCCATGACCCCCACGCGTGCCCTGGTGGGTTGTGGTCCCCACGTGGGCCCCCTCACTTATCCCTTGACACCACATCATCACTTACCTCCAGAAAAAAATCTCCATTGCTCTCTCTCCTGTGTTCTTGCTCTCAAACCCGTGGATTACGATCTCTTTGCTCGAAGCTTCGTTTCTGAAACTGTTTCGGGGGATTGTTGCTTGGTATGTGACTCCACCGTTTTGTTGGGGAATGTAGTATTTTGAAAACTTTTCCTACGATCACACAAGACCTATCTAGGAGAAGCATAGCAACGAGCGGGGAGAGTATGTCCACGTACCCTCCTAGACCGAAAACGGAAGCGTTTAGTAACGCGGTTGATGTCGTCGAACGTCTTCACGATCCAACCAATCCAAGTACGGAACGCACGGCACCTCCGCAATCTGCACACGTTCAGGTCGGCGACGTCCCTCAAACTCTTGATCCAGTTGAGGCCGAGGGAGAGTTTCATCAGCATGACGGCGTGGTGACGGTGATGACGAAGTTACCGGCGCTGGGGCTTCGCCTAAGCACTACGACAATATGACCGAGGTGTGAAACTGTGGAGGGGGGCACCGCACACGGCTAAAGATCAACTTGTGTGTCTATGGGGTGCCCCTTGGCAACGTATATAAAGGAGGGGAGGGAAGAGGTGGCTGTCGGTTTCAAAACCGGCGGATCTCGGGTAGGGGCTCCCGAACTGTGCGTCTAGGATCGATGGTAATAGGAGAAGGGGGACACGATGTTTACCCAGGTTCGGACCCTCTCTTATGGAGGTAATACCCTACTTCCTGCTTGATTGATCTTGATGAATATGAGTGTTACAAGAGTTGATCTACCACGAGATCGTAATGGCTAAAACCTAGAAGTCTAGCCTATGTGTATATGGTAATGAATGGCTCCTATCCGGACTATGCTCTCCGGTTTATATAGACACCGGAGAGATCTAGGGTTACATGGACTCGGTTACATAAGAAGGAATCTTCACAGCTGGTCGCCTAGCTTGCCTTCCACGCCAAGGAAAGTCCAATCCGTACACGGGTATAGTCTTCGGCCTTCATGTCTTCGTAGCCCATCAGTCCGGCCCATGGATAACAGGTCGGACGCCCGAGGACCCCTTAGTCCAGGACTCCCTCAGTAGCCTCTGAACCTGGCTTTCAATGACGAGGAGTCCGGCGCAGATTGTCTTCGGCATTGCAAGGCGGGTTCCCTTTCCCCGAACTCCAAGATAGTCTTCGGATGCAATGATCATATCCGGACCTGTTACGCATTCCCTACACAACCGCAGAGACAATATAATATTTGCACAAATCTAATCTGTTGACAGCTTCTTTCCAACACGACATCGCGTCTGTCCGGTCATAATTTCAAACCATTTTTCTTCTGCCATCCCACGTTTCGAGACGTGGTTGCTATTGGCACGTCTTGTCGAAACAGAGATCGTGTCCCCTTATTGCGGGATTCTCATCAATGCGGGCATGGGTAACTCAACCGTGCTATTTATACGGCCCTTGGGAATAGGCGAATCTTAAGGCGAGTGAGGAGGCGTTTAATGTTTGCTGCCTTTATAAGAGGATAAGGATTCCCTCTTCCTCTTCCCATGCTTTATCTCTGTCTCCGCCTTCCCGATCTCAAGCTCCAGCGCCCAAGTTCTCATCTCCTTTCCACTCAAGCAACCATGTCCGGATCCGGTGGTCAGGGCAAGTGGATGGTCTCCTCCATCAAGGAGGAGGACATTACTGAGCTCCAAGCGGCCGGATATTTGGCGAAGGGAATCGCCCACCGCTTGCCGGTCTAGGGACAAATCGTCCCCATGCCGGAGCCCAACGAGAGGGTAGTATTCGTTCCTCATTTCTTCCGCGCGCTGGGGTTTCCACTCCACCCTTTCATCCACGGGCTGATGTATTATTACGGGATAGGTTTCCATGATCTGTCCCCGAATTCCTTCCTCAACATCTCGGCGTTTATCGTCGTGTGTGAGGCCTTCCTCCGCATCCAGCCCCACTTCGGGCTATGGCTCAAAGTCTTCAACGTAAAGCCGAAGGTGGTGGATGGCCAGCACGCGGAGTGCGGAGGAGTCGTGGTGAGCAAGCTCTCCAACGTCTCCTAGCCCAAAGGCACTTTTGTGGAGACAGTAAAGCAATGGCAGAAGCAATGGTTCTACATCAAAGAACCTCGCGGAACCACCTGGGCCGCCGCTGCCAAATTCCGCTCCGCCGCTCCTATGCGACTCACATCCTGAGTCGAGAAGAGTCCGAACTGGTGTTCGCCTGACGAGCTGATAGCGCTGCAGACGCGCGTTCAAAGCAAGGTGACTGCTACATCTTGAGCACTGCGTGTGATTTCCTTTTAAGAGGAAAGGGTGATGCGGCAAAGAAGCGTAAGTATTTCCCTCAGTTTTTGAGAACCAAGGTATCAATCCAGTAGGAGGCTACACGCGAGTCCCTCATACCTACACAAAACAAATAACTCCTCGCAACCAACGCGATAAGGGGTTGTCAATTCCTTCACGGTCACTTGCGAGAGTGAGATCTGATAGATATGATAGGATAATATTTTTGGTATTTTTGTGATAAAGATGCAAAGTAAAATAAAAGCAAAGGAAATAACTCAGCGCTGGAAGATTAATATGATGAAGATAGACCCGGGGGCCATAGGTTTCACTAGTGGCTTCTCTCAAGAGCATAAGTATTTTACGGTGGGTGAGCAATTCATGTTGAGCAATTGATGAATCGAGCATAGTTATGAGAATATCTAGGTATGATCATGTATATAGGCATCACGTCGAGACAAGTAGACCGACTCTGCCTGCATCTACTACTATTACTCCACTCATCGACCGCTATCCGGCATGCATCTAGAGTATTAAGTTCATGAAAGCAGAGTAACGCCTTAAGCAAGATGACATGATGTAGAGGATAAATTCATGCAATATGATAAAAACCCCATCTTGTTATCCTCGATGGCAACAATACAATCGTGCCTTGCTGCCCTATTGTCTTTGGGAAAGGACAACGCAAGATTGAACCCAAAGCTAAGCACTTCTCCCATTGCACGAAAGATCAATCTAGTAGGCCAAACCAAACTGATAATTCAAAGAGACTTGCAAAGATAACCAATCATACATAAAAGAATTCAGAGAAGATTCAAATATTGTTCATAGATAATCTTGATCATAAACCCACAATTCATCGTTCTCAACAAACACACCGCAAAAAGGAGATTACATCGAATAGATTTCCACGAGAGAGGGGGAGAACATTGTATTGAGATCCAAAAGAGAGAAAAGCCATCTAGCTACTAACTATGGACCGAAGGTGCAAGTAAACTACTCACACTTCATCGGACAGGCTATGGTGTTGATGTAGAAGCCCTCCATGATGGATGCCCTCCCATGAGCTCGAGCAGCGCCAAGATGGGATCTCGTGGGTACGAGAAGGTTGCGGCGGTGGAATTAGGTTTTTGGCTCCGTGTCGATCGTTTGGGGTACATAGGTATATATAGGACGAAGGAGTGCGTCGGTGGAGCAACAGGGGCCCACGAGGGTGGAGGGGCATACAGGGGCTGGCGCGTCCCCTACCTCGTGGCTTCCTCTTTGGTTTTTGACATAGGGTCCAAGTCTCCGGATCATAATCTTCCTAAAAATCACGTTCCCGAAGGTTTCATTCCGTTTGGACTCCGTTTGATATTCCTTTTCTGCGAAACTCTGAAATAGGCAAAAAAACACCAATTCTGGGCTAGGCCTCCGGTTAATAGGTTAGTCCCAAAAATAATATAAAAATGGATAATAAAGCCCAATAATGTCCAAAATAGTAGATAATATAGCATGGAGCAATCAAAAATTATAGATACGTTGGAGACGTATCAGTGACCAAGAATGTCAAGCTCGTCGACGTGATCCAGGTGATGTTAATTCGCCGGATTCTTCTGTGCCAGCGCCGAAGCCACCCTCTATGAGAGTTCAATTTGAAGAAGCACCGGACCTTGGTAAGGCTCTTCGAGACTACTCACAAAGGCGCCTGGAAGTTGCTTTTTAAGGGCAACGAGAAGCCACCGCCACAGATTGCACCGTGGTCACGATTATCTGAACCCGCCAAACAAGGTATGTTATTTCTGACGTTTCCCCAACCTTATTGTTTCGAGGATGATGTCTGAGATTTTATTATGGTTCCTTCAGCACTAGATGGAGAGGGCAAAGTGGATCCAGTGTCCGGCTCCGCTGCCTGAAGAACCAGTCATCCCGCATCTAGCGAAGATGATGGTGCCGGTGCCATATAAGGCGTCGGAGAAGAAGGCCAAGGGTGCCAAGAGTGGCCTCCGCCGTAAGGGCACTTCGGACGTGACGTCCGAAGATTACGAAACTCATTCCTCTGTCCCTGAGGACAATGACGAGGAAGAGGAGGAGGAGGAAGAAGAAAAGAATCCTCCCCCAGAGGAGAGGAAGAAGAAGAGGGCGGCTCCGGCGCATCTGGAGGCAGAGACGCCCAAGAAGGGGGACGGCGTTCCAGCGGTCAACACCGCGTGGGATGTTGACAGCAGTCCAGAACGACGCCTCCGCACTAAGCCCCAGGCCGCATCGTAAGTGAAAGGGCTCTCTCGTGCGCACATCCAGCCCTTTGTCTCCATTATCTTGATGTAGTGTAACTATACTATTGCAGTCCGGCCCGCGACCTGATCTAGCGATCCTCGTCTGGAGGTTTGTTGGCTCCATCAGAGATGGCGAGCCAGTCGCCACCGCCTGCTTACTCCCCCGGGGCCAGGGACGACACCTAAGTGTTGTCCCGGAGGGCCGATCCGAACCGGGGAGGAGCCTAGGACGCTGTACGGGAGGCACCACGAGGCAAAGCCTCCACTGTTGGACACATGGAGGAAACGATCCCCATGGAGACTAGCGAAGAGGGCCGCATCCAGTTTGTCCCTCAGCCGAATACGATTCTGGAGACCCATATGGCTCTGGAGTCGGGCGAGCAGCCCCCTTTGAAGGAGGGGGGTGCGTCGCTTCTGCCGGTGGTCCCTGTCCATCCAGGGGCGCCGGACAACCTGATGGAGGCGCTACGAGGCGCCTCCATTATGGACGAGCATCGTGTCCTTATGGGCGCGGTGATTGAGAAGGTTCAGTCCGCCAAGGGTGGACTGAACGAAGCCTGCAGCAACATGTTGACAGGTTTCGAGGTAAGTGACATAGAAACAGAAAAATCCCCATGTAGCCAGTAGCCCCTGAGACACTGGCCGGTGTTCGGCAAGAAGAACCGGACAGAGGATCTACTGTAGGACACTAACATAGTATGTATGTATAAGCAGGCGTCGCTGTTGACCGCAACCTCGCATGTTGCCGAAGTCTCTGAATTGAAGCAGAGGCTGGAGCGGACCGAGAACGAGCTCGGCGAGGTTACAATTCGGCTTCAAGAGAAGCAAGGTGAGTATCGTCTTGCTGTGTGTTCGGAAAGCATAGGCAGTGTGTATTTGACCGTAATGTCGTAATATGTGCAGGAGCCGCGACTGAGGTTGAGGCCTTGAGGAAGGCCTTGGGCGAGGCCGAGGGGAAAGCTGTCCAACAGCAGGCCGCTCGTAAGAAGCTCAAGGCCCGGGTCGAAGAAGTCTAGCAGGAGCTCCAAGATGCGGTGAAAAAATGTGAGACCTTGGAGAATGATGCGTCGGCTAAAGAGGCCGAACTCACCAAGGCTCGTCAGAGCGCGGAGACCGCACGGAATGAGACCCAGGCCACCCTCCAGGAGATCGAGGAGGCCAAGAAGATCATGGCGGGTAAGGCATTTAAGATGCAAAGCAAGCATGCGGAGAAGCAATACCTTTTACTAACCCGGGTTCGGAGTTCCCAAGGGGCTTTTGCGGATCTACCACGCAGCGTATCAGATGCTGCAGGGTTCTACCGAGCCGAAGGAGGAGGTTCGACGGAGAAGCTATTCTGGTCGCAGGACGCGACGCCAGAGCATCCCGTGTCTTTCATCGATCAGCTGAAGCAGCTGGTGGAGCTGCACAGGGTGGCCGAACTAGCCATGAAGGATTTGACAATCTGGCTATGGCCAGCCGAAGCTATGCCCGACAGCTACTTCGGACTCGTGAGGCGGCTGGTGGACGCCTGTCCTCGGCTGGACGTCATCAAGCGCTCCGCCTGTATTGAATATGCCCGTATGGCCTTCGCTCGCTGCATGATGTGGTGGGCGAAGATGAACGCTGTTGAAGTTGCCAGCGGGCCGCCGGAGGGCAAGGAGCACCGCACACCCGAGCGATATTTCGCAGATGTCGTAGAGGGGTCTCGACTTGTGGCGGTGCAATGTTCGCAGGACATTGTATTTGAATAAATGTATTCATGTTGCCCTTGCCTTGTATTATGGGAACAAAGCCGGTTTTTGTAAAATAATTTTATTATCCTTTGAATTGTGTCCTCCTGTGCAGCCGTGTTATTTGTAATCTGAGGGTTGGCCAGTTGTCGGCTTCTACCCTCGCGTAGGTAGTACGGAGGTGTTCGGGATGGATTCTAAACAATCTTGATCCAATTATATGGTCCTTTGGGGGAGTTGTTTAGCGCAACGAACAAGGCAATCGGACTGTACGGCTTAAACGCCGTCACTTAGCCGTAGGAGTTTTATAATTAAGCAAGTGCGCAGCCCCTGGTTCAAGCCAGGGTGCTGTCAGCATCTGGTCGGGGAGTGCCGATCCTTCGCATCGAATAGCTGACCGGCTCTCGCTGTATCATGACAGTCCGTTTTCGGCTTTCTCTACTGAGGTGCTCATCCGGTCAAGGCCAGGGCACAATCGCAGTAGTTCTCCCTTTACTACCCTAGCCGATGGAGCGGAACGTAGGGTAGCAAGCACAGAAGCCGGGCAACCCAACTATTGACCAAAGACATGATTCGGAGCAGATGCATATAATGCTAAATTCGGGGTGCCGAACTTTTGTATAAGAAGTGTTCAGACTTTGCTGCTGTATTGTGGGGCGATAAGTAGCCCCTGATGAATATGAAACGTACAGAAGAGTATCGATGCGGCAAATAAGCAGATCAAAATAAAATGAAGTAAGAAGCGAAAACCACAGAAGCTGGGCCACGAACCATTTTTATTATAACTGGATGGATACGTCAAGGCGTATCTTGTACAGATGGTGCGAGAAGTATCCGGGCTATTTAACATGCCGGAATCAGTAGGGCGCAACATGCGGGTCCTGAGAAATAAGTATGAATACCATCAAGAAAAACGTATAAAGGTTACCCTACACACCTGTGCTGCTTGCCTCCGTTGTATGCCAATCCTTCTAAAGGACTCGCGATCAGGCCCACGAAAAAAGGAACCTGAAACAAAAAAAAAGTTAAAGTACGTGTGTCCGGGATCGGTCTGGCCGAACTGTAGCCCCCGGGTTATCTTGTGCCTCCGTCGATGTCCATGGAATTTTGAGTGCATAATTGTGTTTACGTGGTACGAATGCCACTACCTCATTGGGACTGGGACGTAGGACGAATTGCTAGTCGAGCTCTTGACGAGCTGCGCCGTCCTGGTACAGTGAAGTCCGGAATCTCTTAATGATGTCCGAGGGCTCGACAGCCGTACTATGGTGCTGCTTGAGAAGGCCGCTCTGTACTTCTGCTGCTAGGGCGGCGGTGTGCTCCTCTGTTTGGAGGGAGCGTTCCGTATTGCCATTGACTGTTATGACGCCACGTGGACCAGGTATCTTGAGCTTGAGATAAGCATAGTGTGGCACTGCGTTGAATGTAGCAAACACGGTTCGTCCGAGCAGTGCGTGATAGCCGCTGCAGAAGGGGACGATATCGAAGGTTAATTCTTCGCTTCGGAAGTTGTCCGGAGAGCCGAAGACTACCTCCAGCGTGATTGAGCCCGTACGGCGGGCCTCTACGCCTGGTATGACTCCTTTAAAGGTAGTCTTTGTTGGTTTGATTTGCGAGGGGTTAATGCCCATCTTCCGCACCGTATCCTAATAAAGCTGGTTGAGGCTGTTACCACCGTCCATCAGGACTCATGTTAGGTGAAACCCGTCAATAATTGGGTCGAGGACTAGTGCGGCTGAACCGCCATGACGGATACTAGTTGGGTGATCCCGACGATCAAAGGTGATCAAGAATGATGACCACAGATTGAATTTTGGGGTGAATGGCTCTACCGCGTAGACGTCCCTAAGTGCTCGCTTACGCTCCCTTTTGGGGATGTGCGTAGCGTATAGCATGTTCACCGTTTTGACTTGAGGGGGAAATTTCTTCTGTGTTCGGCTATCGGGGCTCTTCGTCCTCGTCCTCACTTTGTGATCCCTTTTCTTTGTTTTCGGCATTTAACTTGCCGGCCTGCTTGGAGACCCAACAATCCATGATGGTATGATTGGCTTGCTTATCCGGGGTGCCGTGAATTTGGCACGGACGGTCGAGTATGCGGTCCAGGCTAGAAGGTCCTTTGTTGTTTCTTTTGTATGGCTTCTTCCGTTGGCCTGACTTGGAGCCGCTGAATACAGCGTTGACTATGGTGTCATCGATGTTGTCGCCATTGCTTCGGCGTGTGCGTCTATTGCGCCGGAGCTTGCCGGTGCTGTTCTTGGACTCAATGGGGTCTGCCTCGTTGGCTGTGTTTTTACTATGAGCCAGCCAGCTGTCCTCACCCGCACAGAAGCGGGTCATGAGTGCCGTGAGGGCTGCCATAGACTTCAGCTTTTCTTGGCCGAGGTGGCGTGCTAGCCATTCGTCGCGGATGCTGTGTTTGAAGGCTGCTAGGGCCTCGGCATCCGGACAGTCAACGATATGGTTCTTTTTGGTTAGGAACCTAGTCCAGAATTTTTTGGCTGATTCTCCAGGTTGTTGAACTATGTGGCTTAAGTCATCGGCGTCCGGTGGCCGGACATAAGTTCCTTGGAAGTTATCAAGGAAAGCCTCTTCCAAGTCTTCCCAGCTACCGATGGAATTCTCAGGCAGGCTATTTAACCAGTGCCGAGCTGGCCCTTTGAGCTTTAATGGGAGGTATTTGATGGCGTGGAGGTCATCTCCTCGAGCCATACGGATATGGAGAATGAAATCCTCGATCCATACTACGGGATTGGTTGTGCCGTCATATGATTCAATGTTGACAGGCTTGAACCCCTCGGGGAATTCGTGATCCAGTACTTCATCTGTGAAGCAGAGAGGGTGTGCGGCGCCTCTATATCGGGCCACGTCATGGAGTAGCTCTGATGGAGTCCATCTGCGGTATTCGTCCCGGGCGTGGTTAGGTTTATCACGTCCGAATAGGTAGCCGTCATCGTGCCTCGAGGCACGCCCTCGTGATCCGTAGATCGATCTTGTGTGTCTTGCTCTATCGTCCAGTATCTGCCAGAGGTCGTACATGTGACCCCGAACTCTTCCGTCTCTATTTTTACGAGACGGTGGGGCAGGCTGCTGTTCGGCCTGAGTTGTCACTTTATCCCGGCAATGTAGACACAGGAGAGATTTAGGGTTCCATGGCGTCGGTTTAAGAAGGAATCTTCACAGCTGGTCGCCTAGCTTGCCTTCCACGCCAAGGAAAGTCCAATCCGAACACGGGTATAGTCTTCGGCCTTCATGTCTTCGTAGCCCACCAGTCCGGCCCATGGATAACAGGCCGGATGCCCGAGGACCCCTTAGTCCAGGACTCCCTCAGTAGCCCCTGAACCTGGCTTTCAATGACGAGGAGTCCGACGCGCAGATTGTCTTCGGCATTGCAAGGTGGGTTCCCTTTTCCCGAACTCCAAGATAGTCTTCGGATGTAGTACATATATTCGGACCTTTGTATATATAATTGCAGAAAATACAATATTCCACGAGTCTGATTTGTTGATAACGGTTTATGACATCGCATCACGCCTACCCGGTTACTATTTCCAACCGTTGGCCGGCACGTCGCCCCATGTCTCGGGACGCGGTTTTATTGGCACGTCTTGCCAAGGCAGAGATCGTGTTCCCTTATTCATGGGATTTTCGTTAATGCAAGCATGGGTAACCCAACCGTTCCCCGGGTACAACTCTCTGGGGATAGGTAAGTTTCGAGACCCGGGTGGATACACTTAGTGTTTGGGGTCTTTATATAGGGTCCCAGACTCGTCTTGTTCCTTTGCGCTCGCTTCTTCCTCAACCCTAGCCACCCCAAGTTCCAACCCTCAGGTTCCCATCGCCAACAGCCCTAATCATGTCCGGATCCAGCCGTCAAGGCCGGTGGTTGGCTTCTTCTGTCACAGAGGAGGATATTGTGATGCTCCGCGTTGCGAGGTATCTGACCCCGGAAATCCTTCATCGGCTTCCTCCACAGGGGCAGGTCGTTCCTACCCCCAAATCCGGCGAGAGGGTAGTGTTTGTGTCCCACTTCCTCCATGGGTTAGGGTTCACGCTTAACCCCTTCATCCGGGGGCTCATGTTCTACTATGGGCTGGACTTCCACGATCTAGCCCAGGACTCTATTCTCCTCATCTCGACATTTATCGTCACGTGTGAGGCCTTCCTCTGGACTCCTCCGCACTTTGGTTTATGGCTCAAGACCTTTGACGTGAGGCCGCAGGTGGTAGAGGTGGAGCAGGCAGAGTGTGGCAGCGTCACAATAGGCAAGCTTGCCAGCGCGGTTTGGTTTGAAGGATCTTGCGCCAGGTCTTCTGACCTATGGTAGCAGGGGTGGTTTTATATCAACGAGCCACGGGGCTCCAAGTGGGCGGCCATGCCTGCGTTCTAACCCGGCCCTCCAATTCAGCTAGCTTCATGGATCAATAAGGGACTGTACTGGGGATCCGTCAATGAAGTGCAGACTTTGCAAGGTCACATCTGAAGCCTTACTGAGAAGGGCATCGGTCTTGTGAACGTCGTTCAAGTAATGCTAGTCCGCCGGACCCTGCCATGTCAGCGGCAGCCTCTCCGCATGTGGGAGTTTAATCCAGAAGGGCGGCGGCCTCTTCAGCACTTCTTCGGCACTACGCACGAAGGAATGTGGAAATTATATTTCAGGGAACGAGAGCAATGGCCGGACACCACCGAAGATGTCAGCCTTGACTGCAATCATCCGGACACTACAGTAAGTACTCAAACTCCAAACACCTTCCATTCAAGCATCTCTTGACAAGATACTGAACAACCCATCCCTATACAGGACTGAATAAAGAAAGTGGTGTTAATCTGGTGTCCGACGCCCCTTCCTGAAGACTCTGCGACCGCCCTGCTGACGAGAATGCTGATTCCTACACCGTACCAGGTGTCTGCAGAGGGGGCGAGAGCAGGGAGACCGAAGGTGACACCCGCCCTGAGGGTGAACTAGACGATGTGTTCGGGGAAACCGAAACTCTTTTGCCCAAGGGCAAAGGTGCGGAGGAAGCTCTTCATGGCAAAAAGAGGGCTGCTTCCGAAGATCAGGAGGGGAAGCCTCCAAAGAGAGGAAAAACGCCATCATCGGGCGGCTTGGGCTGGGCAAGCGATGTTGCCGCAGAGCTTCATGATGAGGATAAACCTCCGGCCAAACCGTAAGTGCGGCAGGGTACCTTAATCATACCTCCTTCCTTTCTTATTACTGAAGTAATCTTTCGACATACGTACGTCTTCGCAGGTTAATGCCTGGTGTTTCTCAATCGTCCTCCTCCTCGGGAGACCTTCTTCTAGAAATGATGGAGAGCGACACACCTTCTCCAGCCTCCTCGCCCAACAGGGCGGATGATTCTGAGGTATCGTCCCGGGGGGCTCCTCCCGGTCGACGAGTAGTGCAGGTAACGGGGAAGGCATTACCCGAAGGTGGCGCCTCTGTCACTCAAGGTTCGGGACTCAAGCATGACGGCCCCGCACTATCCAGTTTACAGCCGGAGACGATTCTGGAGGCGAGTGTACGAATTCCTTCAAAGGAATGCCGTACTTCGGCGGCAGTCTCCGGAGACCCAGAAGCGCCGGCAATGCTGATGGACATGCTGCGACAAGCGTCCGTTTCGGGGGAACACCATGCCTTGATGGTTACGATGGTCGAAAAGGTTCTATCCACGAAGAGCGGGTTGAACGAGGCCTTCGCGAGCCTCCTAAAGGGTTTTGAGGTTTGTGATGTAATTTTGGCGATGGAGTTTTATTGATAGAATGCACCTGTTGTATATGCAGTAGCCCCTGAGACTCGGATTGCCTTCCAAGGAAGCGATCGGAGGATCGAAAAGATATGCTCAGGTACTAACCTTGATTTTACTTGGAATACAGGCTGCCTCCCCTCCTGCGGCTACCGAAAATACAGAAGTGGCCGAACTGCAGCGAAAGCTGGATATTGAGGAGGATGATATTACGTTGATCAACAGGCGTCTTGACGACTCGCAAGGTATATATTCCGAGCATTCCTTACACCAATGTACTTGTTACTTAAGCCTGACTCTAAAAAGAGTTTTATATGAAATGTGCATGAAAGCAGATGGTGCTGCCACCGTGGAGGCCCTTCGGGCGGAGCTGGCCCGAGCCAAGGAGAAGGCCCGGGTTAGTAATGCGGCTGCCGAAAAGGCATCGGCTGAGTTGAAAGCCGAACAAGCTGCACGGCGCCAAGACAAAGAGAAGATGTCCACTATGGCGCACAAGTTAGAGAATGCGGTTGGTCGCTGTAAACTTCTTGAGGAAGAAAATAAAGCCAAAACGGCTGAACTTGACAAGGCCTTACGAGAGGCGAGAGAAGCACGGTATGAATCCAGAGCGGCCCATGAGGAGATCCGGCAAGCTGGGGAGATTGCGGCTAGCAAGCCCTTCTTGCTGCAGACTAAGTTCGGCGATCCGAACTATGTTCGGCTTAACCAAGTATGGAGTTCTCCGGACAAATTTTTGGACTTACCAAAGAGTTCTTCCGATGCGGTGCAGTTTTACCACGCATAAGAGGGATATGCAATGGAGAAGCTTTTCTGGTCACAATTCGGCGCGTCAAAGCGCCCTCTGTTGCTCAATGAACAGATGTCCCAATGGGCTGAGCTTCATAGGATATCTGGTGACGCCATGAAGAACGTCATAATCCGGTTGTGGCCAAGTGAGCCTATTCTGAGTAGTTATTTTGGCCTGGTGCGGCGGCTTGTTGACGCGGTGCCACATATCGACACTGTGAAGTGGCCGGCGTGCATTGAGGGTGCACGGATGGCCTTTGCCCGAGTCAAAACATTTTGGGGAAAGATGAAGGCCATTGAAGTTACGGCGAGGAGTCCACCCAAGGGCCAGGACCGTAATGAGCCGGAGCACTATTTTGAAGACGTCTTAGACACTGCCCGCTTGATAGAGGGCCAATGCTCGAAAGATATAATGTTCGAGTGATTTATATAATGGTGTAACAGACAACTTTATAGTTAATCTATTTATATTTTGCTCGAAAGCTTGAATTCCTCCTGTGTGGCCGTTTTAGTATAATCTGAAAGCTTTCCAGTCGTCGGCTTTAGCCCCCTTGTAGGAAGTACGGGGGTGTTCGGAAAAGCATTTAATCACTCTTTATCCAACGTCTTGGTCCATAAAGGAGGTGATAATGCGGCGAACCAGGCAATCGGACTATAGGGCGTTAACACTTTCACTTAGCCATAGGAGTTTTATGTTGGGGCTACGACATAGCCCTTGGTATGTATACGGCACATAGTGCCTTACATATGTTGATCTAAAAAAGATCCCTCGTGTGACACAGAGAATCACTAAAGATTCGTATAAGTCGTCAAGTGGTTGACCAGCTCTCGCCGCATCATGACAGTCAGTTTTCAGCTTTCTCTACTGAGGTGCTCATCCGATCTAGGCCAGGGCACAATCGCAGTAGTTCTCCCTTTACTACCCTAGCCGATAGAGCGGAACGTAGGGTAGCAAGCACGGGAGCCGGGAAACCCAACTATTGACCAAAGACAATGATTCGGAGCTGATGCATATAAGGCCAAACTTGTGACACTGAAGTACGCTATAGAGCTGTTCAGGCTTTTACTGGCGACTCGTTTGTTCCCATACCGGGCCCCTAGCAAGTTATGCCGAGGTGCATCTTGTAAGGCAGCCGTTACGACCGGACTCATTGTAGAAAGAGCATGAAAGATTAGTTCGGATAAAGTTTACTGGGAGCGGAGCAATATGCCAATGATAAATATATATAAAGAGTAAAAACCACAACCCAGCTATTTGACATCCTCGGGGTTGGGAACAGAGGAGAAGGGCATGGTACAGGCTCAAAAGAAAGAGTGCGGTCTACAAAATCTTATTTTGGACCTCCTGCGCACGTCTCCGCCGCCCGTCCTCGGGGAGGGGAATCCTTAATGGGAGTGGCACCTTAGGTGAGTGTGCGGATCCGAACTTCGATAGAGTCTGATTTAGATGTTGTCCTGATGGTCACCTGTTTTTAAGAAATGATACAGAAAAATAAGAGAAGCGGATAAAAACGTTATGGGGATTCTTGCAGGGTTGTCCATATTGTGCTTCCGCCGGTGCCCATGGTATCTTGAGTGCGTAGTGATGTACGCGCGGTGTAAACTTTGCCAGTACAGTAGGTGGGTGGCGGAAGTCGAACTGCTATTTCCGTTTTGGGAGTGGTAGAACTTCAGAAGGAAGTGTTTCTGGCTCCTGTTGTTCGCCTGGCGAGCCGATCCATCGTCTCTATCGCCTGGTGGCCTCCTTCCCTTGTGATCGGCATTGAGCTTGCCTGCCTGCTTGAGGACCCAACAGTTTCTATTGGTATGATTAGCTGGCCTATCAGGGTGAACGTGAATCTGACAAGGTTGGTCCAATATCCTGTCAAGGGTGGATGGTCCATCCTGGTTTGCCTTTGGTGGCTTCTTCCGTTGACCGGGCTTCGGATTGTGAAATCCGGCGTTCACCGATGTGTCGCATATATTACTGTGAGTGTTGTGTTCGGTTCTTCATGGCTTGCCGTTGCCGTCTCGAATTTTGGAAGTGCCCAGGTCGCTGGCGTTGTTGCTTTTACGAGGGAGCCAGTTGTCTTCTCCCGCACAAAAGCGAGTAATTAGAGCGGTAAGGGTTGTCATGGACTTGGGTCCTTCCTGGCCGAGGTGACGCGCTAGCCATTCATCCCAGACGCCATGTTTGAAGGATGCAAGGGCTTCTGTGTCCGGACAGTCGACAATTTGGTTCTTTTTGACTAAGAACGTAGTCCAGAGCTCCCTGGCTGACTCGTCGGGCTTCTGGACAATATGACTTAAGTCATCAGCATCTAGTGGCCGGACATATGTTCCTTGGGAGTTGTCTCAAAAAGCATCTTCCAAATCTTCCCAACTACCAATAGAATTTTTTGGTAAACTGTTTATCAGTAGCGAGTTGGCCCTTTAAGCTTGAGAGGTATGTATTTAATGGCATGAAGGTCGTCTCCGTGAGCCATGTGAATATGGAGGAGGTAATCTTCAATCCATACCGCGGGATCTATTGTTCCATCGTACGATTCGATGTTAATGGGTTTAAACCCGTCTGGGAATTCATGCTCCATTACCTCGTCGGTGAAGCAGAGAGGGTGTGCGGCTCCTCTATGTTGGGCCACACTGTGGAGCACCTCAAGCGGACTCCGCTTACGGTTTTCGGACCGAGCGTGGTCGGGTCTGTTGTGTCCGAATAGATAACCATCATTACTGGTCGGGGCATGTCCCCGCGATCTGGGTGTCGGTTTTTTTGTCCTATTCTACCCTCCAGGTCTTGTTGGATGTCGCGAGTGTTCCCCCGAGCTGCTTTATTCTTGCTCGGGTTGCCGGATGGGTTGGTATGGTGCTCTGCTTGGGCTGCTGCTTTGCCCGAACCAAATTGTGGTCGGCTCACCATGTTGTTTGATGGTGATGTGGGCTCCAACGCCCTGCCATCGTATCGAGGGAGCCACCTACACTTGGGGTGGCTTTCATCTGGGCCGCTAAGGCCGTATTCTTCGGCGGCCAGGACCTCGGTCCATCTGTCATTGAGCAAATCCTGGCTTGCTTGAAGCTACAGCTGATTCTTCCTTAGACTCCTTGCAGTGGCTATAAGCCGGCGTTAAAGTGTTCCTGTTCGAGAGGTTCCTTAGGCACGATAAAATCCTTGCTGCCGAGGATCTCCTCCTCCTCGGAGAGTGGGAGATAATTGTTGTCCTCCGAGTCTCCATATGTGGCATGTTCATCAGGGTTGTCTTGCCCGCTTTCCTGTTCCTCCTGTTCGGACTCTACCTCGACCGGGTCTTCATTGTCCGAGGTGTTGTCTTTCCTTGTACTAGCAGTGTTTTCTCTTAGGCGATGTGACTTGGAGCAGTGCTGTGGGCGCCGGTGTTCGGACTGTGTACCAGGAGGTTTATTCTCGACTGGATCCTCCTTGTCATCGTCGGGTGTGTCTATCATACACACATCATACCAGGAAGTGGCCATCCTGTGTCTAGCGGGTAGAAAGCTCTGGCCCTGCACCTCATCGTCCTCCATACCGGCGATGTCTTCGGAGCGGGGGTTAGGTGTGTTGGTTGGGTCTTCGATGGTGGCTATAAAGTGGGTGGCGGGTGGGAAGCAAAATTATCCATCATCCGCCGTAAGTTCGAACCGAACATGGTTCGGCGACGAGCCATCTGCCAGGGACAGGTTTTTTAATGAGTTTAGTAGGTCGCCCATGGGCGAGTGTTGGAAGACATCTGCGGCACTGAACTTGAAGATCGATAACCGATCGAGTTCGGTATCCGCAGGCTCGCAGGGTTCGGAACTCGACACCGGAGAAGAGTCCGGGGTTCCATTGATGCAGATGTCGTACGCAGTGGAATCTGCGAGCGGCTCCAATGCCGCAGAATCGGTAGCCCCCGTGATGGGGTTGAGCTTCCCATCTTTGGGGGACTTGATCTGCTCCGGATCTAAGGCCAGGGTTGCTGCATAGTTTGGCTGTGAGTCTTCCTCGTCATCTGAATCATCCGACAGTGGCCATAAAGTGGGTGGCGGGTGGGAAACAAAATTCCTCGTCATCCGCCTCTAGCTCGAACTGAACATAGTTCAGCTGTGAGTCTTCCTCCAAGGACAAGTTCTTTAAAGAGTTTAGCATGTCACCAAAAGGTGAGTGCTGGAAGATGTCTGCGGTGCTAAATTCGAAAATCGATAACTGATCCAGCTCGGTGTCCACAGGCGTACCTGGTCCGGAACGTATAGCCGGAGACGAGTCCGGAGTTCCATTGACGCAAACATTGCAGGATGTCGAGTCTGTGTGCGGCTCCAACGCCGTGGACTTTGTGGCCTCGGAGGGCACGATCTGCTTCGGTTCTGCGGCTGTTGCAGTGACAGGATCCATCTCTTGGATGTAATTCGATAACAGATATAAGTCATGTTCATCGGGTACGAGGGGGAGTGATCGCTGTGGTTTCAAACCCATCGAAGATCGAGTCTCCACGGGTATCCACGACGTAGTTCAAGCTTCCAAATCTAACCTGGTGGCCAGGGGCGTAGCTATCGATCTGCTCCAGACGGCCAAGCGAGTTGGCCCTTGATCTAAGCTGCGAACACAAATATCTGTCCGGGGAGGTTCTTCCTCGGACAGCGTCATTATCGACGATTGAAGGGGCCATCAAACCTCTTGTCGACGGCACAGTGGAACTCTCAATGAAAGCACCAATGTCGGTGTCAAAACCAGCGGATCTCGGGTAGGGGGTCCCGAACTGTGCGTCTAGGATCGATGGTAACAGGAGACGGGGGACACGATGTTTACCCAGGTTCGGGCCCTCTCTTATGGAGGTAATACCCTACTTCCTGCTTGATTGATCTTGATGAATATGAGTGTTACAAGAGTTTATCTACCACGAGATCGTAATGGCTAAACCCTAGAAGTCTAGCCTATGTGTATATGGTAATGAATGTCCCCTATCCGGACTATGCTCTCCGGTTTATATAGACACCAGAGAGATCTAGGGTTACATGGAGTCAGTTACATAAGAAGGAATCTTCACAGCTGGTGGCCTAGCTTGCCTTCCACGCCAAGGAACGTCCAATCCGGACACGGGTATAGTCTTCGGCCTTCATGTCTTCGTAGCCCATCAGTTCGGCCCATGGATAACAGGTCGGACGCCCGAGGACCCCTTAGTCCAGGACTCCCTCAGTGGCCGGCCCTAGGGGCGCGCCAGGTGTGGGGAATCCTACTAGGACTCCCCAGTCCAAGTAGGATTCCCCTCCTCTTTCCTTTTCCTAGTAGGAGAAGGAGGGAAGGAGGAGGAGGGGAGAAGGAAGGAGTGGGCGCCGCCCCCTCCTAGTCCAATTCGGACCAGCCCATGGGGGGGGCACGCGGCCACCCCTTGAGGCCCTTCTCTCCTTTCCCGTATGGCCCATAAAGGCCCACAACTTCCCCCGGCGAATTCCTGTAACTCTCTGGTAGTTCGAGAAATACCCGAATCACTCGGAACCTTTCCGATGTCCTAAAATAGCCTTCCAATATATGGATCTTTATGTCTCGACCATTTCGAGACTCCTCGTCATGTCCGTGATCTCATTCGGGACTCCGAACAAACTTCGGTCATCAAATCACATAACTCATAATACAAATCGTCATCGAACGTTAAGCGTGCGGACCCTACGGGTTCGAGAACTACGTAGACATGATCGAGACATATCTCCGGTCAATAACCAATAGCGGAACCTGGATGCTCATATTGTCTCCTACATATTCTATGAAGATTTTTATCGGTCAAACCCCATAACACTACTAGGGAAAACCTTATACACAGAATCTTAGCAGCTGCGCGGTACAAAAAGGGGCGCTACTGCTAATTTTCAGTAGCGCGTGTTCAAAGCAGGCACTACTGCTACCGCGTTAGCAGTAGCGCGGCCCAGTGGAACCGCGCTGCTAGTAAAATTGATCGACATTATCCACCAACCTAGGTTTAGAAGCAGCGCGCTGACGCGACCCGCGCTACTGCTAATGTAGTAGTAGTAGCGCACTTTTTCTCTTGTCGCTGCTGCTAATTTTGAAACTGGCCACATGGAGGGCCCCGCTTAGCAGTAGTGCATGTTCAGAAAGCTCGATGCTGCTATTTCCTTAGGAGTAGCACGCTTTACATCCCGCGCTACTGCTAAGACGCAGCATAATACCACCTTTTTCTCCTCCCCCATCTCTCTTCCTCACTTTCCCCTACCTCCCACCTCCTCTCTCCCTCACTTTGCGTCTTCCTCAATACTTCTCCCTCCATTACTCTCCCTCTTCTACCTACGTTTCTCTCTCCTTATTACTCCTAGCTAACTCCACCACCTCCATTAATGCATCTCCTTTCTCTGTTTCCTTCCCCCTCCACTAGTTGAAGTTGTCTCCTCCCAAATTAGCTAGCTAGGTAGATGTAGCATTTACTGAGGTGACCTATGTGCCCCTAACTAGATCTAGCAAGAAGAGATTTGTCCACTTTTGATCTCCATACATCATCATCTCCATCGCGTGCTTGATCTCGAGACGATAGGTGATTAAAAATTCATGCTTTTGCAAGAATGGAAATATGTGTATGTGTGTGCGATATGATAATTGGGTGATATGATGGAAATTGTGTGTGTGGCATGAGTTGACGATGAATTGTGCTTTTTAGTTGCCTATGTTTTGCCGAAATGTCGATTTATTTCTGTTTCAGTGAATTCCGGGCAAACTCTAGATCTATATGTCCTATTTTTAGGGAAGGTCATGCCGAATTTTTGTATGACTTTGATGCATGCACGCATTTTTATAATCAATTTGTTTATTATTACCGTGCAGACATTCATGATGGTCAGTGGAATGATGGTGGACAGGTGGTTGTGGTCGGCGGTGTAGGACATGAAAGAAAATAACCTAACAGAGGTTTTATGTCCGTGTCGAAAATGTAAAGGAACAGTTTGGTTTGACCCCTATGACGATGGTCGTGTCGAAGCGCACCTGCTCATGACTGGTTTCATGGATGGCTATACTCGGTGGATAATTGAAGATGAGGATGATGCTGTTGAGGACGCTGACGGGGCAGGCAATGACGACACGGGGCAAGACAAAGAGATGATCGATAATGGCGGCGGGGAAGAGGCTGGACATGGCGGCGGAGAAGGGGCCGTACATGGTGGAGGAGAAGGGGCCAGACATGGCGGCGGAGAGAACATGGACTCCACGCTGCAGAGTTCGTCGGTACTAAGTTCAATCAAGCGGGATGCTCATGTTCAAGAACTGCTTCGCAAGGATACGAGTACTGAGAGAGCTGCTCCTAGAGAGGAGGCTAAGCTGCAGCAACCTGTGGTAGACTCGAACACTCCATTGTATGATGGTTGCAATCCTAAGGTGACCCTCTTGAGTTTCACGCTCCAACTCCTGAAGACGAAGGCTAAAAACAAATGGACCGACACTAGCCTCGATTAGCATCTCAAGTACCTAAAGGGTGTTCTTCCCGTGGGGAATCTATGTCCTACTAGTGTGGATGAGGCCAAGAAGATCGTGTGCCCTCTTGATCTGCCGCACGTTAGATACCATGCATGCATCAACAATTGCATAATTTATCGAAAGGAGCACGCGGAAAAAACAAGCTGTCCGGTGTGCAATGCTTCATGATACAAGAAGGCTGGGAAGAAATGTCCCCAGAAAGTTGTATGGTACTTACCGATCACTCCTCGTCTCCAGTGGTATTTCGTAGATCCCAAGGAAGCAAAGCTCATGTGCTGGCACGCGGAGAGGAAGAAGCCCGACGATGGAGATGATCCGAAGCTGAGACATGTCAAGGATGGATGCCAGTGGAGAGCGTTCAACGGCTTCTATCGGTATTTTGAATGTGATGCAAGGAACATCGTGCTTGGCGCGTGTACCTATGGCATGAATCTGTTTGGCAACCAGAACACCAACCATAGCACATGGCCCGTGTTTGTATGGATGTACAACCTCCCCCCTGGTTGTGCATGAAGTCGAAGTACATTCACATAAGCATGCTAATTCAAGGGCCGAAACAACCAGGAAATAATATTAATCTGTATCTGGGGCTACTTCAAGAGGAGTTAGACACATTATGGAAAACACCGGCCAAGACATGGGACGCCAGCAAAGGCGAGTATTTCTACATGAGAGCCGCGCTGATCACGATGGTGCACGACTATATCAGTTATGGATATGTCGCAGGCCAAGTGTGCCATGGATATTGCGGATGCACGCGGCGCATGGATGATACGACGTCTCAGCAGCTAACGTCAAGGAAAGATAGTGAGTCTGGGAAAATCGTGTACATGTGGCATCGAAGATGGTTCGAACCGGACGACCCGTGGAGAAACTGTGGAGATCTATTAAATGGTCACGCTGAGCATCGAGGACCTTCGCGTAAGCGGAGCAGCACCGAAATCGACGAGCTGTTGAAAAACTGGGAACAGTGCCCCGCGTTGGGAAAGACGATGAAAAAGGCGCCGGAGCCGCTGCTGAAGGTATGGAAGATCAGGTCTGTGTTCTGGGACTTGGAGTACTGGCACAAACTCGATACACCTCATTGCCATGATCAAATGGATATCTATAAGAATGTCCTTGAGAGCTTGCTCGCGACACTGATGAACAAGCCGGATAAGACCAAGGATGGGCCGAAGGCAAGAAACGACTTGCAAGATTTGAATATCAGGGAAGATCTGCACATGCCGCCCCGTAAAAAGTCAGACGAGACAGAGACGGAGACAGAGGCGCGGGAGAAGAAGGGAAAGAAAGTAAAGGAAGAGGATTATTGCCCCCCTTCTTACTTCACCTTAAGTCAGGCTGAGATCGATCAATTCTTTAAGTGCCTTACCAGAGTCAAAGTTAGTTCCGGTTACTATGGCAAGATAAGCAGATCTAGACACGGACAAGAAAAGGTTTAGCGGGATGAAGTCCCATGACTGTCATGTGATGATGACGCAGATACTACCTGTTGCCCTTAGAGGGATAATGGACAAGCACGTCCATGACACGCTTATTGGTCTCTGCAACTTTTTTGACGTCGTCTCTCGAAAGTCGATCAGTGTGAAGCAGCTCCGAAGGCTACAGGAAGAGATCATTGTGATACTGAATGAGCTTGAGATGTACTTCCCGCCCGCGTTCTTTGACGTCATGGTGCATCTGTGTGTCCATATTGTGGACGACATAATAGACCTGGGGCCGTCTGTAACACCCCCGGTGTCATACTACAGTAACCTCTGTGATTAAGCTAATCATTTTTCCAAATAGTGCTTAGTCACCTTTGTTCAATATCCCATTTAAAATTCCAGTCAATTCAAATTCAAGTGAAGTTTGAAGTTGCTCAAAAGTTGCTGGAAAAATGTTCATCATTTGTCAAAAATTCCATAACAATTATTTTTTAAGGAACACAACATCACTTTTGTGCAAAGATGAGCATTAGCAATTATAACAACACCAATTCAGCATTTTTAAATGCTAACCTGTTTATGAAAAATACCAAATGAATTCTTATGGTCTCCAAAATATTTGTGGCGCTGTCTAAGATCACCAGGGAATAAAAGGGGCACTTCCCATATTTTTCCTAAGCAAATAGCATGCCCAATATTTTCTTACCCATCTCTGTTTAAAAAAAACAGAAACCAAAGAAAGGAGAACAAGAAAAGAGATGCCCCCCAGCCCCCTGGGCCTTAGCCCATAAGGGCACGCCGGCCCACTCAAACCCCTCGCCCCTCATCCCTGTTCCTCGGGCGTCTGACCGAAGGCCAAGGTGCTGTCGCCGCCCGACCTCGCCGGTGATGGCTGGGAGGATAAGGACCCTCGCAACCCCGCCTCCTCGGGCCCCTCCCCTTGCCCCTCACGCCTCCCTCATCCTCTCGCCCTTGCTCCCTCTCCTCAGATCCCCTTTTCGCCGAGCAACCATGTCGCCACCGCCGACCACCACCGCGGCGACTGCCGTCCCTGCACCTCGCCGACGTGTTCGTCCGCCTCGCCGTCGAGTTCCTCGCCCTCTGGTGTAGCTCTTCGGGATCGAGGAGCGCCGCAGCGCCGGATCGACCCCGTCTTCCTCCTCGGGTCACCGCCGCCTCGCCAACAACTCCGGCCGCCCCTGCAGCTCCTAAACCGCCACCGAGCCTCCTTGTGCTCCGCGGTGAGCTCTCCTTCCTCCCCACTTCTCCTCCCCTCGCTCCCCTAGCCTCTTGCGCTACCGTAGCCGCCGCGCCGCCATGGCCGAGCTCGGCTCCGCCAAGCAGCTGGCCGCCGTCGTTGCCTTGCTCGCCTGAGCACGTGGACGTGCTCAGTGCAGCCCGCCGAGGCCACCCGTGCCGCTTTCCCACCTCGAGGACCCCCGTAGCGCGATCCCGACGAGGTCCCGAATCCCACCGCCGCCTCCACTCGTCGTCGGCGCAGTTCCGGCCAGCCGCGAGCCCAACCGACTTCACCACACGACGCGGGACCCGTTCGAACGCAACGCCACGCGGCTTTTGCCCGGCCGGCGGATCTCGACGACAGCCGCCGCCCGCCATGGATTTGGTCGCCGAGCTAGCTCCGCACCACCGCTTGAAGCGGGCACACCTGGGCCATCCTCGGTCATCGCCTGGGCCCTGCCTCGCTGACCAGTTGACCTGGTCAATCAGGCCGATCGGGCAGGCCCCAACCATCGACACGCTGGCCCCGCCGCTTTTTCTAACTAAAATGTTTTAATAATTAAAACTAATTAGTTTAGCTAAATAGTCTATGACAGGTGGGGTCCAGTAGCTAATTAACCTAGATTAGTTAGTTTAATTCATTGTTAGACTAATAGAGGCTGACATGTGGGTCCCGCGGGACCCACAGGCCAGGTTTGACCTGGTCAGCCGCCCTGCTGACTGTTGACTTCTCTATGACGTCATGATGACGTCATATTCCTTTTCTGTTTTTTTAATAATTCCAGAATATTGTTTAAACTTTAAAAATTCATAGAAATTAAACCGTAGCTCAGATGAAAATGTTTTCTATATGAAAGTTGCTCAGAAAAATCCAACGAATCCGAATACGTGGTCCGTTCATCTGTCACATGCCCCTAGCAAGCTGAACATGGAACTTTCCTCTTTTCCTTGTCAGGAATCCACCTAACGCCGAATTCACCCTCGGAAGTTTCCCCTTCGCTCGCAACGTAGTACCGCTTAGAGCATGCCTAGCGCCACGATCGTCATGTCATGCTTAGTGTTACCTCTGCTTGCTATGTATTTACTGTTTCTTCCCCTCTTCTCTCCGGTAGACCCCGAGGTCGGCCGATGCCCTTGATCGACTACGCCACCGACGACTCCTCCTTGCCAGAGCAACCAGGCAAGCCCCCCCTTTGATCATCCCGATATCGCCCATTCCATTCTCTCATGCTTGCATTAGATTTTGCTACTGTTATTGTTTGCACCTATTCTGATGCATAGCCTGCTTTTGTACCTACTGTTGTACCTTACCTGCTTATCCTAAACTGCTTAGTATAGGTTGGATAGTGATCCATCATGACCCCCACCTTGTCCTTGTTGTCCCTGCTTCATCATTGAAGACCCGATCAACGGGATCGAAGACCAGGCCCCGACACCGCACATCACTTTCCCCTTAGTTGCTCGACACTATTGGGTTACTATCGAGTGCCGAGGGTGAGACCTCATTAGCACTTCTGATGTTAAACCTGTAGTGTAGTTATTCGGTCGTGGTCATCGACGGTGATTTCCTCTTAACCACTTCCGATACGACTCTGTCGTGCAACCCCTCAAGTGTGGACCTCGAGGGTGAATCCTCTTACGGTCACCTTGATGACTACATTGAGTGGAATTCACCGGGGGTGATTCCTCGGGTTTTCCCCTTGATGTCTGGACACCCGGTTACTTGGACTTTTACCACTGTTACTTGGAAAGACGGGTCGACCCTGAGGGGTACCCGCGCGTGCTTAATTGCGAGTGATGTGGAGACGGGTTGACCTGGAGGGTGCCCGCGAGATAATTACGAGGCGTGGCCGGGCATTCCTAGCCCTTGCCTCAAGTCCTCGAGACGGGCAACGGGTCACATCTTTCGTGAGTCTCGCTTGTTACCGCGTGTTCCTAATCCACTACGATTTGGATATTTGATCCGAGGGGCCTCGCCCGATAGCACTAACCATCACGTGGGCATAGTATGCGCGTTCTGCGTCAGATACATCAGCCAAGCTTAATAGACGTCTGGGACCGAGCGGCTTGCTGGGTTGGACTGCGTGGTTACCGCCTTGTTGAAGGAGGTAGCTAGGTCTGCTCACCGCCGCCCTCGCAATGTGCAGGAGTTCCCGGGAGATGGCCCATGACCCCGGGGCATAGGTTTAGTCCAGCGTGTTGGCTCTCTATTAAGCCTAGGTCGGGTTGCGGCGTATTGTTTGGCCGAGGCGGGCATGACCCAGAAAGTGTGTCCGCCGAGTTAATCGAGCGTGGTGGGTAAGTTGGTGCACCCCTGCAGGGAAGAAAACATCTATCGATAGCCTGTCCTACGGTAACGGACACTTGGAGTTGTATCCCGATTGATACAACTAGAACTGGATACTTGTGATGAGAATTGGATGGTGATGATAAATGGATTGTGATGATAACTGGATAGTATGGCTCTGGGATATCTTGCTCGCAGGAAGTCGAGAAAGGATCTCTGGCCGAGGTTGATAACACTACTACTTTACGTTATGCTACTCTACTCCTTCCGGTTGCTGCAAGATGGTGGTTTCGGAAGATGCTAGTCTTCGATAGGACTAGGCCTCTCTCTATTCTCGCATTTCGTAGCCAGTCCACATATACAGCCTTCCTTTGATAATGTTGCATACGTAGTATAGATCCTTGCTTGCAGTACTTTGATGAGTACTCACGGTTGCTTTGCTCCCCTTTTCCCTTTCTTATTTTTTTCAGGTTGATGCAACAGATGACGGAGCTCAGAGCGATGCCACCGCCGATGCTTACTACTACGAGAGGCCGCCGATGACCAGGAGTAGTTAGGAGGCTCCAAGGCAGGAGGCCTTGCCTTTTCGACCGATGTTGCTTTTGTGCTAGCCTTCTTAAGGCAAACTTGTTCAACTCATGTACGTACTCAGATATTGTTGCTTCACGACTCTTGTGTATTCGAGCTTATGTATTCGAGCCCTCGAGGCCCTCGGCTTGTAATATAAAGCTTGTATTATTTTAATTTGTGTCTAGAGTTGTGTTGTGATATCTTCCCGTGAGTCCTTGATCTTGATCGTACACATTTGCGTGTATGATTAGTGTACGGTCGAGTCGGGGGCGTCACAAGTTGGTATCAGAGCCGACTGCATGTAGGTAGCCCCCTTTCCAACTCCTTGGCCGAAGTTGAGTCTAGTCGTCCAAAACTTTTACTAACATGGGTTGTATGTCTTACGGGCACACGTTGCCATTGGGTGGTATTAGGATCTTTTACTCCTCGTCTATACTCTGGGACTCTG
Source organism: Aegilops longissima (assembly GCA_021605205.1). Classification (NCBI taxonomy): domain Eukaryota; kingdom Viridiplantae; phylum Streptophyta; class Magnoliopsida; order Poales; family Poaceae; genus Aegilops; species Aegilops longissima. Next base: position 591,626,587 of record CM038682.1, read on the forward strand.
ATCTCTCGTCTATTCGGGTTAAACATTTTACTTAACTCGACATTAGGCTCGTATCCACTTCCTCCCGGAGAGCCCGACATTATAGATGATCGCTTACTTCGCCGTAAGATTCTGAGATACTCTTTGCTGTTTTCCCGAGACCCTTGTGCCCACCGCCTTTACAATTCCCTGCCACCGATATATCCTTATGGATAAGTACATACAGTTGTCGTTCATACCTTTGTCCCTAGTTGCTCTTGTTTCTAAAAAGATGCCCCGAAATACTCTCCGTTGTCCCGAGAACCCGTTCTGCAATTGCCTTGAAGTTCTTTGCCACATGAATACCCCTATAAATAATTCCTCTCAATTACCGAAGATTCTTCATCCCCAGTGGTTTGAGTGTTTCACAAAAATCTTCGAAATCCTATTCGATCTTACGAAAATCCTTAGCAGCTTATTGCTCTTGAAATTCTTGCTTGCTTGCTTGCATTACGGTTAAATCCCATAAGTATAGTAGTCTTATTGGCATCCTTTCTCATTATCATTTGAATCTGTTGATTCAATATGTTGCGGATGCTCGCAATCCTCATCGGATCATAGAATTCATCCTTCCGCTTGGACGTCATTTGACCAAGAGTTGTTTCTCGACCAATCAAATTGCCGTCAAATTGTATCCCTAGGGCTATTCAACTTACTTATCTTTTGATCAGAGCATCTGCTTCTGATCTTCTATTTTTGAAATCATGATTCCTTTGCATTTAAGCATCAAATTATTCAGATGTTTCTATAATCCGAAGCCTTTGCATTCTTTCTTCTTCTGGTTGAGTACCGATACTCACATCAGATCCTATGTGGACCGCCAGATCCTTTGTTGGATTTTATCTGACAACGTCCTTCATATTCAATAACCTCTTGGAGCCTTTCCTCAAATACATAAAGCCTTTGGTAAATTCTATCCTCTGCCTTCTCAACCATGCTCTGCCTTCGAGCTTGTGTTATTTTACTCGTGGAGTTTGTGGTATATGTTCCCAAGATGCCCCTATGTGTTGAACCTATGCCTTCCTTAATCCATGTGAACCCGAGAGTTTTCACGAGTCATACTCTTCTGGCGTTTTGCCTGATATAATTTCAACACTACGACTTCATCGAAAACAAGAAGCGAATGGAAGGTTATGCATTGAAGAAGTGGGAGTCGACCTTGAACTTTGTGTTCATGCCCATGGACCCGATGTGGAACTTATCATGGAAGCTTCTTGTGATGTAATAATCCCCTTATTATAAGCTCATATGGTATCTATGTTTGGTCCTTTGCAACCATGGTTCTCACCATGATTGTTCCCCTTTAATTCCATTTCTCGGACAAGTTAAAGCACTTGTCTTCTGTAGATCAATGCATCTCCGCAACCTCTATTTTGATCTTCCTTCGAGTATTACCCTTCGGTACCTTGAGAATAACAAAGAACCGTGTTGCTTGCTACGAGTCTTCATTTGGTATTGCTTCTCATCGATTTCAGATTTTCCCCGGGTTTTGAGTTGTTAGTCACTCGAGAACGACGATAAGTGAATCAATTCCACACTCTGATTCTATAACTCTTAAGTAATTTTTGTTGCTTACGAGTTTAATAATCTTTCAAGTCATTCCTAGTCGGATCGGCTGTATCATTACCGTGCTAAATTTTAACTGTGCTACCTGGTCCATCTTCCCGGAGCACAATTTTCGATGATGAGCTAAGCCTACCTTGATCTTCCTCGTCATATCATTTCGCCTTGAACAGCAAGCTTGATTTCGAGTTTGTGTCGTACCCGTGGTTCCAATAACCTTTCACTTCATCATTCCTTTGACTTGATGTCATCGCCATTCAATTACATCTTCATGAAATCTCTCGACAAATGTATCGTGATCATCATCAGCATTCTGAGCTCTTCCAGGATATCAATCGAATTCATGATGAGTAATACAATCCTTGCCCCTCGATGATTTGTGTTATCATCGACAACATTTTTGCCTTCCCCAACACAAACTTGTTCATATAATTTTGGAAATACATCCTTTTTGACATGTCGATGGGTTGTTGCTGAGCCCGTCGGCCACACCCTCATCATTTCCATGCTGAAATTGTATGACTTATTTTATAAGTTGTTTCGGATGAATCCTTTTGTGTTTCCGGAGTCCGACCTTTACCTGTTGACCATATCGATGCTATCTTGAAGAATGAGGTGGTACTCAAACATCAACCAGAACATTGAAAGCACAATGCTAAATGTTTCTTGATCAGTTACCCTAACACCGTTGTATGGGTAATATCATGATTCTTCCCTCGCCCCCTTTATCTAAATGCTTTTGAACTTGCTGTCATATCATGTATATCCTGCTCTAGTTTTCCTTGGGAAACGATACACTCCTAAATCTTGTGTATAAACACATTTTCCTTTCCATTGGTTTGGTTAAACCTTTCTTGTGATCTATATATGTTATAAACAGAAATAATTCCCTACTTTTGGAAACACCTCGGTTTACAACTCGATAAAGGCGACCACATTATTATTGTCGATTTACATCCCGGTAACCACCGAAGGACGAGAACTATGCCTATTAGTCCGCCTCGTTCAACGAGCAGGAAAATGGTTCTCTTCGTCCCTCGCCCTTGGTACCAACGTTGTTGCCAACATAATTGACATGCTATATATCCTCTGACCTGCCTTGCTATCATGACCGTGCAAATTATTAGTGCCTTCCTGCTGTTAACCCACATGGTGGGCCCATAACCCACAGTTCCACAGGATCAAAACCTGACTCTCATGTATACCCCTATTTCTAAAAGTTTTTCCTCACGCTTGGTTTCGTATGTAATTCATGAGTCACCTTCTGAGAGATCACCAATTCTGGTATCAGACAAAATACTTATTCCCGTCGCTCTGAAACCCTTTCACACTCTGTTTCAGGCAACGAGCGATGGCCTACCCGATTGAAGCTTCTTATTGCACCTTCTTATCTTGCTCTCGATGACTTTCTTGGATTTCAACTCGAGAGATGCCTCTTTGCCACGTTAACTGAGATAGTCCCCAAGTAACTATGTTGTGTTGAGCTCCGTCCTTCCCGAGTCTTTTCCCCTTACTCCACCTCTTAAATCTCGGGACGAGATTTCTTGTAGTGGAGGAGATTTGTAACACCCCCGGTGTCATACTACAGTAACCTCTGTGATTAAGCTAATCATTTTTCTAAACAATGCTTAATCACCTTTGTTCAATATCCCATTTGAAATTCCAGTCAATTCAAATTCAAGTGAAGTTTGAAGTTGCTCAAAAGTTGCTGGAAAAATGTTCATCATTTGTCAAAAATTCCATAACAATTATTTTTTAAGGAACACAACATCACTTTTGTGCAAAGATGAGCATTAGCAATTATAACAACACCAATTCAGCATTTTTAAATGCTAACCTGTTTATGAAAAATACCAAATGAATTCTTATGGTCTCCAAAATATTTGTGGCGCTGTCTAAGATCACCAGGGAATAAAAGGGGCACTTCCCATATTTTTCCTAAGCAAATAGCATGCCCAACATTTTCTTACCCATCTCTGTTTAAAAAAAACAGAAAGCAAAGAAAGGAGAAAAAGAAAAGAGATGCCCCCCTGCCCACTGGGCCTTAGCCCATGAGGGCACGCCGCCCACTCAAACCCCTCGCCTCATCCTGCTCTCGGCGGTCTGACCGAAGGCCTTCAGCGTGCTCGTCGCCGCCGACCCCTCGCCGGTGATGGCTGGGAGGATAAGGACCCCAAGAACCCCGCCACCTCGGGCCCCTCCCCTTGCCCCTCACGCCTCCCTCATCCTCTCCCTTGCTCCCTCTCCTCAGATCCCCTTTTCGCTGAAAGCAACCATGTCGCCACCGCCGACCACCACCACAGGCGATCGCTGCCCCCGCCTCGCCGACGTGTTCGTCCGCCTCGCCGTCGAGTTCCTCGCCCTCTGGTGTAGCTCTCCGGGATCGAGGAGCGCCGCAGCGCCGGATCGACCCCGTCTTCCTCCTCGGGTCACCGCCGCCTCGCCAACAACTCCGGCCGCCTCTGCAGCTCCTAAACCGCCACCGAGCCTCCTTGTGCTCCGCGGTGAGCTCTCCTTCCTCCCCGCTTCTCCTCCCCTCGCTCCCCTAGCCTCTTGCGCTACCGTAGCCACCGCGCCGCCATGGCCGAGCTCGGCTCCGCCAAGCAGCTGGCCGCCGTCGTTGCCTTGCTCGCCTGAGCACGTGGACGTGCTCAGTGCAGCCCGCCGAGGCCGCCCGTGCCGCTTGCCCATCTCGAGGACCCCTGTAGCGCGATCCCGACGAGGTCCCGAATCCCACCGCCGCCTCCACTGCCGCGCGGGCGCAGATTCCGCCAGCCGCGAGCCCAACCGACTTCACCACACGACGCGGGACGATCTCCCCGTTCGAACGCGCCCGCCCGCGCCCCTTTTGACAGCCGCGCCGCTCCGGCACCACCGCTGAGCTCGCACACTGGGCCATCCTCGGTCATCGCCATGGGGCCCTCGGCCTCGCTGACCGATTGACCTGGTCAATCTGTGGCCGATCGGGCAGGCCCCACCATCGACACGGGCCCTGTCGCTTTTCTAACTAAAATGTTTTAATAATTAAAACTAATTAGTTTAGCTAAATAGTCTATGACATGTGGGGTCCAAGAGCTAATTAACCTAGATTAGTTAGTTTAATTCATCGTTAGACTAACAAGGTCGACATGTGGGTCCCTGGGACCCATGTGCCAGGTTTGACCTGGTCAGCCGCCCTGCTGACTGTTGACTTCTCTATGACGTCATGATGATGTCATATTCCTTTTCTGTTTTTTTAACAATTCCAGAATATTGTTTAAACTTTAAAAATTCATAGAAATTAAACCGTAGCTCAGATGAAAATGTTTTCTATATGAAAGTTGCTCAGAAAAATCCAACGAATCCGAATACGTGGTCCGTTCATCTGTCACATGCCCCTAGCATGTTGAACATGGAACTTTCCCCCTCTTTTCCTTGTCCGGAATCCACCTAACGTCGGGAATTCACCCTCGGATGTTCCCCCCTTCGTCTGCAACATGTAGTACCGCGTTAGAGCACGCCTAGCGCTACGTATCGTCATGTCATGCTTAGTGTTACCTCTGTTTGCTATGTATTTAAGGTTTCTTCCCCTCTTCTCTCCAGAGACCCCGAGGTCATTGATGCCCGGTGATCGACTACGCCACCGACGACTCCTCCTTGCCGTGAGCAACCAGCAAGCCCCCTTTGATCATCCCGATATCGCCCATTCCATTCTCTCATGCTTGCATTAGATTTTGCTACTGTTATTGTTTGCACCTATTCTGATGCATAGCCTGCTTTTGTACCTACTGTTGTACCTTACCTGCTTATCCTAAACTGCTTAGTATAGGTTGGATAGTGATCCATCATGACCCCCACCTTGTCCTTGTTGCCCCTGCTTCATCATTGAAGACCCGATCAACGGGATCGAAGACCAGGCCCCGACACCGCACATCACTTTCCCCTTAGTTGCTCGACACTACTGGGTTACTATCGAGTGCCGAGGGTGAGACCGCATTAGCACTTATGATGTTAAACCTGTAGTGTAGGTCGTGGTCATCGAGGGTGATTTCCTCTTAACCACTTCCGATACGACTATGTCGTGCAACCCCTCGAATGTGGACCTCGAGGGTGAATCCTCTTACGTTCACCTTGATGACTACATTGAGTGGAATTCACCGGGGGTGATTCCTCGGGTTTTCCCCTTGATGTTTGGACACATGGTTACTTGGACTTTTACCACTGTTACTTGGGAAGACGGGTCGACACGAGGGTACCCGCGTGTTTAATTGCGAGTGATGTGGAGACGGGTTGACTGGAGGGTGCCCGCGAGATAATTACGAGGCGTGGCGGCATTCCTAGCCCTTGCCGCAAGTCCTCGAGACGGGCAACGGGTCACATCTTCGTGAGTCTCGCTTGTTACCGCGCGTTCCTAATCCACTACGATTTGGATATTTGATCCGAGGGGCCTCGACCGATAGCACTAACCATCACATGGGCATAGTATGGGCGTTCTGCGTCAGATACATCAGCCGAAGCTTAATAGACGTCGGCCGATCGAAAGCAGCGCTACCGGGTTGGAATGCGAAGTTACCGCCTTTGTTAAAGGAGGTAGCTAGGTCTGCTCACCAGCCGCCCTCGCGAACGCAGGGAGTTCCCGGGAGATGGCCCATGACCCCGGGGCATAGGTTTAGTCGCGCGGTTGGCTCTCTATTAAGCCTAGGTCGGGTTGCGGCGTATTGTTTGGCCGAGGCCGGGCATGACCCAGGAAAGTGTGTCCGGCCGGAGTTAATCGAGCATGGTGGGTAAGTTGGTGCACCCCTGCAGGGAAGAAAACATCTATCGATAGCCTGTCCTACGATAACGGACACTTGGAGTTGTATCCCGATCGATATAACTAGAACTGGATACTTGTGATGAGAATTGGATGGTGATGATAAATGGATTGTGATGATAAGTGGATAGTATGGCTCTGGGATATCTTTCTCGCAGGGATTCGAGATCTCTGGCCGAGGTTGATAACACTACTACTTTACGTTATGCTACTCTACTCCTTCCGGTTGCTGCAAGATGGTGGTTTCCAGAAGATGCTAGTCTTCGATAGGACTAGGCCTTCTCTCTATTCTGGCATTTCTGTAGCCCAGTCCACATATACAGCCTTCCTTTGATAATGTTGCATACGTAGTATAGATCCTTGCTTGCGAGTACTTTGGATGAGTACTCACAGTTGCTTTGCTCCCCCTTTTTCCCCTTTCTTCTTTTTTCCGGTTGATGCAACCAGATGACGGAGCCCAGGAGCCAGATGCCACCGCCGATGCTTACTACTACGTGGAGGCCGCCGATGACCAGGAGTAGTTAGGAGGCTCCAAGGCAGGAGGCCTTGCCTTTTCGATCGATGTTGCTTTTGTGCTAGCCTTCTTAAGGCAAACTTGTTTAACTCATGTCCGTACTCAGATATTGTTGCTTCCGCTGACTCTTGTGTATTTGAGCTTATGTATTCGAGCCCTCGAGGCCCCTGGCTTGTAATATAAAGCTTGTATTATTTTAATTTGTGTCTAGAGTTGTGTTGTGATATCTTCCCGTGAGTCCTTGATCTTGATCGTACACATTTGCGTGTATGATTAGTGTACGGTCGAGTCGGGGGCGTCACACCGTCATTCCTGCACAACATGATGCCGTTTGAGAGGATGAATGGGATCATCAAAGGATTCGTTCATAACATGTCCCGTCCAGATGGAAGCATTGTCCAGGGCTATCTGACACAAGAGTGCATCTCTTTCTGCGAGAATTTTGTATATGGCGCAGACCAGCCGCCTTGTGTTGGTGTTAGTTTGCCCGTTAACAAGCACGATGGGAGGCTCGAATGAGAAGGTCACTCCAACGGTCACAGGGAACTGCACGTGGCATACTCAGATCGATGCAACGACTTTGACAAAGCAAACTTGGTAGTGCTACAACACCTAGACGAGGTAGATCCTTTCGTGGCATTGCACAAAGAAATTATCGCAAAGAAGTATCGTGACCGGGGGGTATGCAGGACGGACGCCGAAGTTACTAGAGAGTAGAACTCCACTTTCCTGCATTGGTTCAAAGAGCATATTATTTCTAATCCCCCGAAGGAGGGCTCTAAGGACTGATTGCTCATATACACGTTAGCACATGGCCCTGATACGTCTCCAACGTATCTATAATATTTTATCATTCCATGCTATTATATTATCCATCTAGGATGTTTTATATGCATTTGTATGCTATTTTATATGATTTTTGGGACTAACCTATTAACCTAGAGCCTAGTGCCAGTTTCTGTTTTTTTTCCTTGTTTTTTAGTATCGCAGAAAAGGAAAACCAAACGGAGTCCAATTGACTTGAAAATTGACAGAGATTATTTCTGGACCAGAAGAAGCCCACGGAGTATCGGAGATGGGCCAGAAGAGTCTCGAGGCACCCACAAGGGTGGGGGCCATGCCCTACCCCCCTGGGCGCGCCTCCCTGCCTCGTGGCCGCCTCGGAGACCCCCCCTGACTTGTTCCCGACGCCAACACCTCTTATATATACCCAAACTTCTAGAATATAACCTAGATTGGGAGTTCCGCCGCCGCAAGCCTTTGTAGCCACCAAAAACCAATCGGGACCCTGTTCCGGCACACTGCCGGAGGGGGGATCCCTCGCCGGTGGCCATCTTCATCATCCCGACGCTCTCCATGACGAGGAGGGAGTAGTTCACCCTCGGGGCTGAGGGTATGTACCAGTAGCCATGTTTTTGATCTCTCTCTCTTTCTCTCTCGTGTTCTTGATTCGGCACGATCTTGATGTATCGCGAGCTTTGCTATTATGGTTGGATCTTATGATATTTCCCCACCTCTACTCTCTTATAATGGATTGAGTTTTACCTTTGAAGTTATCTTATCGGATTGAGTCTTTAAGGATTTCAGAACACTTGATGTATGTCTTGCATGTGCTTATCTATGGTGACAATGGGATATTCACGTGATCCACTTGATGTATGTTTTGGTGATCAACTTGCGAGTTTCGTGACCTTGTGAACTTATGCATAGGGGTTGGCCCACGTTTTCGTCTTGACTCTCCGGTAGAAACTTTGGGGCACTCTTTGAAGTACTTTGTGTTGGTTTGAATAGATGAATCTGAGATTGTGTGATGCATATCGTATAATCATGCCCATGGATAATTGAGGTGACATTGTAGTATGTAGGTGACATTAGGGTTTTGGTTGATTTGTGTCTTAAGGTGTTATTCTAGTACGAACTCTAGGATAGATCGAACGGAAAGAATAGCTTCGTGTTATTTTACTCGGACTCTTGAATAGATCGATCAGAAAGGATAACTTTGAGGTGGTTTCGTACCCTACAATAATCTCTTCGTTTTTTCTCCGCTATTAGTGACTTTGGAGTGACTCTTTGTTGCATGTTGAGGGATAGTTATATGATCCAACTATGTTATTATTGTTGAGAGAACTTGCACTAGTGAAAGTATGAACCCTAGGCCTTGTTTCAACACATTGCAATACCGTTTTCGCTCACTTTTATCATTAGTTACCTTGCTGTTTTTATATTTTTAGATTACAAAAACCTATATCTACCATCCATATTGCACTTATATCACCATCTCTTCGCCGAACTAGTGCACCTATACAATTTTACCATTGTATTGGGTGTGTTGGGGACACAAGAGACTCTTTGTTATTTGGTTGCAGGATTGTTTGAGATAGACCATCTTCATCCTACGCCTCCCACGGATTGATAAACCTTAGGTCATCCACTTGAGGGAAATTTGCTACTATCCTACAAACCTCTGGACTTGGAGGCCCAACAATGTCTACAAGAAGAAGGTTGTGTAGTAGACATCAGGCCCCTCGCCCAACCTCGTCACCTATCAGGCATACGATATCAACGGATACACGTTCTACATGGAGGCCAAAGATATGGACAGTGATGATCAGAACTCAGGGGTGACGATGGAATGCATGACCGGCAGCGACAACGGCGCAACTAAGAGATTTTACGGAAGGGTCAAGGAGGTCTGGGAGCTTGACTACTCTGGACTGCACAACACGACGATGTTCCGTGTCAGATGGGCTAAGGATGTCGAAAGAGAAAACCGGTATTTCACTACCATGACTATACCTGACGCCAAGAGCGCTACCGTGAACGCTATCGCAAAAAAATGAGCCATGGGTACACGCTAAGCACGTGACACAATGCTTCTTCATAACCGACCCACGCAATCCCAACCATGTTGTCGTGAGGAGAGGCAAAAGGAACATCATTGGAATGGATGGAGTCGCCAACGAGGAAGACTACGACCACTACGACAACCCAATGAGGGAAGATGACGATGACGATGAAGTATACGTCAAAATAAGAATCAATACTACATTACCTAAGAAAAATCATACTCCATGGAAAAGGAAAAGTCACAATGAGGGGCTCAATTATTCTTCAACGAACAAGAAGGGCAAAAAGCTCACTCAAAAAACGAAAACGTCAACGCTGAGGAACTGTACAAATGATGTAATATATATGTTCCTATTTTGTATACACACTTAGCCATTATGCATGGGTCCAATGAAGTAATATATATATTTCCTATTTTGTATACATACTTAACCGTCAAATGATGCAATCTATATCGCCTTCCCTTCGTTCACTGCTCTCGAAAAAAAAGAAAATAAAAGTGAGAGAAAATAAAGGAAAACAAAATAGAAGGAAACAAACAGGAAAACTGCTATAGGTATTGGTTATAGTAGTAGCACTTTCATGAAAAAGCGCTGCAGCTAGTCAAGGTAGCAGTAGCGGTTTCCTCAAAAACAACTATAGCAAACTTAGCTACAGTGCGTTCGGTTTAAACGCGCTACTGCTACGTCCACTTAACCCCCCAAAATCCCCACTCTCTCTTCATCCCGCCTCTTTTCCCCCAAATCCCCACTCTCTCTTCCCCAGTCACGCCGCCGGAGCCCTGCCCTTGCCGCGCCCAAGGCCACCCCGACAGCCGACGCCGCCACTGCAGACCGCCCCGACCCCGATCCCGACCCCGACGCTCACCCACGGCCCCGGCCCCTACCCCGACCCTGCACCGACCTCGACCTCGACTCTACCCTGCCCCGCCCCGACCCCATCCCCTCCCAACCTCGGCCGTCGTCGGGCCTGCACCCTCTGTAAGCCCCCCACCGCTCCTCCTCTCTCTGCTAGCTATGGTTCTTTGGTTAATTTACTTAGGTTTTAGTTAGGGCAGTAGGTAATTAGGTTATCTAATTAGTTATGAATTTAGCTAGGTTTTGTAGTTTAAGTAATTGTTGCTATTTAAATTTTATAGTGCTAGTTAGTTAATTAGAATTAGTATTAAAAAACATAATTAGTTTAAGCAATTGTCCAAATCAACATCCCTTGTTAAAGCAAATTTAGGTAGGCTGAATTTTACTTTCAAATATTGTTATGACTTCTTGCATTTTTCTTCAAGTTCTATATTTTTCTTCCTTTTATATGCAAATTTGAACTGGACATGTGATGTTTTTGACATGTCATATTTGGAATTTGGACATGTCATTTGGACATGATGCTTATGTGGAGGGTAAATGATCTGAGTGGCCTATGTTACGCCAGAATGTTTATTCATTTCCGTTTCTGTGAATTTCAGGCGCTCGATATGTCTATTTTTTAGCAAAGGTCAGGCATGACTTGTGCTAGATAGTAGGAATATCGAGTGTCGGGAGTAGTTGGGAAACGACATTCCAGCAAACATAGATCTTTTTATGGCATTTCTCATTTTTTCATATTTTTAGAATTAAACGAGGAGACTTAATCATAGGAAACATGTCGAACAACAAAGAAACCGGACCTTCTGACCAAGATGCAGACGAGATGGATTATGAGGGTGAACAAGAGTACCTCGAATTTTTGTCTACTAAGTAACGTTAAGGTTTGCAGGTCGGCCTTGATGATGGTACTCACGCCGACATTGACACCGACGGCGCCGGCACCGATAGCGGCGCTGATACGTCTCCAACGTATCTATAATTTATGAAGTATTCATGCTATTATATTATACTTCTAGGATGTTTTATATGCATTTATATGCTATTTTATAAGATTTTTGGGACTAACCTATTAATCTAGAGCCCAGTGCCAGTTTCTGTGTTTTCCTTGTTTTTTAGTTTTGCAGAAAAGGAATACCAGACGGAGTCCAATTGACCTGAAATTCAACGGAGATTGTTTTTGGACCAGAAGAAGCCCACGGAGTACTGGAGATGGGCTAGAAGAGACCCGAGGCCACCACGAGGGTGGGGGGCGCGCCCCCTACCTCGTGGCCGCCTCAGAGCCCCCCCCCCTGACCTGTTCCCAACGCCAAAACCTCTTATATATACAGAAACCCCAAGAACATAACCTAGATCAGGAGTTCCGCCGCCGCAAGCCTCTGTAGCCACCGAAAACAAATCTAGACCCGTTCCGGCACCCTGCCGGAGGGGGGAACCCTCACTGGTGGCCATCTTCATCATCCCGGCGATCTCCATGACGAGGAGGGAGTAGTTCACCCTCGAGGCTGAGGGTATGTACCAGTAGCTATGTGTTTGATCTCTCTCTCTCTCGTGTTCTTGAGGTGGTACGATCTTGATGTATCATGAGCTTTGCTATTATCGTTGGATCTTATGATGTTTCTCCCCCTCTACTCTCTTGTAATGGATTGAGTTTTCCCTTTGAAGTTATCTTATCGGATTGAGTCTTTATGGATTTGAGAACACTTGATGTATGTCTTGCATGTGCTTATCTATGGTGACAATGGGATATCACTTGATCTACTTGATGTATGTTTTGGTGATCAACTTGCGGGTTCGGTGACCTCGTGAACTTATGCATAGGGGTTGCCACACCTTTTCGTCTTGACTCTCCGGTAGAAACTTTGGGGCACTCTTTTAAGTACTTTGTGTTGGTTTGTATAGATGAATCTGAGATTGTGCGATGCATATCGTATAATCATACCCACGGATACTTGAGGTGACATTGGAGTATCTAGGTGACATTAGGGTTTTGGTTGATTTGTGTCTTAAGGTGTTATTCTAGTACGAACTCTATGATAGATTGAACGGAATGAATAGCTTCGTGTTATTTTACCACGGACTCTTGAATAGATCGACCAGAAAGGATAACTTTGAGGTGGTTTCATACCCTACCATAATCTCTGTGTTTGTTCTCCGCTATTAGTGACTTTGGAGTGACTCTTTGTTGCATGTTGAGGGATTGTTATATGATCCAATTATGTTATTATTGTTGAGAGAACTTGCACTAGTGAAAGTATGAACCCTATGCCTTGTTTCAAAGCATTGCAATACCGTTTGTTCTCACTTTTATCATTACCTTGTTGTTTTTATATTTTCAGATTACAAAAGCCTATATCTACCATCCATATTGCACTTGTATCACCATCTCTTCGCCGAACTAGTGCACCTATACAATTTACCATTGTATTGGGTGTGTTGGGGACACAAGAGACTCTTTGTTATTTGGTTGCAGGGTTTCTTGAGAGAGACCATCTTCATCCTACGCCTCCCACGGATTGATAAATCTTAGGTCATCCACTTGAGGGAAATTTTCTACTGTCCTAAAAACCTCTGCACTTGGAGGCCCAACAACGTCTACAAGAAGAAGGTTGTGTAGTAGAGATCAAGCTCTTTTCTGGCGCCGTTGCCGGGGAGGTTAGCGATTGAAGGTATATCTTTAGATCTTGCAATCGAATCTTTTAGTTTCTTGTTTTATCACTAGTTTATTCTGTAAAAGAAAACTACAAAAAAATGGAATTAAGGGTGCTTCATATGCTTCATCTTTTTATTATCTTTCATGAAAATAAGGATTCCGATAATTGTGCTCAATTGCTAGAGGAAGAATCCATTAGAATGTTTGGCACTAAATCTTTGAATGATGAGCATGATTGCAATGTTGTTAGTATGAACTGTTTGAATATCCATAGTACTAATGATGATTGCACTAGTCATGATGAAAATGTCTCTTATAAGCATGTCAAATTTTGTGGAATAGATATAGTTTGCAAGTTCACACCAAATAGGGAAGATAGATTTTGCAAGAGGCATAAGTATTTCGAAACTAAATGGTTGCAAGAAAGGCTAGATTATTGTGCTGAAAGATTCAATATTTATCGCCATCCTTGTGAACTTTGCAATGAACATGGTCATTTAAAGCGCCAATGCTATTTGTTTCATGATCAAATCGTGTCCAAAAATTGTGATAACTTGATTACCCTTGAGCATCATAAAGAGCTTAGTCTTCTTTTGGGGTACGAAGAAATGAAACGTATAACTGAGGGTATTCCAAAATTTAATCTTGATAGATTTCTTGATTTTGATCTAGAAGAAATTTTTAGGTATTGTGCGGTGAATTGCATTGAAAATCCTTATATTGCCAATTACATAAAGACAAGAAAACAAATAGAAGATGAAGAGAATACTAATGAAAGGGAAGAGACTTCCCAATATCTTCCTATTATTTCTTATGATGAATCAGGTAACGAGGAGGAGCCTTCTATTCAACCAATCTCATTAATAAGGAGCTCCAAAAAGAGGATTAAACCCATACAGAATGTGAAGAAGAAAAAGAAAAGACGGAGAAGCAAAGGTGAAAAGGTATCCCTACCAAATGATGTTGCTCTTATTACTCATTGTGATGATGATAATTGCTATACTATTGGTGCTATCCATACTATTAATGATGAGAGTGATTATGCTTATGAAATGAAAAGGCCCAAGCTTGGGGGTGCTATGTTTGATGAGAATGACATGTTTGAGAATATATTTGCTGCAATTAATGTTTGTCCCAAGCTTGGGGATGCTATGTTTAATGAAGATGATATTTTTGTCCCCCAAGTTTTGATGAGCAAATTTATTATGATGATAGCATGCCTCCTATTTATGATGATTATGTTGATGAAAGTGGTTTCGGAGAGGTCATGACTTTATTTAGTGATGAATCCACTATTTCGGAAGAGGTTCTAATTGATTATGAGAACAAAGTTGCTATCTATGATGATTATTTTGATGACACGTATGCTATAAAGAATAAAGATAACCAAGAAACTTTTCATCATGATTTGAATTTTCAATTGGATTATGCCTCACATAATAATTATTTTGTTGAGTTTGCTCCCACTATTATTCATGAGAAGAAATTTGCTTATGTGGAGAGTAGTAAATTTTCTATGCTTGTGGATCATGAAAACAATGCTTTATGTGATGGTTATATTGTTGAATTCATTCATGATGCTAGTGAAAATTATTATGAGGGAGGAATATATGCTTGCAGGAAATGCAATAATATCAAATTTCCTCTCTATGTGCTTAAAATTTTGAAGTTATGCTTGTTTTGCCTTCCTATGCTAGTTGATTATTGTTCCCATAAGTTGTTTGCTCACAAAATCCCTATGCATAGGAAGTGGGTTATACTTAAATGTGCTACTCATATTCTTCATGATGTTCTCTTTATGTTTCAATTCTTATCTTTTATGTGAGCATCATCGAAATCATCATGCCTAGCTAGGGGCATTAAACGTTAGCGCTTGTTGGGAGGCAACCCAATTTTATTTTTGTTTTTTGCTTTTTACTACTGTTTAGTAATAAATAATTCATCTAGCCTCTGTTTAGATGTGGTTTTATGTTTTAATTAGTGTTCATGCCAAGTAGAACCTTTGGGAAGACTTGGGTGAAGTCTATGCGATCATGCTGTAAAAAACAGAAACTTTAGCGCTCACGAGATTAGCTGTCATTTTTTAATGGAGAGAGCTTTTGTAGCGACCTGACCCAAAATCGGTCAAATCTCTGTGTCTGTACCATCCCAAGATCATGCTGGTACTCACAGTACATCGATGAAATAATCAAAGTTCAATCACACCTGAATTTATTACACGATTCTCATATAGAGTCTTTATTACAAGAGAATAAATTCGCCAAGGCCAACTCATGAGAAATAAACTACTAATGCTGCGGAAGCGCCAAAGTAAAGCGAGTCCATCCGACTCAAAGGGCAATCGCTAAGCGCGGAGCGTAGCCTCACTCCCGATCGAATAAATCTACGCAACATAAGACGTTGCAGCCGTGTAGGTCAGCTTTTGAATAAGTGGCAAGTCATGAAGAATAACAATAATAAAGTTACTAACACTATATGCATTTTGGCTGTGGAGCTCTAAGTTTCATCATTTTGCGAAAAGCCAATTTTCTCCTACTATAGTGGACTTACTTGCAAATTACTACAATTGTTGGTAGTTATTGAGATGGTTCCAATATCTCGTTCCCAAATTATTAAGTCATAAAACCCCTCAAATTAATTCATTAGTTTAGTGTTGAGATTTCCGAATACTTCCAAGTTCCAGAGGCTCAAATTGTTCGTAACCGGGGACACGGCTAATCGATTAGATCTTTAACTCTGCAGAGGTTTATGACTTTCCCGCAAGAATCATTCCTCCTTTTAAGTCTTCGCACTTCATGGTGTTTGAAGACGGATGAATGAAACAGGTCTTCCAAAGAGTTCTTCAGCTACTGCGGTACCCATCCAATCCTACCGTTCTTCTACATCTCGTAGTACCGCCCAGCCAGCGTCACTACTAGGGTTGACCCAGCCAGAGCCCATAATGGCTTGCGGCTGCAGTAAGCTTCCGTCATGGAGCATCCATCCGTCTCTTCGTGGCTGGGTGAAGCTTTACGCAAGATGTCATGGCACTTCTCCATGCATCCCGCCAACCTTTGGGTTCTCCGTGGTGCCCGTCAACCGTCCTCCACCCGAAGAGTGAATTTCCAAGTCCATCTTGATCATTGTAGTTCAAGGGGTTGTCATCATCATTGACTCTCACATCTTGCTTATGAATTTCACTCAACCAAAACCCGTCTACGAGCATAGCAAAGTAAACTACTTCGTCCCGGGGTCATGGTAACAAGGGGATTGGTTCATCCTACCACGTGATACTACTCAAGATTAATAACTTCAAAATTTCATCTACTGCATGCATGGTGGGGTGGTGATAATTTCTAATGCACAAAAACATAGGTATAGAAAATAACATGATCAAAACTTGCCTTGCTGATGATCCTCGTAAGCTAAAGATTCGTAGTAGCAAGCTTCGCACTCCGGAAACTCTACCGAGACAAACAGTAATCACAATAAGCATATAGCATAGGATCACATAATACAATAGCATAACAATAGCAACATAACACACCAAAACAACCAAATCAAAATCCAAAGGGAAAACTCAAAGAAAACCAACTCAAATTTCCTACTTTAAACAACAACTAAAAGTAGTTTTATATAAAATAAAATTTTTTCAACATAACCTAATCATGGTTTTAGGTTAACTTAGCAGAAAAGAAATTCACTAAGCAACTAGGATCAAAAAGAATTAATTAAAAATCTATTATGAAACTCCTATTAGGCCTAATCCAATTTCTATTAAGAAAATTAAAATACAACTTTTATTTATTATAAATAAAAGTTCATCCTATAAAGTGACAGAAACTATCCTAGAATAATCAATCACATGTTAAAATAAATTTATTTACTATTTAAAATAATAGGAAAACAGTAGCTAGTTAATTAATTAGGATTAACAAGATTCTGCTTAAAACTAATTTTTATTAATCCTAAAATACCCAAATTAATTCCTATGGTTTGGCAATGTCAAAATAAAGTTGGGACAAAAGAATCATATAAAATAATTTTTCTAACTCAAGTTATAACAGATTTACTATTCTGACTAAAACTAAATTAAAGCAATTTTAATTAATTTTAACATAGCAAATTATATATTCTACAGAAACTATAGAAAATTTGCAAACCAACAAAAAAAGAATCAACTAAAAATATTAAACAGAATAAAAGATATGAATTTTTCAAAACAGGAACTATTCTGTTAAAACAGAAAATGAAAAATAAAAGAAAAAGGGCCTAATGGGCCTAAACTACGCACTGTGCGTAATATAACCTAAACGGGCCTAGGGTTAAACTAAAACGGGCTAGGGGGGGAATGGGGTGCGGGGCGAGGGCTTAAATAGGCGGGGGCCTCGGCCTTGCTTCGGGGGGCGATCGGGAGGGGATCGGGATCCCGGATCCTTCGGGATCCCATGAGCGGCGGCGTGACGAGGTGGCGTGGGCGAGGGAAGAGGGAGGTGGTGGGGCCTGCCTGTCGGTGAGGGAGAGGGGGTGGTGTGAGGCGGTTGGCCGACGCGAACCGTTGCAGGCGAGGGGGTGGTGCGGTCGGTCATTGGGCGGCTCGGTGGCAGTGGTTGCAGCTGTCTGGTTGCTGGCTGGGGAGCCTGGCTGGCTGGGCAGGGGGCTGGTTGGCGCTGGGGGTTTTTTTGATTTTTTAATAAACAAAACAGAAATAAAACAGAATCTATAAATATTTTATATAGGGTATATATATACCAAAATGATGGGAAAATTCCTATCATTTGAACATTTTCCGAGGCAAAATCCAAACTTTATAAAATCCATTTTTTCAAATTCAAATAAAATTCAGATTTGAATCCAAAACTTTTGGCAATGTTTTCTCTCGATATTTTGGAGTGTCATGTTTACTCCTCTCATACTTTTGATCAAGTATTTATCGGGCATAGTTTTTTGAAATGTTTCCCACTTGCCAAAGTTTGAATTCAAATTCAAAACTCAAAATCCTCCAAACTCCAAATGGCATTCAAATTCAAACAGGATGCATAGGATGCTTAGCTATAATTGTAAAACATTCCAAATAGGAAATTTGGGATGTTACAAACCTACCCACCTTAAGATGAATCTCGCCCTCGAGATTCGGGTTGGCTAGCAAATAGGTGCGGGTGGTCTCAAGAAGGTCTTCTTGGCGCCTGTGTGGCTTCTTCCTCGGTGTGGTGACTCCACAAAGACCTTGCAAAACTTGATGACCTTGCTGCGGGTGACTCTGCCGCAGTCTCGAGAATTCGGACGGGTTTCTCCTTGTAGGTGAGATCTTTGTCAAGCTGTATGGCCTCTAGGGGCCTTGTGTCTCTCAACGGAACATCGGCCATGTCGGCATGACACTTCTTGGTGAGAAACATGGAAGACATCATGAACTCCGGACAATCCTTCCGCAATTCCAACTTGTAAGCAACTTCTCCACGGCGCTCGAGGATTTTGTAGGGCCAATGAATCGGGTGCTAACTTTCCTTTGACACCAAACCTCTTGATTCCACGAAGTGGAGACACACGAAGATATGCTCGGTCTCCCACTTCGTAAGTCACTTCCTTGCGCTTCTTGTCGCATAACTCTTACGTCTCGATTGTGCTATCTTGAGCCTGTCTCAATCAGCTTGACTTCTCTTCGAATCCTCGATAAGATCGGAACCGAAAAGTGATCGATCTCCAACACTATCCCACAACAATGGTGTTTCGCACCTCCTTCCGTATAGAGCTTGAAAGGGCCATCTTCGATGGATTGATAATCTGTTGTTGTATGAGAACTCTGCGTCTGGCAAATTATCATCCCAGCTAGACCCATAGTCTAGCACACAAGCTCTCAACATGTCCTCCGTAATCTGATTGACTCTCTCGGTCTCATCCATCATCTGCGGATGAAAAGCTGTCTTGAATTCCAGCCTCGCACTCCAAAGTTTCATGCAATCGCTTCCAAAACTTTGAGGTAAACTGCGTTCCTCTATCGACACGATTTTCCTCGGAACTCCATGCAGACATACGATCCTGGTCATGTATATCTTGGCCAACTTAGCACTGGTATAGGTAGTCTTCACGGAATGAAGTGAGCTACCTTGGTCAAATGATCAACCACTACCCGGATAGAATCATAACTGAACGGGTCTGGTTAATCTGTGATGAAATCCATT
Source organism: Aegilops longissima (assembly GCA_021605205.1). NCBI lineage: Eukaryota > Viridiplantae > Streptophyta > Magnoliopsida > Poales > Poaceae > Aegilops > Aegilops longissima. The sequence goes on from CM038682.1 coordinate 591,645,989, forward strand.
CCAAGTTTCTCCCATTTCCAATCGGGAATCGGCAAAGGTTGAAGTAACCATGCTGGCTTCGATGTTACGCCTTTACGTTGACAAACATCGCATCGCTACGCACTCGCAATATCCTTCTTCATACCTGTCCACCGAAACTTTCCTTCAAATCCGGTACATCTTGGTGTTGCCGGGTGAATCGAGTACGGTGAATCATGAGCCTCTGAAGAATTAGCTTCCGAGTTCGGGATCATTGGGCACATAGATACGATCCTCGAACCATATAGTTCCGTGTTCATCCTTACGAAATCCTTTAGCTTTTCCTTCATCCATCTTTTGCTTTATCTCATCAATTTCCTTGTCCGACTTACGGGCTTCACGAATCCTTTCGGTCAAAGTGGACTGAACTTCCAGAGTTGCAACGAATCCTCTCGAACTATCTCCATCGGAGATCTCGAGGTCATCGACTAACTCTGAGGTAATCCTCCTGCTGTAAGAGTATTCACATAACTCTTACGGCTCAAAGCATCTGCTACAACATTAGCCTTACAGGTGGTAATGCAATCTCATGTCATAGTCCTTTATCAACTCTAGCCATCTCCTCTGCTCGAGGTTCAATTCCTTCTGCGTGAAAATATACTTCAAGCTCTTGTGATCTGTAAACATCACAACGGTTTCCGATGAGGAAATGTCTCTGTGTCTTGAGTGCATGCACTACGGTTGCTAACTCCAAATCATGCATGGCATAATTCATCTCGTGAGGTCGTGGCTGTATGCGGAGGCATAAGCTACAACTTTACCTTCCTGCATTAATACTCCTCCGAGTCCTTGACGAGAAGCGTCACAATAGACCTGGTATTCCTTGTGTATGTCCGCAAAATCAACTTTGGGGCTGTGACCAACCGTTTCTTTAATTCCTGAAAGCGGCTTCACATTCCTCGGTCCAAACATACTTGGCCTCCTTCTTCAACAGCTCAGTCATGGGCTTGGCAATCTTCGAGAAAGTTCTCAATAAACCTCTGATAATATCCTGCGAGTCCGAGAAAACTGCGGATCTCCTTGGTCGAGGTGGGTGATCGCCAATCGGTGATCGATTCAACCTTGGCGGGATCAAGCTGCTATTCCTTCTCCTGAAATAACATGTCCGAGGAATCCAACTTCCTTCAGCCAAAACTCACATTTGCTGAACTTGGCATACAATCGATGTTCTCGAAGTTTCTCCAGAACTAGACGCAAATGTTCCTTATGCTCTTCCTCGCTCTTGGAGAAAATCAATATATCATCGATGAATACCACGACAAACTTGTCCAGATATTCCATGAACACCTTGTTCATCAAATTCATGAAGTATGCAGGAGCATTAGTCAATCCAAATGACATGACGGTATACTCATATAAACCATACCGTAGTGAATGCTGTTTTGGGTATATCCTTTTCACGGATCTTCAATCGATGATACCACGATCAAGATCGATCTTAGAGAATACCTTGGCTCCAACTAGCTGATCAAACAGATCATTAATCATCGGCAGAGGGTACTTGTTCTTGATGGTTACTTCGTTCAACGCATACGATAATCCACAACCATCCTCAAGCTTCCATCCTTCTTCTCTACCAAAAGCTGGGGCTCCCCAAGGTGATGAGCTTGGCGAATATATCCTTTCTCCAATAACTCATTAATTTGATCCTTGATCTCTTTCAACTCATTCGGTGGCATCCGATAAGGTCTCTTGGATATTGGGGCTGTGCCGGGCAATAGCTCGATCAGAAATTCAATGTCCCCTGTCCGGTGGCATTCCTGGTAATTCCTCTGGAAACACATCGGGAAAATCTTGCACTACTGGCACTTCCTCCTGAACAACTCCCGTGAGGGAATTCACCTGATTCTTCATCTGGCTGTGCCTGGCTACATACTTGATCCTCTTCTGCTCCGGGGTGGTGAGCAGAATAGACTTCTTGGGCACGATCTATGTTCCTTCAAACTTTGTCAACCAATCCATGCCTAGGATTACATCCAAGGTCTGGGTTTCCAACACTATGAGGTCTGCGGGAAATTTATGGTTCCCGATGTTGAGGGTTGCATGACAGCCTAAACCTGCCATCATTTCTCCTCCTGCGGGCCCGACGAAGGGGCTTCTAAGGGTTTTAGTGGGCAACCCGTACTTTTCCACAACTACCCTTGATATGAATGAATCGTTGCACCGTAATCAAAGAGTACCAATCTTGAACGTGTATTCAATAAAACTTACCAACCACGATTATCCGGCTGATCATAGACGTCCTCCACGTCGATGTGGTTCACCGAGCATGAGGGAACGGATTGGGCTTCTTCACTGAGCCTCCATTGTCGTTTCCATTCCTCCGCTTGGCCTCCGGGCAGTCGGTGGCGTAGTGCCCTGTCTTACGGCACTTGAAGCGGTGATGTGGCTCAGATCCTTTGAGCCGGGCGTAACGATGCTGATTGCCATTACCGTTTCCATTGCCATTGCCATGGCTCGACTTGTTGTCTGGCTGCGGTTGTTCCCATTTCCTCCATGGTTATGACCTCCATGGTTATGATGGGTGTGCCCTCCGAGTATGGTGCATAACGGGCTTCTGCTGAGCTCCCGAGTTGTGCTTCCCTGGCTGTACTTCCGCTATGCGCTTCAATCTGCTGCTGCTTGCCTTCAAGTATGGTGGCCTTGTCTACCAGCTCCGGTAGTTGTTGAAGGTAGCCACAATAAGTTGCATACTCAGCTCGTCGTTGAGTCCTCGAGAAATTTCTCCTGCTGCGGCATCTGTGGCCACATCATCCGGGGCATAGCGGCGAGCTTGCTGAATTCATCCACGTCTTGTGCCACAAGACGGTTCCCTGGCGCAAGTTGCGGAACTCACGCTTCTTCGCACTCATGGCTCCGGTGAGACATGAGCGGTGCTGAAAGCTTCTTGGAACTGATCCCATGTGATGGCACCAATGGGATAAGTGGCGGTGTAGTTCTCCCACCAAGAAGCTGCAGGTCCATCAAGTTGATGCGTGCAAAGCGCACCTTCTCTCGCATCGGTGCATCCAACGGTGATTAGCTCTCTTCCGACTTTGCGGAGCCAATCATCACCACAATCGGCTCGGTGCTACTAGAGAACATGGCGGATTCAGCCTCGTGAATCGAGTCAAGTTGTCCACAGGGGTGGTGGCGGTGGATTGTTGGTGTTGTTGTTCGATTACGGATGAGTAGCTGCATGAGTGCATTCTGCTGCTGGAGCAGTGGGTGAGCTCCGGCGGAAAACCAGTGTCACGTCTCGGAGGCATCTGGTGTTTTGGAGTGGATGAGACAATTAGAATAGAACAATGGTCTATGAGAAATAATACTACCCATATGAATGCACAATCATAACACACCAATCATTTATTCATTCCACTCAAACATGGTTCAATCTCGATTACAAAAGCTCATGACTAATCGAATTATCGGCCTAACTGATCGATGAAAAAGTAAAAATAACATGGTGGTCGACTAAAAAGTCTTCATCAATAATCCTTGCGTCCTCTGTTGTGGCGCCTCCTCTTGTGACTTCCTTCAGTGGAACTCCCTTCATAATCCTGATCATTGCTCACGAGGGTCCTTCATCTCCACTCGGAAAAGGTCCTCTCCCAAGTCCATCTTTTCCTCTATCGTGGCAAGCTTCATCTTGGTCGTCGATTGTCTCCATGAAGTCCGCGACTTCTTCCTCATGGTTAAGGAAGTCTGCGTGCCTTCTCCTCTTGTTCCATTCACGGAACAATAGCCTCTGTGTGCCTTCGAGTTACGGCGAGTCGAATCTCCGTTTCACGAGAAGACACTCCAAGTCCTGGATATAAGAGAGAGTGGAGTCGTCCTCGACGGCACGGATGATATCTCCGTTCCTTGCCTGCGAGAAACCATGGCGAGGTGCGAGGGATCGAGCTCGGCCTGTACTCCTCCGGAGATGTCCAAGTGCTCGATAGATCGCCACGCCCCTTCCGATGATCTAGTTGAACTCGGTGAACTCAAAGTCAATAGGCTCCGTGTGTCCTCCGAAGGTTCTCCCTAGGATATGCACTTCAATCTCAGAGCGGGTGTCCGTCGGAAGTGCATTGGTTGGCTTCGGTGATCGAGGGTAGAGCAATCTTCAGCTTCTTCACCATCTGGACCAGCTTCTGCCGAAGGGCATCGTCTCATCGGGTGGCAAAACTCCGTAGCAAACTGGGGTGAACTCGACGACCATCTAGAATGTTGAAAATCGGAGAGGAGTTAGAAATGAACAGGGAGAATTACGGAATGATAAGGATAAAAGTAAATGGTCTCTTCCTATGGCTTTCCGATCCTAGGGGTTACGATCCTACGGTCGGCGTGTGCTCGATACCATCTCAGAGCGACCTGACCCAAAATCGGTCAAATCTACGTATCTGTACCATCCCAAGATCATCTTTGGTACTCACAAGACATCGATGAAATAATCAAAGTTCAATCACACCTGAATTTATTACACGATTCTCATATAGAGTCTTTATTACAAGAGAATAAATTCGGCTCAAGGCCAACTCATGAGAAATAAACTACTAATGCTGCGGAAGCGTCGAAGTAAAGCGAGTCCATCCGACTCCAAAGGGCAATCGCCAAGCGCGAGCGTAGCCTCACTCTGATCGGAATAAATCTCTGCAACATAAGACGTTGCAGCCGTGTAGGTCAGCTTTTTGAATAAGCTGGCAAGTCATGAAGAATAACAATAATAAAGTTACTAACACTATATGCATTTTGGCTGTGGAGCTCTAAGTTTCATCATTTTGCGAAAAGCCAATTTTCTCCTACTATAGTGGACTTACTTGCAAATTACTACAATTGTTGGTAGTTATTGAGATGGTTCCAATATCTCGTTCCCAAATTATTAAGTCATAAAACCCCTCAAATTAATTCATTAGTTTAGTGTTGAGATTTCCGAATACTTCCAAGTTCCAGAGGCTCAAATTGTCCGTAACCGGGGACACGGCTAATCGATTAGATCTTTAACTCTGCAGAGGTTTGCGCACTTTCCCCGCAAGAATCATTCCTCCTTTTAAGTCTTAGCACTTCATGGTGTTTGAAGGCGGGATGAATAAACAGGTCTTCCAAAGAGTTCTTCAGCTCTGCGGTACCCATCCAATCCTACCGTTCTTCTACATCTCGTAGTACCATCCAGCCAGCGTCACTACTAGGGTTGACCCAGCCAGAGCCCATAATGGCTTGCGGCTGCATGTAAGCTTCCGGTCATGGAGCATCCATCCGTCTCTTCGTGGCTGGGTGAAGCTTTCCGCAAGATGTCATGGCACTTCTCCATGCATCCCGCCAACCACTGGGTTCTCCGTGGTGCCCGTCAACAAATCCTCCACCCAAGAGTGAATTTTCAAGTCCATCTTGATCATTGTAGTTCAAGGGGTTGTCATCATCATTGACTCTCACATCTTGCTTATGAATTTCACTCAACCAAAACCCGTCTCGAGCATAGCAAAGTAAACTACTTAATCCGGGGTCATGGTAACAAGGGATTGGTTCATCCTACCACATGATACTACTCAAGATTAATAACTTCAAAATTTCATCTACTGCATGCATGGTGGGGTGGTGATAATTTCTAATGCACAAAAACATAGGTATAGAAAATAACATGATCAAAACTTGCCTTGTTGATGATCCTCGTAAGCTAAAGATTCAGAGTAGCAAGCTTCAGACTCAGGAAACTCTACCGAGACAAACAATAATCACAATAAGCATATAGCATAGGATCACATAATATAATAGCATAACAATAGCAACATAACACACCAAAACAACCAAATCAAAATCCAAAGGGAAAACTCAAAGAAAACCAACTCAAATTTCCTACTTTAAACAACAACTAAAAGTAGTTTTATATAAAATAAAATTTTTCAACATAACCTAATCATGGTTTTAGGTTAACTTAGCAGAAAAGAAATTCACTAAGCAACTAGGATCAAAAAGAATTAATTAAAATCTATTATGAAACTCCTATTAGGCCTAATCCAATTTCTATTAAGAAAATTAAAATACAACTTTTATTTATTATAAATAAAAGTTCATCCTATAAAGTGACAGAAACTATCCTAGAATAATCAATCACATGTTAAAAATAAATTTATTTACTATTTAAAATAATAGGAAAACAGTAGCTAGTTAATTAATTAGGATTAACAAGATTCTGCTTAAAACTAATTTTTATTAATCCTAAAATACCCAAATTAATTCCTATGGTTTGGCAATGTCAAAATAAAGTTGGGACAAAAAGAATCATATAAAATAATTTTTCTAACTCAAGTTATAACAGATTTACTATTCTGACTAAAACTAAATTAAAGCAATTTTAATTAATTTTAACATAGCAAATTATATTTTCTACAGAAACTATAGAAAATTTGCAAACCAACAAAAAAAGAATCAACTAAAAATATTAAAGAGAATAAAAGATATGAATTTTTCAAAACAGGAACTATTCCGTTAAAACAGAAAATGAAAAATAAAAGAAAAAGGGCCTAATGGGCCTAAACTACGCACTGTGCGTAATATAACCTAAACGGGCCTAGGGTTAAACTAAAATGGGCCGGCTCAAAAATAAAAACCTAACTTAAAAATAAACCGGACGAACCGGGCCGGTTTTATTTAAAACGCGTACCCCTTCGGGGGTCTAATCCTAGCCGTTCATCACGCATCGGACGGGGGGAGGGGATTCCGGCGACTTACCGGACCTCGGCGGCGGCGGCGACGAGTGCGTTGATGGCTCCGGTCGTCGGGGAGGTCGACGGAGTGGCCGGCCAAAAGTGACGAGGTCGGGAGGCGTCTGGTGGAGTCGGTGGGGTCGGGGTGGCTAGGCGGCGACGGCGACGACAATGGCGGGCGGGAGGTTCGGCCCGGTGAGCTCGGGAGAGAGAGGGAGGGGTCCGCGAGGGGCTAGGGGAATGGGGTGCGGGCGAGGGCTTAAATAGGCGGGGCCTCGGCCTTGCTTGGGGCGATCGGGAGGATCGGGATCCGGATCCTTGGGATCCGTGGCGGGCTTGACGAGGTGGCGTGGGCGGGGAAGAGGGAGGTGGTGGGGCCTGCACTGTCGGTGAGGAGAGAGGGGTGGTGCGGGCGGTTGGCCACGCGAACCGTTTTCAGGCGGGGTGGTGCGGTCGGTCATTGGGCGGCTCGGTGTGCGGGTGGGCTGGTGAGGCTGCTTGGCGCCAGGGGCTTTGGCTTGGCTGGGCCAAGGGGCTGGTGGCGCTGGGGGTTTTTTTTTTGATTTTTTTTTAATAAACAAAAACAGAAATAAAACAGAATCTATAAATATTTTATATAGGGTATATATATACCAAAATGATCAGGGGAAAATTCCCTATCATTTGAACATTTTTCCAGAGGCAAAATCCAAACTTTATAAAAATCCATTTTTTTCAAATTCAAATAAAATTCAGATTTGAATCCAAAACTTTTGGCAATGTTTTCCTCTGATATTTTTGGAGTGTCATGTTTACTCCTCTCATACTTTTGATCAAGTATTTATCAGGCATAGTTTTTTTGAAATGTTTCCCACTTGCCAAAGTTTGAATTCAAATTCAAAACTCAAAATCCTCTGAAACTCCAAATGGCATTCAAATTCAAACAGGATGCATAGGATGCTTAGCTATAATTGTAAAACATTCCAAATAGGAAATTTGGGATGTTACAAACCTACCCACCTTAAGATGAATCTCGCCCTCGAGATTCGGGTTGGCTAGCAAATAGGTGCGGGTGGTCTCGAAGAAGGTCTTCTTGGCGCTCCTGTGTGGCTTCTTCCTCGGTGTGGTGACTCCACAGCACCTTGCAAAACTTGATGACCTTGCTGCGGGTGACTCGCTTTCAGATCTCGAGAATTCGGACGGGTTTCTCCTTGTAGGTCAGATCCTTTGTCAAGTTGTATGGCCTCTAGGGACCTTGTGTCTCTCAACGGAACATTGGCCATGTCGGCATGACACTTCTTTGGTGAGAAACATGGAAGACATCATGAACTCGGACAATCCTTCCGCAATTCCAACTTGTAAGCAACTTCTCCACGACGTTCGAGGATTTTGTAGGGCCAATGAATCGGGTGCTAACTTTCCTTTGACACCAAACCTCTTGATTCCACGAAGTGAGACACACGAAGATATGCTCGGTCTCCCACTTCGTAAGTCACTTCCTTGCTTCATCGCGCAGATAACTCTTACGTCTCATTGTGCTATCTTGAGCCTGTCTCGAATTAGCTTGACTTTCTCTTCGAATCCTGATAAGATCGGAACGAAAAGTGATCGATCTCAACACTATCCCACAACAATGGTGTTCGCACCTCCTTCCGTATAGAGCTTGAAAGGGCCATCTTGATGGATTGATAAGCTGTTGTTGTATGAGAACTCTGCGTCTGGCAAATTATCATCCCAGCTAGACCCATAGTCTAGCACACAAGCTCTCAACATGTCCTCCGAATCTGATTGAATCTCTCGGTCTGTCCATCATGCTGCGGATGAAAAGCTGTCTTGAATTCCAGCCTCGTACCCAAAGTTTCATGCAAGCGCTTCCAAAACTTTGAGGTAAATTGCGTTCCTCTATCTGACACGATTTTCCTCGGAACTCCATGCAGACATACGATCCTGGTCATGTATATCTTGGCCAACTTAGCACTGGTATAGGTAGTCTTCACGGGAATGAAGTGAGCTACCTTGGTCAAATGATCAACCACTACCGGATAGAATCATAACCTGAGCGGGTCTGGTTAATCCTGTGATGAAATCCATTCCAAGTTTCTCCCATTTCCAATCGGGAATCGGCAAAGGTTGAAGTAACCATGCTGGCTTCGATGTTCGCCTTTACGTTGACAAACATCGATCTCGCTACGTACTCGCAATATCCTTCTTCATACCTGTCCACGAAACTTTCCTTCAAATCCAGGTACATCTTGGTGTTGCGGGGTGAATCGAGTACGGTGAATCATGAGCCTCTGAAGAATTAGCTTCACGAGTTCGGGATCATTGGGCACATAGATACGATCCTCGAAACATATAGTTCCGTGTTCATCCTTACGAAATCCTTTAGCTTTTCCTTCATCCATCTTTTGCTTTATCTCATCAATTTCCTTGTCCGACTTACGGGCTTCACGAATCCTTTCGGTCAAAGTGGACTGAACTTCGAGTTGCAACGAATCCTCTCGGAACTATCTCCGATCGGAGATCTCGAGGTCATCGACTAACTCTGAGGTAATCCTCCTGCTTGTAAGAGTATTCACATAACTCTTACGGCTCAAAGCATCTGCTACAACATTAGCCTTACGGGTGGTAATGCAATCTCATGTCATAGTCCTTTATCAACTCTAGCCATCTCCTCCGCTCGAGGTTCAATTCCTTCTGCGTGAAAATATACTTCAAGCTCTTGTGATCTGTGTAAACATCACAGCGGTTTCCGATGAGGAAATGTCTCAGTCTTGAGTGCATGCACTACGGTTGCTAACTCCAAATCATGCATGGCATAATTCATCTCGTGAGGTCGAGCTATGCGGAGGCATAAGCTACAACTTTACCTTCCTGCATTAATACTCCTCCGAGTCCTTGACGAGAAGCGTCTAATAGACCTGGTATTCCTTGTGTATGTCCGCAAAATCAACTTTGGGGCTGTGACCAACCGTTTCTTTAATTCCTAAAAACTGGCTTCACATTCCTCGGTCCAAACATACTTGGCCTCCTTCTTCAACAGCTCAGTCATGGGCTTGGCAATCTTCGAGAAGTTCTCAATAAACCTCCGATAATATCCTGCGAGTCCGAGAAAACTGCGGATCTCCTTGGTCGAGGTGGGTGATCGCCAATCGGTGGTGATTCAACCTTGGCGGGATCAACTGCTATTCCTTCTCCTGAAATAACATGTCCGAGGAATCCAACTTCCTTCAGCCAAAACTCACATTTGCTGAACTTGGCATACAAGCGATGTTCTCGAAGTTTCTCGAACTAGGCGCAAATGTTCCTTATGCTCTTCCTCGCTCTTGGAGAAAATCAATATATCATCGATGAACACCACGACAAACTTGTCCAGATATTCCATGAACACCTTGTTCATCAAATTCATGAAGTATGCAGGAGCATTAGTCAATCAAATGACATGACGGTATACTCATATAAACCATACACAGTAGTGAATGCTGTTTTGGGTATATCCTTTTCACGGATCTTCAAGCGATGATACCACGATCAAGATCGATCTTAGAGAATACCTTGGCTCCAACTAGCTGATCAAACAGATCATTAATCATCGGCAGAGGGTACTTGTTCTTGATGGTTACTTCGTTCAACGCACGATAATCCACAACCATCCTCAAGCTTCCATCCTTCTTCTCTACCAAAAGAACTGGGGCTCCCCAAGGTGATGAGCTTGGCCGAATATATCCTTTCTCCAATAACTCATTAATTTGATCCTTGATCTCTTTCAACTCATTCGGTGGCATCCGATAAGGTCTCTTGGATATTGGGGCTGTGCCGGGCAATAGCTCGATCAGAAATTCAATGTCCCTGTCCGGTGGCATTCCTGGTAATTCCTCCGGAAACACATCGGGAAAATCTTGCACTCGGCACTTCCTCTGAACAACTCCGTGAGGGAATTCACTGATTCTTCATCTGGCTGTGCTGGCTACATACTTGATCCTCTTACGCTCCGGGGTGGTGAGCGAGAATAGACTTCTTGGGCACGATCTATGTTCCTTCAAACTTTGTCAACCAATCCATGCCTAGGATTACATCCAAGGTCTGGGTTTCCAACACTATGAGGTCTGCGGGAAATTTATGGTTCCCGATGTTGAGGTTGCATGACAGCCTAAACACTGCCATCATTTCTCCTCTGCGGGCCCGGCGTGAAGGGGCTTCTAAGGGTTTTAGTGGGCAACCGTACTTTTCCACAACTACCCTTGATATGAATGAATCGTTGCACGTAATCAAAGAGTACCAATACTAAGCGTGTATTCAATAAAACTTACCAACCACGATTCCGGCTGATCATAGGCGTCCTCCACGTCGATGTGGTTCACCGAGCATGAGGGAGCGGATTGGGCTTCTTATTTGAGCCTCCATTGCGTTTCCATTCCTCTGCTTGGCCTCCGGGCAGTCGGTGGCGTAGTGCCTGTCTTCGGCACTTGAAGCGGTGATGTGGCTCAGATCCTTGAGCCGGGGCAGAACGATGCTGATTGCCATTACGTTTCCATTGCCATTGCCATGGCACGACTTGTTGTCCTGGCTGCGGTTGTTCCCATTTCCTCCATGGTTATGACCTCCATGGTTATGATGGGTGTGCCCTCCTGAGTATGGTGCATAACGGGGCTTCTGCTGAGCTCCCGAGTTGTGCTTCCCCTGGCTGTACTTCCGCTTGCGGCTTTCAATCTGCTGCTGCTTGCCTTCAAGTATGGTGGCCTTGTCTACCAGCTCCTGGTAGTTGTTGAAGGTAGCCACAATAAGTTGCATACTCAGCTCGTCGTTGAGTCCCTCGAGAAATTTCTCCTGCTTTGCGGCATCTGTGGCCACATCATCTGGGGCATAGCGAGCGAGCTTGCTGAATTCATCCACGTACTGTGCCACAGTACAGTTCCCCTGGCACAAGTTGCGGAACTCACGCTTCTTGAGACTCATGGCTCCGGTGAGACATGGCGGTCTTGAAAGCTTCTTTGGAACTGATCCCATGTGATGGCACCAATGGGATAAGTGGCGGTGTAGTTCTCCCACCAAGAAGCTGCAGGTCCATCAAGTTGATCTTGTGCAAGCGCACCTTCTCTGCATCGGTGCATCCAACGGTGATTAGCTCTCTTCCAACTGCGGAGCCAATCATCAGCCACAATCGGCTCGGTGCTACTAGAGAACACTGGCGGATTCAGCCTCGAGAATCGAGTCAAGTTGTCCACGAGGGGTGGTGGCGGTGGATTGTTGGTGTTGTTGTTCGATTACGGATGAGTAGCTGCATGAGTGCATTCTGCTGCTAGAGCAGCTGGGTGAGCTCCGGCGGAAAACCAGTGTCACGTCTCGGAGGCATCTGGTGTTTTGGAGTGGATGAGACAATTAGAATAGAACAATGGTCTATGAGAAATAACACTACCCATATGAATGCACAATCATAACACACCAATCATTTATTCATTCCACTCAAACATGGTTCAATCTCGATTACAAAAGCTCATGACTAATCGAATTATCGGCCTAACTGATCGATGAAAAAGTAAAAATAACATGGTGGTCGACTAAAAAGTCTTCATCAATAATCCTTGCGTCCTCTGTTGTGGCACCTCCTCTTGTGACTTCCTTCAGTGGAATTCCCTTCATAATCCTGATCATTGCTCACGAGGGGTCCTTCATCTCCACTCGGAAAAAGGTCCTCTCCCAAGTCCATCTTTTCCTCTATCGCGGCAAGCTTCATCTTCAGGTCGTCGACTGTCTCCATGAAGTCCGCGACTTCTTCCTCATGGTTAAGGAAGTCTGCGCGTGCCTTCTCCTCCTGTTCCAGTTCACGGAACAATAGCCTCCTGTGTGCCTTCGAGTTACGGCGAGTCTGAATCTCCCGTTTCCTGAGAAGACACTCCAAGTCCTGGATATAAGAGAGAGTGGAGTCGTCCTCGACGGTACGGATGATATCTCCGTTCCTTGCCCTGCGAGAAACCATGGCGAGGTCTGAGGGATCGAGCTCGGCCCTGTACTCCTCCCGGAGATGTCCAAGTGCTCGATAGATCGCCACGTCCCTTCCGATGATCTAGTTGAACTCGGTGAACTCAAAGTCAATAGGCTCCGTGTGTCCTCCGAAGGTTCTCCCTAGGATATGCACTTCAATCCTGAGCGGGTGTCCGTCGGAAGTGCATTGGTTGGCTTCCGGTGATCGAGGGTAGAGCAATCTTCAGCTTCTTCACCATCTGGACCAGCTTCTGCGAAGGGCATCGTCTCATCGGGTGGCAAAACTCCGTAGCAAAAGCTGGGGTGAACTCGACGACCATCTAGAATGTTGAAAATCGGAGAGGAGTTAGAAATGAACAGGGAGAATTACGGAATGATAAGGATAAAAGTAAATGGTCTCTTCCTATGGCTTTCCGATCCTAGGGGTTACGATCCCACGGTCGGCGTGTGCTCGATACCATCTCTCAGAGCGACTGACCCAAAATCGGTCAAATCTACGTGTGCTGTACCATCCCAAGATCATCTTTGGTACTCACGATTACATCGATGAAATAATCAAAGTTCAATCACACCTGAATTTATTACGATTCTCATATAGAGTCTTTATTACAAGAGAATAAATTAGGCTCAAGGCCAACTCATGAGAAATAAACTACTAATGCTGCGAAGCGTCAAGTAAAGCGAGTCCATCCGACTCAAAGGGCAATCGCTAAGCGCGGGCGTAGCCTCACTCTGATCGGAATAAATCTCGCAACATAAGGCGTTGCAGCCATGTAGGTCAGCTTTTGAATAAGCTGGCAAGTCATGAAGAATAACAATAATAAAGTTACTAACACTATATGCATTTTGGCTGTGGAGCTCTCGTTTCATCATTTTTAAAAGCCAATTTTCTCCTACTATAGTGGACTTACTTGCAAATTACTACAATTGTTGGTAGTTATTGAGATGGTTCCAATATCTCATTCCCAAATTATTAAGTCATAAAACCCTCAAATTAATTCATTAGTTTAGTGTTGAGATTTCGAATACTTCCAAGTTCGAGGCTCAAATTGTCCGTATCGGGACACGGCTAATCGATTAGATCTTTAACTCTGCAGAGGTTTATGACTTTCCCGCAAGAATCATTCCCTCCTTTTAAGTCTTCGCACTTCATGGTGTTTGAAGGCGGGATGAATAAACAGGTCTTCCAAAGAGTTCTTCAGCTCTGCGGTACCCATCCAATCCTACCGTTCTTCTACATCTCGTAGTACCGCCCAGCCAGCGTCACTACTAGGGTTGACCCAGCGAGCCCATAATGGCTTGCGGCTGCATGAGTAAGCTTCGGTCATGGAGCATCCATCCGTCTCTTCGTGGCTGGGTGAAGCTTTCCGCAAGATGTCATGGCACTTCTCCATGCATCCCGGCCAACCTTTGGGTTCTCAGGTGCCCGTCAACCGTCCTCCACCCAGTGAGTGAATTTCAAGTCCATCTTGATCATTGTAGTTCAAGGGGTTGTCATCATCATTGACTCTCACATCTTGCTTATGAATTTCACTCAACCAAAACCGTCTCTGAGCATAGCAAAGTAAACTACTTAGTCCGGGGTCATGGTAACAAGGGATTGGTTCATCCTACCACATGATACTACTCAAGATTAATAACTTCAAAATTTCATCTACTGCATGCATGGTGGGGTGGTGATAATTTCTAATGCACAAAAACATAGGTATAGAAAATAACATGATCAAAACTTGCCTTCTCGATGATCCTCGTAAGCTAAAGATTCAGTAGTAGCAAGCTTCAGCACTCGGAAACTCTACCGAGACAAACATAATCACAATAAGCATATAGGATAGGATCACATAATACAATAGCATAACAATAGCAACATAACACACCAAAACAACCAAATCAAAATCCAAAGGAAAACTCAAAGAAAACCAACTCAAATTTCCTACTTTAAACAACAACTAAAAGTAGTTTTATATAAAATAAAATTTTTCAACATAACCTAATCATGGTTTTAGGTTAACTTAGCAGAAAAGAAATTCACTAAGCAACTAGGATCAAAAAGAATTAATTAAAAATCTATTATGAAACTCCTATTAGGCCTAATCCAATTTCTATTAAGAAAATTAAAATACAACTTTTATTTATTATAAATAAAAGTTCATCCTATAAAGTGACAGAAACTATCCTAGAATAATCAATCACATGTTAAAAATAAATTTATTTACTATTTAAAATAATAGGAAAACAGTAGCTAGTTAATTAATTAGGATTAACAAGATTCTGCTTAAAACTAATTTTTATTAATCCTAAAATACCCAAATTAATTCCTATGGTTTGGCAATGTCAAAATAAAGTTGGGACAAAAGAATCATATAAAAATAATTTTTCTAACTCAAGTTATAACAGATTTACAATTCTGACTAAAACTAAATTAAAGCAATTTTAATTAATTTTAACATAGCAAATTATATTTTCTACAGAAACTATAGAAAATTTGCAAACCAACAAAAAAGAATCAGCTAAAAATATTATACAAAATAAAAGATATGAATTTTTCAAAACAGGAACTATTCTGTTAAAACAGAAAATGAAAATAAAAGAAAAAGGGCCTAATGGGCTAAACTACGACCTTGTGCGTAATATAACCTAAACGGGCCTAGGGTTAAACTAAACGGGCGGCTCAAAAATAAAAACCTAACTTAAAATAAACCGGATGAACCGGGCGGTTTTATTTAAACGCATACCCTTGGGTCTAATCTAGCCGTTCATCACGATCGGACGGGGAGGGATTCGGCGACTTACGGACCTCGGCGGCGGCGGCGGCGGCGGCGAAAGTGCGTTGATGGCTCGGTCGTCGGGAGGTCGACGGAGTGGCGGCCGGGTGCGGACGAGGTCGGGAGGCGTCTGGTGGAGTCGGTGGGGTCGGGGTGGCTAGGGCGGCGGCGGCGACGACAATGGCGGCAAGGGAGGTTCGAGCTCCGTGAGCTCGGGAGAGAGAGGAGGGCTCGGCGAGGCTAGGGGAATGGGGTGTGGGCGAGGGCTTAAATAGGCGGGGCCTCGGCCTTGCTTTGGGGCGATCGGGAGGATCGGGATCCGGATCCTTCGAGATCCGGTGGTGCGGTGACGAGGTGGCGTGGGGCGAGGAAGAGGGAGGTGGTGGGGCCACTGTCGGTGAGGAGAGAGGGGTGGTGCAGGCGGTTGGCCGACGCGAACCGTTTTGGCGAAGGGGTGGTGCGGTCGGTCATTTGGGCAGCTCGGTGGCAGTGGGTGGGCTGGGCTGCTGCTGCTGGCTTGGGGGGCTGGCTGGCTGGGCAGGGGGCTGGTGGCGCTGGGGGTTTCTTTTTTGAATTTTTTAATAAAACAAAACAGAAATAAAACAGAATCTATAAATATTTTATATAGGGTATATATATACCAAAATGATCAGGGAAAATTCCTATCATTTGAACATTTTCGAGGCAAAATCCAAACTTTATAAAATCCATTTTTTCAAATTCAAATAAAATTCAGATTTGAATCCAAAACTTTTGGCAATGTTTTCCTCTGATATTTTTGGAGTGTCATGTTTACTCCTCTCATACTTTTGATCAAGTATTTATCAGGCATAGTTTTTTTGAAATGTTTCCCACTTGCCAAAGTTTGAATTCAAATTCAAAACTCAAAATCCTCTGAAACTCCAAATGGCATTCAAATTCAAACAGGATGCATAGGATGCTTAGCTATAATTGTAAAACATTCCAAATAGGAAATTTGGGATGTTACAGCTTTTAGGTTGATTCTTTTTCAATATGATTAATAGACAAATTACTCAGGTCCAACAATTTATTTCAGAATTTTTGGAGTTCCAGAAGTATACGTTCGATACAGATTACTACAGACTGTTCTGTTTTTGACTGATTCTGTTTTCTATGTGTTGTTTGCTTATTTTGATGAATCTATGAGTAGTATAGGAGGGTATGAACCATAGAGAAGTTGGAATACAATAGATATTACACCAAAATGAATTTAGAATTAGTTCACAACAGTACCTAAGTGGTGATTTATTTTCTTATACTAACGGAGCTTACGAGTTTTCTGTTGAGTTTTGTGTTGTGAAGTTTTCAAGTTTTGGGTCAAGATTCGATGGACTATGGAATAAGGAGTGGCAAGAACCTAAGCTTGGGGATGCCCAAGGCACCCCGAGGTAATATTCAAGGACAACCAAGAGCCTAAGCTTGGGGATGCCCTGGAAGGCATCCCCTCTTTGATCTTCGTTCATCGGTAACTTTACTTGGAGCTATATTTTTATTCACCACATGATATGTGTTTTGCTTGGAGCGTCATTTTATTTTATTTTGTTTTTCTTGCTGTATGAATAAAATACCAAGATCTGAAATTCTTAAATGAGAGAGAGTCTTCACATAGCTACATAATTATTTAACTACTCATTGATCTTCACTTATATCTTTTTGGAGTAGTTTGTCATTTACTTGTGTGCTTCACTTATATCCTATGAGTAAATGGTTGAATGATTTGAATGTCATAAATATGAAATTATATATGTTTCATATGCCTTTCCCATGGGGAGTAATGCCTTCACAGATAATAAGTAGAGGTGGTAAATTTTTTGAAGGTTAGCAAACATTGTATTGGTCACTTGAACAATTCATGAAAGAATATTGAAGGAAGAGAGATTTCACATATAAATATACTATCTTGGACATCTTCTATGATTGTGATCCCCATTAATTATTTTCAAACCTGAGCAAATTAGTTGAAGTTGGACAAGGAAGACAACATAATGAGTTATGCTTGGGTATATTTGTATAGAATTTATATTGTTATGGGTCCTCTAACATGTGGTGATTGCTATTTAGAATCCTTTGCTAGCCAAAATATCTGTACTAAGCGGGAATACTGCTTGTGCATCCAAATTCCTTGAACCAAATTTATTCCATGAGTGTCCACCATATCTACCTATATGCGGTATTTACCTGCCGTTCCAAGTAAATTTGCATGTGCCAAACTCTAAACCTTCAAATAATAATCTGTTTTGTATGCCCGAATCGCTCATGTAGCGACTAGGGGCTGTCAGTATCTTCCATGCTAGGTGGGTTATTCTCACGATGAGTGGACTCCGCTCATCATTCACGAGAAAATGGCTGGTAATTGGGATGCCAGTCCTATGATCAAAAGATCAAAAAAATCCGCAAATAAGTTAAACAAAACTCCCCCAGGGTTGTTGATAGTTGGACGGCACCCGTTGTTTCCGACAAGCCGTGGAGTGTGATTATTGGTGGAGGGGGAGTAAAATCTTTACCTTTCTGTTTGGGAACCGCCTATAATGTATCTAGTATGCAAGATATTGGGAACTCTTGGTCGTTATGTTGACAATGAAAGCATACCTCTCAAAATTATTTTCATCTCTGTTTTAGCTTCGAGCTCTGGCACCTCTGCAAATCCCTGCTTCAATCTGCGAAGGGCCTATCTTTTACTTATATGCAAGAGTCAGTATATTCCTTCTCATTTCGACCTACTTTTAAGTTGGCAAGCATCATGTGGTGGAGAAAGATCTAAGCATATATGGCCATTCAAATATATTTGATCATGAATTATTATTGTTGACAATTATCTATATGATAAATAAGTTGGGAGGCGAAACATTAAGCCCCTATCTTTCTCTGTGTTCGATGGATGATATTTGTTCTAAAAATATGCTTTGAGTGGTAGCAATCATGGAAGACTATATGATAGTTGAGTATGTGGGATTTGCTAAATCAAAGCTCTTACATAGACCCTTCCTGAAAATAAGATGAATTGCAATTGTTTGATGACTCAGAACTGTTTGTTAGTTTTCAAGAAAGTTTATGATCTATACTTTAACATGTGAATCGCTTGTTACTTGATCATGGGAAGCTTTATGATATGAGCTACTGGTATGACATATAATGATGCTAGAAAAGGTGATTGAAATTATCATCGATCAAACTTGTGCACCTGCTAGCATTCACACTTCATAAATTATTTCTTTTATCATTTACCTACTCGAGGACGAGCAGGAATTAAGCTTGGGATGCTGATACGTCTCCAATGTATCAATAATTTATGAAGTATTCATGCTATTATATTATCCTTCTAGGATGTTTTATATGCATTTATATGCTATTTTATATGATTTTTGGGACTAACCTATTAACCTAGAGCCCAGTGCCAGTTTCTATTTTTTTCCTTGTTTTTGAGTTTTGCAGAAAAGGAATACCAAACGGAGTCCAATTGACCTGAAATTCAAAGGAGATTGTTTTTGGACCAAAAGAAGCCCACGGAGTACCAGAGATGGGCCAGAAGAGTCCCGAGGCCACCACGAGGGTGGGGGCGCGCCCCCTACCTCGTGGCCGCCTCGGAGGCCCCCCTGACTTGTTCCCGACGCCAAAACCTCTTATATATACAGAAACCCCCAGAACATAACCTAGATCGGGAGTTCCGCCGCCGCAAGCCTCTGTAGCCACCGAAAACCAATCTAGACCCATTCTGGCACCCTGCAGGAGGGGGGAACCCTCACCGGTGGCCATCTTCATCATCCTGGTGATCTCCATGATGAGGAGGGAGTAGTTCACCCTCGGGGCTGAGGGTATGTACCAATAGCTATGTGTTTGTTCTCTCGCTCTCTCTCGTGTTCTTGAGGTGGTACAATCTTGATGTATCGCGAGCTTTGCTATTATAGTTGGATCTTATGATGTTTATCCCCCTCTACTCTCTTGTAATAGATTGAGTTTTCCCTTTGAAGTTATCTTATCGGACTGAGTCTTTAAGGATTTGAGAACACTTGATGTATGTCTTGCATGTGCTTATCTATGGTGACAATGGGATATCACGTGATCTACTTGATGTATGTTTTGGTGATCAACTTGCCGGTTCCATGACCTCGTGAACTTATGCATAGGGGTTGGCACACGTTTTCGTCTTGAATCTTCGATAGAAACTTTGGGGCATCTTTGAAGTACTTTGTGTTGGTTTGAATAGATGAATCTGAGATTGTGTGATGCATATCGTATAATCATACCCACGGATACTTGAGGTGACATTGGAGTATCTAGGTGACATTAGGGTTCTGGTTGATTTGTGTCTTAAGGTGTTATTCTAGTACGAACTCTATGATAGATCGAACGGAAAGAATAGCTTCGTGTTATTTTACTATGGACTCTTGAATAGATCAATCAGAAAGGATAACTTTGAGGTGGTTTCATACCCTACCATAATCTCTTCGTTTGTTCTCCGCTATTAGTGACTTTGGAGTGACTCTTTGTTGCATGTTGAAGGATTGTTATATGATCCAATTATGTTATTATTGTTGAGAGAACTTGCACTAGTGAAAGTATGAACCCTATGCCTTGTTTCAAAGCATTGCAATACCGTTTGGGCTCTCTTTTATCATTAGTTACCTTGTTGTTTTATATTTTCAGATTACAAAAACCTATATCTACCATCCATATTGCACTTGTATGACCATCTCTTTGCCGAACTAGTGCACCTATACAATTTACCATTGTATTGGGTGTGTTGGGGACACAAGAGACTCTTTGTTATTTGGTTGCAGGGTTGCTTGAGAGAGACCATCTTCATCCTACGCCTCCCACGGATTGATAAACCTTAGGTCATCCACTTGAGGGAAATTTTCTACTATCCTACAAACCTCTGCACTTGGAGGCCCAACAACGTCTACAAGAAGAAGGTTGTGTAGTAGACATCAGGCGCCAAGACCGGCGGGGAAGGTGCCGTCGGGGAAGGTACCAACACCGATGCCGCTACCGAAAAGAAGAAGCAGAAGAAGCAGAGGATACGAAGACCTAACAAACTAGGCATTGTATGACTGGTGATCACAAAGAGGGCACCTGGCAAGTTTGAGCCATTAGAGCCGGAAGAACCTCGCAAGTGCTATGGGAACCAAGTAGGATTCATCCTATGGGAATGCGCGAGCATCAACGACGATGACTTAAGGAGTAAAGAACATTTGACGCAGTTGCTCCTAACAAAGTTGCACAAGAGATTCAAGTTCCCCGACCGGGATGATAACATAGAACAACCGTGGGATGATCCGAAGATGAAAAGGATTAACAATAACGCCATGGGCATGTTCAACAATGATTTGGTCTCCTGGAAAGGGAGGGTGAAATGAGCTATTGAGGCTGAGGAACCCGTGTCTAGGATTCTGGAGGAAAATCTGACACTTATGGAAGAGGAGTTCGAAAAGTTCAAGGACACTTGCGCTATCGAGGCAGCCAAGGCTAAGGCTGCGAAATTCAGGAGCCTTCAGCAAAGGAACACGGGGAAGCATCGCCTCAGAAGCCGTGGCTATCTCGATAAAAGGCCCATATGGGATAAGGAGGACGTGGAACGTGAAGCCACGGGTCTCCCAGACCCCTTCGCGAAGTTCACCAACCCTTTGGAGTGTGACTTCATCAGAGCCCGCTACAAGTGGGATAAGGAAAAGAAGATTTTTTACACGGACCAGATCACAAGGATATTGATTATACTACTGGTAATTATTCTTTTGCCACCTTACATTTAGCTCCAGATCTAGTCGACTACACATTCCTAACCGGTTCACGTTCCTTCTGCAGGAGAAGCAACACCAGCTTGCAGCCGAAAGCCCTACTTCTCCGATGAGGCCCAAGTGGGACACCCCTCTCAACCGGGCCTTGAACGAACTTAAGGGACTCCCTTTGGGCCAGCGCCGCAGTATGGTTGTGCGGCGCCACGTGGAAGGTGTTTTACAACGAGGGCCCGGAGGCCAAGAAGTAGAAAAAGAAGTTTAGTCAAGCAGACATCGACGAGAAGGTGAAGCTTGCGTTCGAGAAAAAAAAGCTGAGGATGAACAGCCGAGGAGAAAAATGAGTTGCTACAATGACGATCGGTCGGTTACCAGAATCACTGCAAAACTGATTTCACTATTGACTTGGTCCCAGCTATCATCAACTGGACGAAGGAAAATCCAGACAAGACGGTACATGATTTCCCGTTGCCCAGTTTCATCGCGAGCAACTCCGTGAACAACAACACCACCGCACCATCACTTGCTCATGCAACCGGGCCTCCTCTCGCACTCGCACCCGCTCATAGCAGCCCGTCCTCAGTCTCTGGCGTGCTAGGTGGGCCTTCGTCTTTGGCTGAGCTCGACACCCTCACGGTAATTACATGTCGCACGAACATATATATCCAGAATATTCCATTCCCGTTGCCTTTCGGATGTTTTTCGCCACGGACATGTGTTTGCAGGCCGACGAAACCCCGTGCACCGTACTCTACTTGATCAAAGGCCAGAAGGTGGACATGGGAAAAGCGGTGATAACGAAGCCCTTGGATCTCACATTCCACAACTAGCCGATGCCCGTTGGGCACTTTAGGCTTACCTTGTCGAGTGTGACATCGGGGCACGAGGATTTGCCTCCTCCATTACGCCTAGGGGGAGAGGATGATGAGACCCCGCCACGGATTGGAAGCTGCAAGGGTTGGGTGCTGCTATGGCCGAAGAATCTTCTTCGTCTGGAGCCGGCCGAGACCACACCAATAACTACACATCAACAAGCATGTATGGAGACCACCACCCCGCCTACGCAATTACCAGCTCATGTAGTGCCGGGTGAGAGCGGCGGACGACGTGATGAAGGGGGTGTGTCGGTGTCAAAACCGGCGGATCTCGGGTAGGGGGTCGTCTAAGGTCGATGGTAACAGGAGACGGGGGACACGATGTTTACCCAGGTTCGGTCCCTCTCTATGGGGTAATACCCTACTTCCTGCTTGATTGATCTTGATGAATATTGGTATTACAAGAGTTGATCTACCACGAGATCGTAATGGCTAAAACCCTAATAGCCTGTATGACTATGATTATTATTGTCCTCTCTATGGACTAAGCCCTTCGGTTTATATAGACACCGGAGGGGACTAGGGTTGTACAAAGTCGGTTACTGATAAAGGAATGTTCACATCAGGACGCCAAGCTTGCCTTCCACACCAAGGAGAGTCCTATCCGGACACGGGAGAGAATCTTCGGTCGTATATCTTCACAGCCCATCAGTCCGGCCCACGTACCATAGTCCGGATGTCGAGGACCCTTAATCCAGGACTCCCTCAGTAGCCCCTGAACCAGGCTTCAATGACGATGTGTCCGACGCGCATATTGCCTTCGGCATTCCAAGGTGGGTTCCTTCTCCGAATACACCAACACAGTCTTCGGACACAACGAACGTGTCCGACTGTGCAAAACAAATACCAAACACCACCGTAGAGAGCATAATATTTCACGAGTCCAATCCGCTGACAACTTTTGTAACATGATACCACGTCATCACCCAGTTATTATTTCGAACCTTTTTTCGGCATGCCACTTCGAGATGCGGTCCCACTGGCACGTCTTGTCAAAGCAGAGATTGTGTCCCCTTATTGCAGGATTCTCATCAATACGGGCGTGGGCAATCCAACCGTGCCGTCTGCATGACCCTTGGGAATAGGCGAGTTTTAAGGCGAGTGGGGAGGCACTTGATATTCACTGCCTTTATAAGGAGATAAGGATTCCCTTCTTTCACCCACGCCTTTTCTCTCTCTCTGCCCTCCAATTCTCGAGCTCCAGCGCCCAAGTCCTCAGCTTTTCCGCCTCAAGAAAGCACTCGACCATGTCTGGATCTCGAGCGCAAGTCAAGTGGATGGCCTCCTCTGTCAAGGAGAAGGACATCACCAAGCTTCGGGAGGCCGGGTACCTAGCGAAATAAATCGCCCATCGGTCTCCAGCCAAGGGGCAAACCGTCCCCACACCAAAACCCAATGAAAGGGTGGTGTTCATCCCCCACTTCGTCCGCGGGTTAGGGTTTCCTCTCCACTCTTTCGTCTACGGACTCATGTTCTATTACGGGCTAGATTTCCATGATCTATCCCCAAACTCCTTCCTCAACATCTTGGCATTCATTGTCGTGTGCGAGGCCTTCCTCCGAATTCCACCCCACTTCGGACTGTGGCTTAAGATCTTCAACGTGAAGCCGAAGGTGGTGGATGGCCAATACGTGGAGTGCGGAGGCGCCATGGTGAGCAAGATGCCCAATGTCACATGGCCCAAAGGTACTTTTGTGGAGACCGTCAAAGAGTGGCAGAAACGGTGGTTCTATATCACAGAGCCCCGCAACACCACCTAGGCCGAGGCTCCCGAATTCAAGTCCGGAGCTCCAATGCAGCTCACCTCCTGGATAGAGAAGGGCTCGAATTGGTCTTCGTCGGACGAGCTGATAGCACTGCAAACGCGCATCCAGAGCATGGTGGACAAAAACATCAAGCTCGTCAACGTGATCCAGGTGATGCTAGTTCGTCGGATCCTTCCATGCCAGAGCCGGACTTGCCCTTTATGGGAATTCAATCCGGAGGAGCACTAGACCTTGGAAAGTCTCTTCAGCACCACGCACGAAGATATTTGGAAGTTGCTCTTCAAGGGTCGCGCCTCCGAAACAAGCCCCTGGCCGCATCGTGAGTACTATGAAACCCTGATGCGTCCATATATCCGGCCTCTCTACTTCATAGTTTTAACATGTTGAATTATGCAATTGCAGTCCGGCCCGCGACAGCTCCCTGTGGTCCTCATCAGGGGATTCGCTAGATTCAAAGGCGATGGCCAGTGAGTCACCACCGATGGCTCACTCTCCCAAGGCCGTCAGGGTGGCACCAGAGGATGACTCCTCGGCCGCCGGACACCTGGGGGAGAAAGCCCCCATGGAGACCGGCGATGGGGGCCATATCCAGTTCGGCCCCCAGCCGGATACCATCCCAGAGACCTACACGGCTCCGGAGTCAAGCAAGCAGCCTCCTCCGAAGGGAGGTGGGCCTATACCGCCGGTGACCTCTGTCCATACAGAGGCACCGGATAATCTGCTGGAAGCGCTACGAGGCGCTTCCATTGTGGAGGAACACCGTATCCTTATGGGTACGGTGGTTGAGAGGGTTCAGTCCGTCAAGAGCGGACTGACTGAAGCCTGCACCAGCCTGCTGACAGGCTTTGAGGTAAGCCACACAAAAGAGAAATTCATAGTATAGACAGTAGCCCCTGAGACACTGTCCGGTGTTTCGGAAAGGAAAGTCGGACAGAGGATCAAGTAATTTTTGCAAGAAACTAACTAAATATGTCTTATGTGAATAAACAAGCGTCGTTGCTGGCCGCAACCTCTCATGTTGCTGAGGTCTCTGGACTAAAGCAGAGTCTCGAGTGGGCCAAAGAAGAGCTCGGCCTTGTAAAAAGGCAGCTGGAGGACAAGCAAGGTATGTAGTGACTTGATGTATATTCAGAAAGAATGAATGATGTGTATTGACCATAGTGCCATGATATTTGTAGGAGCGGCAACTGAGGTCGAGGTCCTTAAAAAGGCGCTGACCGAGGCCGAGGAGAAAGCTGCCAAGGAACAAGCGGCCCGTGAGAAGCACGAGGCCAGGCTTGATGAGGTCCAGCAAGAGCTCCAGGATGCCGTGAAGAAATGCGAGTCCTTGGAGCGCGATGTTTCGGCTCAAGAGATCGAACTTGCCTAGGCTCGCCAAAGCGCGGAAGAGGCCCAGGTTGAAGCCCAGGGCGCCCTCCAGGAGATCCAAGAGGCCAAGAAAATCACGGCGGGTAAGGCTTTTAGTATGCAAAGCAAGTATGTGAAGAAGAGGTATCTCTTACTAACCCAGATTTCCCAGGGGCATTTGTGGATCTGCCGCGCAGTGTTTCTGATGCTGCGGAATTCTTCCGAGCTGAAGAAGGGAGCTCAACGGAGAAGTTGTTCTGGCCGCAATACCTTGCGCCAGAACATCCGGTGCCCGTTATTGATCAGCTAAAACAGCTGGTCGAACTGCATAGGGTGGCCGAACTGGCCATGAAGGACTTAATAATCCGGTTGTCGCCTGCCGAAGCCATACCCAGCAGCTACTTCGGTCTCATGAAGCGGCTAGTCGATGCATGCCCTCGGCTTGATGTCATCAAGCGGTCGGTCTGCATCGAAGGTGCGCGGATGGCCTTCGCCCGTGTCAAGATGTAGTGGCCGAAGATGAATGTCGTCACGGTTGCGACCGAGGGACCGCCCGCGGGCAAGGAGCACTGCACGCCCGAGCGATATTTTAGTGATGTCCTGGAGGGATCCCGCATTGTGGCGGAGCAATGTACGAAAGATGTAATCTTTGAATTGAATACATTCATATTGTCTCACGCTGTATTATGAAACAAGTTCGGCTATGTAATATAAAGCTTGTTGAATATTTTACCTCCTGTGCGGCCGTGTTTATGAAATTTTGAGAGTTGGCCAGTCGTCGGCTTCAGCCCCCACGTAGGTAGTACGGGGGTGTTCGGGATGGAATCTAAACATTCTTGATCCAATTGTTTGGTCCTTGAAGGAGGTGTTTAGCGTGACGAACCAGGCAATCAGACTATGTGGCTTTATCACCCTCACTTAGCCATAGGAGTTTGACAATGAAAATTTAGGCGCATCCCCTAGTATCCAAACTGGGGTACTGTAAACACCTGATCGGGTAAGAGCCGATTCATCGCATAATGCGGAAAAAATCGCTAAAGATTTTAAACCTCCGAAGAGCTGACCGGCTCTCGTCACATCATGACAGTCGGCTTTCGGCTTTCTCTACCGAGGTGCTCATCTGGATAAACCAGGACACAAGTGCAGTAGTTCTCCCTTTACTACCCTAGCCGATAGAGCGGAATGTAAGGTAGTAAGCACAGGAGCCGGGCAACCCAACTATTGACCAAAGACATGATTCGGAGCCAATGCATATAATGCTAAATTCGGGGTGCCGAACTATATTGTAAAAAGTGTTCGGACTTTGTTGTCGTACCATGGGTCACAATGAAGCCCCTGGCAGATTAAAGTGTACCAAAGTGTACGGGTGCAACTTGATAAAATTATCAAAAAAGAAAAAAGGAGGTAGTAAGCTAGTGCCGCATAAGTTGGGTCGCAAACTGTTTCCATTATAGTTTGATTAATACGTCAAAGCGTATTTGTACAAGTGGTGCAATAAGAAACCAGGCTTTTTAACATGCCACAACCAAGGGAGAGCTGCGTGCGGGTCCTGAAAATAGGTAGAGTGATTGTTAAAGATACCACCTAGAAATTCCCTTATACGTTAGTGCTTCTTACCATCTTGGTGTATCCATCCTGTCGAGAGGACTGATGATCAGGTCATCAGAAGAAGCCTGCGGAAAATAAACCTGAAAAGGAAAAAAAAGAAAAATTGAAAGTATGTGTGTCCAGGAGCGGTCGAGCCGTATTATGGATCACTAGCTAGTTATGCCTCCGTCTATGCCCATGGTACTTTGAGTGCGTAGTTATGTACGTGCGGTACGAATGCCGCCACTTGGTTGGGACTGGGACGGAGGCCAAATTGCTAGTCGAGCTCTTGAAGAGCTGGGTTGTCCTGCTGCAGAGTAGTCCGGACTCGTTTGACAGTGTCTGGGAGGTCGGCCGATGAATTAAGGTTCTGCTTGAGAAGGCCGCTCTGTACTTCTGATGCTAATGCAGCGGTGTTCTCCTCGGTACGGAGGGAGCGTTCCGTGTTTCCATTGACTTTTATGACGCCGTGTGGTCCGGGCATCTTGAGCTTAAGATAAGCGTAGTGTGGCACCACGTTGAAGCACGCAAATGCGGTTCGTCCAAGCAGTGCGTGATAGCCGCTGCGAAAGGGGACGATATCGAAGATCAACTCTTCGCTTCGGAAGTTGTCCGGGGATCCGAAGACAACCTCTAGTGTGATTGAGCCCGTACAACGGGCCTCTACACCTGGTATGACTCCTTTAAAGGTAGTCTTGGTGGTCTTAATTCTTGAGGGATTAGTGCCCATTTTGCACCCTGTATCCTGATAGAGCAGGTTCAGGCTGCTACCACCGTCCATTAGGACTCGCGTGAGGTGGAATCCATCGATGATTGGGTCGAGGACCAGTGCGGCTGAACCGCCGTGACAGATACTGGTCGGATGGTCCCTACTATCGAAAGTGATCGGACGGGAAGACCATGGGTTGAATTTTGGGGCGGGCGACTGGCTCCATCGTGTAGACGTCCCTGAGCGCGCGCTTGCGCTCCCTCTTGGGGATGTGGGTGGCGTATATCATGTTCACTGTTTTGACCTGAGGAGGAAACTTCTTCTGTCCCCCTGTATTGGATGGACGGAGCTGTCGGCGTCCTGGGAACGGGGGTCCCCAGACTTGCCTGCCTGCGGCCCACGGCGAGGTGCTACCTCTTGAGCACTGCGTTGGATTTCCTTGAAGAGGAAAGGATAATGCAGCACAGTAGTGTAAGTATTTCCCTCAGTTTTTGAGAACCAAGGTATCAATCCAGTAGGAGGCTACGCGCGGGTCCCTAACACCTGCACAATACAAATAACTCCTCGCAACCAACGCGATAAGGGGTTGTCAATCCCTTCACGGTCACTTACGAGAGTGAGATCTGATAGATAAGATAGGATAATATTTTTGGTATTTTTGTGATAAAGACGCAAAGCAAAATAAAAGAAAAATAAAAAGCAAAGGAAATAACAAAGTAATGGAAGATTAATATGATGAAGATAGACCCGGGAGCCATAGATTTCACTAGTGGCTTCTCTCATGAGCATAAGTATTTTACGGTGGGTGAACGAATTACTATTGAGCAATTGACAGAATTGAGCATAGTTATGAGAATATCTAGGTATGATCATGTATATAGGCATCACGTTCGAGACAAGTAGACCGACTCCTACCTGCATCTACTACTATTACTCCACTCATCGATCGCTATCCGGCATGCATCTAGAGTATTAAGTTCAAGAAAACAGAGTAACTCCTTAAGCAAGATGACATGATGTAAAGGGATAAATTCATGCAATATGATAAAAAAACCATCTTGTTATCCTCGATGGCAACAGTAAAATCGTGCCTTGCTGCCCCTCATCCTTTGGGAAAGGACACCGCAAGATTGAACCCAAAGCTAAGCACTTCTCCCATTGCAAGAAAAACCAATCTAGTAGGCCAAACCAAACTGATAATTCGAAGAGACTTGCAAAGATAACCAATCATACAAAAAAGAATTCAGAGAAGATTCAAATATTGTTCATAGATAATCTTGATCATAAACCCACAATTCATCGATCTCAACAAACACACCGCAAAAAGAAGATTACATCGAATAGATCTCCACGAGAGAGGGGGAGAACATTGTATTGAGATCCAAAAAGAGAGAAGAAGCCATCTAGCTACTAACTATGGACCCGAAGGTCTGAAGTAAACTACTCACACTTCATCGGAGAGGCTATGGTGTTGATGTAGAAGCCCTCCGTGATGGGTTCCTCCTCCGGCGGAGCTCCGGAACAGGCCCAAAGATGGGATCTCGTGGGTACAGAAGGTTGCGGCGGTGGAATTAGGTTTTTGGCTCCGTATCTGATCGTTTGGGGGTACGTTGGTATATATAGGATGAAGGAGTACGTCGGTGGAGCAACAGGGGGCCCACGAGGGTGGAGGGCGCGCCCTGGGGGGGTGGGCGCGCCCCCCTACCTCGTGCCTTCCTCCTTTCTTTCTTGACATAGGGTCCAAGTCTCCTGGATCATATTCGGTGAGAAAATCACGTTCCTGAAGATTTCGTTCCGTTTGGACTCCGTTTGATATTCCTTTTGTGCGAAACTCTGAAATAGGCAAAAAAACAGCAATTCTGGGCTGGGCCTCCGGTTAATAGGTTAGTCCCAAAAATAATATAGAAGTGGATAATAAATCCCAATAATGTCCAAAACAGTAGATAATAGAGCATGGAGCAATCAAAAATTATTGATACGTTGGAGACGTATCAGGCATCCCCAAGCTTAATTCCTGCTCGTCCTCGAGTAGGTAAATGATAAAAAATATAATTTTTGATGTGGAGTGCTACTTGGCATAATTTTAATGTAATTCTTCTTAATAGTGGTATGAATATTCAGATCCGAAAGATTCAAGACAAAATTTTATATTGACATAAAAATAATAATACTTCAAGCATACTAACAAAGCAATTATGTCTTCTCAAAATAACATGGCCAAAGAAAGCTATCCCTACAAAATCATATAGTCTGGCTATGCTCTATCTTCACCACACGAAGTATTTAAATCATGCACAACCCCGATGACAAGCCAAGCAATTGTTTCATACTTTTGACATTCTCAAACTTCTTAAATCTTCACGCAATACATGAGCGTGAGCCATGGATATAGCACTATATGTGGAATGGAAGGGTGGTTGTGGAGAAGACAAAAAAGGGAGAAGATAGTCTCACATCAACTAGGCGTATCAACGGGCTATGGAGATTCCCATCAATAGATATCAATGTGAGTGAGTAGGGATTGCCATGCAACGGATGCACTAGAGCTATAAGCATATGAAAGCTCAACAAAAGAAACTAAGTGGGTGTGCATCCAGCTCGCTTGCTCACGAAGACCTAGGGCATTTTGAGGAAGCCCATCATTGTAAAATACAAGCCAAGTTCTATAATTAAAAATTCCCACTAGTATATGAAAGTGACAAAACGAGAGACTCTTTATCATGAAGATCATGGTGCTACTTTGAAGCACAAGTGTGCTAAAAGGATAGTAACATTGTCCCTTCTCTCCTTTTCTCTCATTTTTTTATTTGGGCCTTTTCTCTTTTTTTATGGCCTCTTTTTTCCGTCCGGAGTCTCATCCTGACTTGTGGGGGAATCATAGTCTCCATCATCCTTTCCTCACTTGGGACAATGCTCTAAAAATGAAGATCATCACACTTTTATTTTCTTATAACTCAACAATTACAACTCGATACTTAGAACAAAATATGACTCTATATGAATGCCTCCGGCGGTGTACCGGGATATGCAATGAATCAAGAGTGACATGTATGAAAGAATTACGAACGATGGCTTTGCCACAAATACGATGTCAACTACATGATCATGCTAAGCAATATGACAATGATGGAGTGTGTCATAATAAACGGAATGGTGGAAAGTTGCATGGCAATATATCTCGGAATGGATGGAAATGCCATGATAGGTAGGTATGGTGGCTGTTTTGAGGAAGGTATATGGTGGGTGTATGATACCGGCGAAAAGTGCACGGTATTATTGAGGCGAGCAATGGTGGAAGGAGGAAGAGTGCGTATAATCCATGGACTCAACATTAGTCATAAAGAACTCATATACTTATTGCAAAAATCTACAAGTTATCAAAGCAAAGTATTACGCGCATGCTCCTAGGGGGATAGATTGGTAGGAAAAGACCATCGCTCGTCCTCGACCGCCACTCATAAGGAAGACAATCAATAAAAAAATCATGCTCCGACTTCATCACATAACGGTTCACCATACGTGCATGCTACGGGAATCACAAACTTTAACACAAGTATTTCTCAAATTCACAACTACTCAACTAGCATGACTCTAATACCACCATCTTCATATCTCAAAACAATTATCAAGCATCAAACTTCTCATAGTATTCAACACACTCATAAGAATTTTTACTATTCTTGAATACCTAGCATATTAAGATTATTTAAGAAAATTACCATGCTATTTAAGACTCTCAAAATAATCTAAGTGAAGCATGATAGATCAATAGTTTCTATAAAACAAGTCCACCATCGTGCTCTAAAAGATATAAGTGAAGCACTAGAGCAAAACTATATAGCTCAAAAGATATAAGTGAAGCACATAGAGTATTCTAACAAATTCCAAATCATGTATGGATCTCTCAAAAGGTTTGTACAGCAAGGATGATTGTGGTAAAGCAAAGACTCAAATCATACAAGGCGCTCCAAGCAAAACACATATCATGTGGTGAATAAAAATATAGCTCCAAGTGAAGTCACCAATGGAAGTAGACGAAAGAGGGGATGCCTTCCGGGGCATCCCCAAGCTTTGGCTTTTTGGTGTCCTTAGATTATCTTGGGGGTGCCATGGGCATCACCAATCTTAGGTTCTTGCCACTCCTTGTTCCATAATCCATCAAAAGATTTCAGCCAAAACTTGAAAACTTCACAACACAAAACTCAACAGAAATCTCGTGAGCTCCGTTAGCGAAAGAAAACAAAAGACCACTTCAAGGTACTGTTATGAACTCATTATTTGTTTATATTGGTGTTAAAGCTACTGTATTCCAACTTCTCTATGGATTATAAACTATTTTACTAGCCATAGATTCATCAAAATAAGCAAAGAACACACGAAAAACAGAATCTGTCAAAAACAGAACAGCCTGTAGTAATCTGTAACTAACACAAACTTCTGGAACTCCAAAAAATCAGACAAAATAGGACAAACTAGGAAATTTATTTATTGATCAGCAGCAATTTGAATCACTATTTTATCACGTTCTGGTGATTTTTAACAATTTTTTTCGTGATCAGAAAGTTTCTGGAAATTACAGCAAGATCAAATAACTATCATCCAAGAAGATCCTATAGGTTTAACTTGGCACAAACACTAATTAAAACATAAAAACACATCTAACAAGAGGCTAGAACAAATATTTATTCCTAAACAGAAACAAAAGCAAAAAAACTAAAATAAAATTGGGTTGCCTCCCAACAAGCGCTATCGTTTAACGCCCCTAGCTAGGCATAAAAGCAAGGATAGATCTAGGTATTGCCATCTTTGGTTTTTGGGAAGAAAAGAGCAAACTTGCTATGTATGGAATTAATCTTTCTATTTTGACAAAGTACATGACCATTAATGGTAGAAGAAAGATTAAGTATGCTGCCGAAATTGGCATCTAGGCTAGCTTTTATCTCTTTGATAGATTCGTTTTGGTAAGAAAGCAAAAGAGATGCGATTTTTCAGCTTTCTCGTTAATAGGGTGCCCAAATATAGTTTTCATATTTTCATAGGTATCTATGGGGTCCCCTTCAAGAAAACCCTCTTCAAAAATAGAATCCAAGACTTGTTTGAACGAAGCGGGCAACCCAATATAAAAGCTTTTTAAGTAAACCTCAATTTGGTATTGAGGTACATAGCTAGCACGGATCCTTAAGAGCCTATCCTAAGCATCATTCAAAGATTCATCAAGTAAATAACGAAATATTCCAGAATCTTCTTCATCAAGATTACTAAGGTTTTCATTGATAATCCTGGCAGGTTTTTCCATAGTATTTTTATTTATGAGTTTAGATAAGATAGCAGGATTATCTAAAGCGCTGAAACTTGGGAGAAAAACCCCAACTCTTTTTGGTTCTGACATGGCGAGGGAAAAGTGAATGAAAGGAAGCAATTGGAAAAGAGAGGGCGAATAAAACGGCAAGGGTGTAGTGGGGGAGAGGAAAACGAGAGGAAAATGGCATACAATGTAATGCGGGAAATAAGGGATGTGATAGGTACTTGGTATGTTGACTTTTGCGTAGACTCCCCGGCAACGGCGCCAGAAATTCTTCTTGCTACCTCTTGGGCACTGCGTTGGATTTCCTTGAAGAGGAAAGGATGATACAACACAGTAGCGTAAGTATTTCCCTCAGTTTTTGAGAACCAAGGTATCAATCCAGTAGGAGGCTACGCGCGAGTCCCTCACACCTGCACAATACAAATAACTCCTCGCAACCAACGCGATAAGGGGTTGTCAATCCCTTCACGGTCACTTACGAGAGTGAGATCTGATAGATATGATAGGATAATATTTTTGTTATTTTTGTGATAAAGATGCAAAGCAAAATAAAAGCAAAGGAAATAACAAAGTAATGGAAGATTAATATGATGAAGATAGACCCGGGGGCCATAGATTTCACTAGTGGCTTCTCTCATGAGCATAAGTATTTTACGGTGGATGAACAAATTACTATTGAGCAATTGACAGAATTGAGCATAGTTATGAGAATATCCAGGTATGATCATGTATATAGGCATCACGTCCGAGACAAGTAGACCGACTCCTGCCTGCATCTACTACTATTACTCCACTCATCGACCGCTATCCAGCATGCATCTAGAGTATTAAGTTCAAGAAAACAGAGTAACGCCTTAAGCAAGATGACATGATGTAGAGGATAAATTCATGCAATATGATAAAAACCCCATCTTGTTATCCTCGATGGAAACAATACAATCGTGCCTTGCTGCCCTATTGTCCTTTGGAAAGGACACGCAAGATTGAACCCAAAGCTAAGCACTTCTCCCATTGCAAGAAAAACCAATCTAGTAGGCCAAACCAAACTGATAATTCGAAGAGACTTGCAAAGATAACCAATCATACATAAAAGAATTCAGAGAAGATTCAAATATTGTTCATAGATAATCTTGATCGTAAACCCACAATTCATCAGTCTCAACAAACACACCGCAAAAAGAAGATTACACCGAATAGATCTCCACAAGAGAGGGGGAGAACATTGTATTGAGATCCAAAAAGAGAGAAGAAGCCATCTAGCTACTAACTATGGACTCGAAGGTCTGAAGTAAACTACTCACACTTCATCGGAGAGGCTATGGTGTTGATGTAGAAGCCCTCCATGATGGGTTCCTCCTCCGGCGGAGCTCGGAGCAGGCCCCAAGATGGGATCTCGTGGGTATAGAAGGTTGCGGTGATGGAATTAGGTTTTTGGCTCCATATCTGATCATTTGGGGGTACGTAGGTATATATAGGAGGAAGGAGTATGTCGGTGGAGCAATAGGGGGCCCACAAGGGTGGAGGGCGCGCCCTGGGGGTGGGCGCGCCCCCTTACCTCGTGCCTTCCTCCTTTCTTTCTTGACGTAGGGTCCAAGTCTCCTGGATCATATTCGGTGAGAAAATCACGTTCCCGAAGATTTCATTCCGTTTGGACTCCGTTTGATATTCCTTTTGTGCGAAACTCTGAAATAGGCAAAAAAACAGCAATTCTGGGCAGGGCCTCCGGTTTATAGGTTAGTCCCAAAAATAATATATAAGTGGATAATAAAGCCCAATAATGTCCAAAACAGTAGATAATATAGCATGAAGAAATCAAAAATTATAGATACGTTGGAGACGTATCACGTGGCACCGCCAGCGGCCCCGTACGGCCCATCTTCACCAGCAAGCATTCAAGACCTTCGCGAGGCGCCTAGCCTCGCGAGGCGGACGACACAAGACCTCCTCGGGGACGGCCTCACCAGGCTGGCTCGCGAGGGGCGGAGAGATCAAGGCAAGGGAACCTCGCGAGGTTCCTACGACGTCAGCCATGACAACCAAGGCCAAGCAGGCGCCAGGCGGGCGCCATCGCGCACAGTGTCCTTGTTTCTTCTTTGGTGCTAAAGGGGCAAGCGCAGGCGAGGAGTCCCGAGGCATTAGGCAAAGGTTTCCATATCGGTGCAACAAGACCAAGACCAGCAGGATGGCAGGACGGAGGTCACCATGGAGCCCAAGAGGGCGTCAGCACCGGAGCCTTTGGTAGGCGAAGACCACCTTTAGTCAGGATAGCTTGTACTAGTTGTCTCCCTTTGAATTTGGCCATTGTTGGCTCCCTTCCCAGTCAATATTTGGGGAGAGGACCAGGGCCTCTATAAATAGGACTAGCCACCATAGTAGGAGGCAACGGAGAACAGATTCAGATCATCCTCACCCACACAAGTTCACCAAGCACAAGAACACCTCACTTCAGGAGGCTATTCTTCCCTTGTACTGTTCATCCTCAGCCCAAGAGGCAATCCATCACACCACACTGGAGTAGGGTATTACACCACAACGGTGGCCCGAACCAGTATAAATCTCGTGTCTCTTGTGTTGCGGGTTCGTTGAGCTAGGCCTTGAGATCGCAGTGAGGCTGAGGGCGTGATTTGGTAGGGGGAGATCTTCGTGCGCACCCCAGTGTTTGAACCTCAAGGGTTTTGCCGGAACCCGAAATCCAACATTTGGCACGCCAGGTAGGGGTGCGCCGAAGCTTTCCTTCTGTCGATCCGTGTCCCGCCGCTTCGTCGTCTCCATGGCGGACGCTCGTTGAGCCCGCGCTAAGCGTCGGGCCGCCCTCGCCGCCCGCGTCGCTCAGACCGCTCCCGTTGGCGGGCCTCCCCGTCACCTGCTGCCAACGCCGCCACCGGCCCGGTGGGGAACGAGCAACAAGCATCCTCGCTGCACCCCTTGGTGCGGCGGGACGGCTGCATTGCCACTCCGTCGCTGACTCTGGTCGGCTCGTCATCTCATGCTCGTCGCGCTCCCGCGGACGCGCAGGCCGCGCTGCTCATGGCACGCGAGCTCCTGCATTACCGCCCCATCGACGACCTCTATGAGGACTGGCTGGACCGCATCGCCGAGCTCATCAACGCCGCAGGGGGCTCCGCTGTGCAGTCTCTCTTGCTGCCTCGCCCTCCGCCAACTGCGGGCGACGTGGCGCACGGAGCTCCCCCACACCCTCTGCACCAAGACGGCATCCTGGCGCCAAGGCGTGCGGCCCCCCGGCGTGACCCACCGCGCCGGGCGCCTGCGCTAGAAGAAGGAAGCTGCCAAGAAGCCCCTCGTCCGCAAGATAACGCTCCCGCGCTCCCAGCACCACTGCGACAAGACCGTGTGCCGCCTGCGGTGGCGGTGCCCGGGCATCAAGGGCAGGCTCCACACCAGCAAAGGGTCCCGGTGGCCACCGCAGGCTACCGCGCCTTCACTCCTGAGCTGCATAGCATCGCATGGCCGGGCAAGTTCAAGACAGACCTGCCTCCTCGCTATGACGGCAGCCCCGACCCTGCGGAGTTCCTGCAGCTCTACGAGCTAAGCATCGAGGCGGCCAACGGCGACGAGAAAGTCATGGCGAACTGGTTCCCCATGGCTCTCAAGGATGGAGCTCGTTCGTGGCTCCTGAACCTGCCCCCGAGTTCGATCTCCTCCTGGAACGAGATGCGCGACCGCTTCGTCGCCAACTTCCAGGGCACTCGCGACCGCCCTCCGGCCACGGGTGACCTGCGCCGCATCAAGCAGCAGCTAGGAGAGACCCTCCAGAAGTACATCCAGTGCTTCAACAACATTCGCCTTCAGATCCCCAAGGTGACGGACGAGGCCATCATCTCTGCGTTTTCTGATGGCGTCCGGGACGTCAAGATGAAGGAGGAGCTCGCCATCCACGAGGAGTTGTGCACGACCTTGGAGTTGTTCAACCTGGCGACCAAGTGCGCAAGAGCTGAGGAAGGGCGCCTTTCCCTCCTCGAGCTCCCGACTGTCGACCCTGAGGAGAAGAAGGCCAAGGCCAAGGACGTGAAGCGCAAGGGAGTGGTCGTGCTTGCAGCAGAGCCGGAGGCAAAGCGCGGCCGGGACATTCCCGAGTCGTCTAAGAGCAGCCGTCCGTTCTGCACCTTCCACAACGTCCACAGCCACAACACCAATGACTATCAAGAGCTCAGGGCCATTCGAGATGGACGCCTCGATCGACGCCCCGAGCGCAACGACCGGGGATACGGCCGAGGAGGAGGACGTGGCAGAGGACGCTGGGACGACCGTGGCCCTCGCCAGGAGTGGCGTGACCGGCCTCGTGAGGACCGCTGGCAAGACAAGCCTCGTGAGGGCGCCTTGAGGGGTCAGCCTTGTGAGGACCGCCCCCAAGGAAACACCGGTCTTCCTCCGCTGCCGCCACCACCAAGAAGGAACGACGACCACCATCACGACGAGGGGGCTGGGGGCTTCCAGGAGCCGCGGGCTATCGCCTGCATCTTGGGTGGAGCTCAGGCCCCAGCCTCTCAGTGTATCTTCAAACAGTTTGCTCACGAGGTGAACGCAGTCCTCCCCAGGCTCAAGGCCACACGCATGCATAGGTGGTCCAAGTGCGCCATCACCTTCAGTTTGGCAGATCAGCTCAAGTGTGCGGCCACCGCTGGTGCATTCCCGATGCTTTGCTCACCTGTCATCGGCAACGTACAAGTCACCAAGACCCTCATCGACGGTGGTGCAGGGCTTAACGTCCTGTCCGTCGATATGTTCGACAGCCTTCAAGTGCCTTACGATCAGCTTCAGCCTACCAAGCCCTTCTCAGGAGTGACCGACGGTTCCACCACCCCGATAGGGCAGGTCCGCCTCCCGGTCACCTTCAGACAGCGCGACAACTATCGCACTGAGCTCATCGACTTCGACGTCGGCCACATCCATCTACCGTACAATGCCATCCTCGGGTATCTAGCCCTGGCCAAGTTCATGGCTGTGACACACCACGGCTACAACATCCTCAAGATGCCAGGGAGCGGCGGAATCATCACAGTCCCCTGCGAAGAAAGAGATGCGGTGTGCTCCCTCGAGCGCGCCTTCCAAGCAACGTCAATCGAAGACCCGGCCAGCAATGCAGCACAGTACCCTCCTGAGGTCGTCCCCAAGAAGAAGAAGCAGCTACTCCGCACAGGACCTCAGGAGAGCGGCGCCACAAGTGGAGGCACGTCAGGATCGGCGCCCACGCCTGGGGCGCCTCCCTCCCTCGCATAGGAAGGCGCGCTCGGCGCCCTCCTCGGGCAGGGCTCGGGGCTCTCTTCTGGAGGGCCTCCGACCTTGCCAACATCACAAGGGAGGCGCTCGGGTACCACGTGGAGGCGTGCTTCGCACCATGTTTCCCTTAGGAGGACACCGGACGAGGAGCGCCTGGAGCTCAGGAGTTCATTGCCAAGACCACTCAGGAACTACAGGATGCAAGAGCCATGGCGACCGCCGCTCACCTGGTGCGGCTCCCTATCCAGGCGAGGATGGCGGGCTGCGTGTCTGCATCGATGTCCCAGGGCTCAACAGGTCCGCATCTCAGGAGCTCTTCTGGCCTTCGCGCGTGGGACGCTACGAGGGCCCACCTCACAGCTATGTTTGCATGCCTTTTAGCCTGCCAAGCGTGGCGTCCGCCTTCCTGGTGGAGATGGAGACGGTTTTCAAGGAACTGCCCGGACCCCCAGAGCCTCCCGAGGCTCAGGGTCCCGGTGGCTCATGAGGAGCAACCCCTTCACCACGCGTCTTCAGCTGCCTCAACACCCCTTCGACGATAGAACCAGGTGACATCTTCTAAGTTTATTTAGCTAGGAGCGCCCCTCAGGCTACATCATTCCCAGGCCGCGTGGGTCCGTCCTTGCAGCATGTATCCCTTTTTATGTCTTTACCTTACCTTGATGGGAGCGCCCCTCAGGATGCATCGTTCCCAGGCCGCGTGGGTCCGTCCCTGCGGCGTGTATCCCTTTTTTATGTCTTTAGCTTACCTTGCTGGGGGCGCCCCTCGGGCTGCATCATCCCCAAGCCACTCAGGTCTGACCCAGTGGCGTGTATCGTTCTTGCATTTACCTGAGCTAGTTTGCTTCTCATGCATAATCTATCTATGGTTATCACCTGCTTGATTGTCACCTACCACGGGAGCTGTTCACGCTGGCACGGTGCTTGTGCTTGGGTCCGTCCCTACAACATCGATAAATCTGAGCGGTCGAGCTCTGACCCGCGGCACGCCCCGCGCGCGTCACCTCGCCAGGCCATCAGTGCCTTCATTCTCTTACGGAGCGACCAGTGCCCGTCCGGCAATCATAATGGCAATCTGTGCCCCTCCTCGCGCTGACTTGCAGGAACCTCCCGAGGACAACAATGGGCATTACCGCGGGCTCCTTCTTCTCCCATGCGATTCGCTTGCGCGTTAAAAGGGGGGCTCCTGAGCATCGCTACTCAGGAGCTCATACTGGCTCTCCAACCCTCACCCCCTGGCCTTGACCACGGCATCGCGACCTGGCATACCAGCGGCGGCTGAGCTCGCTCGAGGGTCGGGACCTGAGGACGTAGAGCATGAAGGAGAGCATGGAGAAGAAGGGGAAGCACGCATGGGCCTAACCTAGCTGCGCCACGACCGCCGACGCACGAGTCTGGCGCAACACAAGGAAACGACTCCAGACTGCCAAGATAAGTTTCGCGCTCGGACCAACCAATCGCTACGACACGGGATTCTCACTTGCTGCATCCCTACCACGGTCACTTGCGCGCTAAAGGGGACTTCATGAGCATCGCGTCTCAGGAGCTCTTACTGGACCTCGGGCCACTCACCTCCTGGCCCTGACCACGGCATCGCGACCTGGCATACCAGCGACGGCTGGAGCCTGCCTGGGGACCGGGACCTGTTAGTGTAGAGCACCAAGCCGTCGCGAGGATATAAAGGGGAGACTGAGCCGAAGCAGGACACGCGCTCGCACAATTTCATAATAAGGATAATGTCAACAAAAGACATTACAGGTTCTTTACACGCCCCCACGGGGTTCGTTTTGATTCCTCGCAGGGAACAAAAGAAAGGAAATTCAAGGAGCGCTATCTACACATGCCAGTGCAGCCGACGCCATCATCAACAGTGGGCCATGGGAGGCCGGCGCCAACCCCATCCAGATTAGCGACAGCGATGGCAGGACGATGTGGCCTTGCTCCGGGCGCGGCGAGAGCTCGGGGGCACGTAGCTGTCGTCACTCGTCTCCGGAGTCTCATAGGGCTCGGGAGAGTCACTGGACTCCCAAGCGTTGCCACTGCTGCCGGATGAGTCGCTGATAAGGTGGGCGCCAGGCCCAGCTTCTGCCGCGGCATCGTTCAGGCGGCCCTCTCCGGGGCAGCACTCCAAGCAGCGGCCTTCCGTGTTGAAGACCTTGAAGAACATCGTGGAGGCGTGGTCGTACATGAAGTGGATGGCGAGGGTGCCTTCCGCGCGGCAAACCCGGTCAACCTCGCCCCAGCCGCGGGTCATGAAGGTCTTGCCCGGGGAGACATCCACTTCCGCTCCGGTCGCCGGGGCGTCGCAGTCGGCATGCTGCAGCCATAGCTCGAGGGGCCCCCTCGGCGGCATCTCCGCAAAGAAGAACTGGGGGAAGCGGATCCAGGTGTGCGGAGGCATCGCCGCCCACAGCACGAGTTCGTGCGAGGAGTCCATGGCGTGGGCCCCTAGGGCAACGGCGTGCACCACCATGGCGAGGCGACCACGGCCGTGGCGTGGGCAGCGCCGCTCGCCGCCTCTTCCTCCTGAGCCCTCAGCTTGGGCGTATAAAGGCAGCGGATACCCAGGAGGTGGCCGCTTGTACCAAGGCCTTGTCACCTCCTACCTCACGACTACGTCATGATGATGGACCAGCCTCTTCTTCGGCGGAAGAGGCCCGGGCTCATCGCGGGGAGTTTTTTCCTTCTCCACGGCCGAGAATCTTCGGATTGGCGCCATGGTGTCACTACCAGTGATGGAGCAAGGGAGAAGAAGCAAGCGGAGCAAGAAGAGATGGGCGACGGGGGCTCTGCCCCCCCTTCTCATTTATAGCAGGAGGAGGCCAACCGTCGACCTCCACGATCGCAGGTAATGATAACCATTTTTTTGCACGCAGCAGGGACTCGTCAAGTTGGGCAGTTGCCGAGGCAGCGTGGGGAAGCGGAGAGGCCCACGTCCAATCAATCGCCACGCGTCGACCAAGGCCGCAGGCTGTTGGGGCCCATGGCGCTCCGCACTTGCCATTTGGCTTCGCCTCGAAGCCAAGTCCGAGAGCGCCTTGGGCCCGGGGGCAACTGTCGGCGTCCTCGGAACGGGCGTCCCCAAACTTTCCTGCTTGCGGCCCACGGCGTGGCACCGCCAGCGGCCCCGTACGGCCCATCTTCACCAGCAAGCATTCAAGACCTTCACGAGGGTCCATGTAACATCCCAAATTTTCAATTTGGAATGTTATACATTAGACCATGAATGCATATCATATTTTATTTGCTTTTGGTTTTTATCCTAGAAATTCTACGCAACTCAAGGACCCACGGAGAGAGTTGGAGATTTCGTTATTTTCATATTTGAGTTATCTCAAATTTTGAAAATAGGATCATTTGATTTATTTTATCTTCAATTATTTCAATTATCAAAATATGAGAGAGGGAATAAAATGACTTTCCCAAAATAAATAAATAGTGAGGATTTAATAATAAAATCAAATAAGATTTGTATTGGGAGTTTTTCGCTATTTTATTTGAATTTAGGACTGCATTTTCCAAAATTGCATTTAGGCCCCAAATAAATGTTCATCTTGTCCGGCTTGATTTTAGAAGTCGGGAAAAATTTATTTCGGGATTTTTGGAGTCCGTTTAGTATTTCGTTTATTTGTTTTTCTGCGCGTTATTATTAAAAAAGCGAACCGCCTATGGGCAGTTCGGCCAGACTCCTCTGGCGGGGGCTTTAAATAGCGCCACCCGGGCCAGCCCAAGCCCCCGCCGCCAGCGCTCCGGCCCACTCCGCCACCGCCCGAAACCCTAACCTAGCCCGCCGCCGCCGCGCGCTAGCGCCGCCCGCCGCTGCGCCGCCCGACCCGCCGTCGCGGACCCCGCCCTCGCCGGACCCGCGCCGAGGTAGCCGCCGTCGCCGGCGGTTTTCTTTAGAAAACCGCCCGGTTTTTTTTAATAGCCGCGGTTTTTTTTTAGTTTCGTTTTTTTAGATCGGTTTATTTTCGGTTCGGTTAAATAGCGAGCGTTCGCTCGTTCGTTCGTTTTAACGAACATGTTCATCGTTTAGACCCAGTTAACGAACGTTCGTTCGTTAAGCTGTTCATCGTTTTTCCTTTTCTCGGATTTATTCCGCGACTTTTCTGATCGCGATTTCTGATCCGATTTTCGTTCTAGTATAACTTTTCGCTCGTTTATCGGAATGAGGCGATTCAAACGCCTGGAGTTTCGTCTCGAAACCCTCTATCCATTTAACCAACTTAAACAAGTTTTTGCTTATGTAAAATCTGACTTAGATCCAGATTAGTGAAACGAAGCTGTTTTCTTTTGCCGTTTGACTTTCGTTGCTTTGTTTGATTTGATTCTTTTTGCAAACGGGAGTTCTTAAGTTGAACTTTCTGGTTAGATCTTTTATTTGGAGTTTTACCTGTGCATTAGTTGAGTACTTATTGTGTGTTTGTTTGTTTGCGATAGAGTACCCGGAGTGCGCCGCTTGCTACTTTGAATCTCTAGGTTTCACGGATCATCAGCAAGGCAAGTAACACTTTGATCATATCCCTTCTCATACCCAGTTTTTATGCATTAGATCAATCCTGAAACATTGCATGATTAGGATCTAATTAAATTGTGGGTTTTGGGAAGTAGATGAGGTAGTACCTATTACCTGTTTCATTATCAAACCCTTGGGAGTTACTTCTACGTTTGCTTATTATGCCATGCTATGCTAGTAGACGTGGATTGGGTGAGTGTATCCATGACAGATGTGAGATTGATAATTAATGGTTTATTTAAGGTGGAAACTTAACCACACATCTGGGTGGATTGAGGTACCTGGGTATTCCAGGATTGCCTGTTTCTTTTTGGACCGCCACCCAGGCTCAAAGGGATGTAGGTTGGTACGGTCTACCCATTCGTAAGGTGCTAGCGCTTCTGAAAGACTATGTCTCGGTCATCCGTTTCTCAAACACCATGTAGTGCAAGAATCTTAACGAAGGAGATCGAGTCTTGTGGGGAAAAGTGCATAAACCTCTGCAGAGTGTATCAAACTAATAATGGTTAGCCGTGCCCCGGTTATGGACA
Source organism: Aegilops longissima (assembly GCA_021605205.1). Lineage (NCBI taxonomy): Eukaryota > Viridiplantae > Streptophyta > Magnoliopsida > Poales > Poaceae > Aegilops > Aegilops longissima. Next base: position 591,689,024 of record CM038682.1, read on the forward strand.
TCTTGAGTATCTAGTACTTGGATATCATGTGAATCTCATCATGTTACTTTAATTAATCTTGTTGGGTTTTACTGATGATGCTTAATTGGGATTGAGAATGCTGTCAACCATTCTCAATGTTTAACAACCACCATGATAGTTAAATAAAATTTATTCCTTTGATGTAGGGAAAAACTGGCTTTAAGCAAAACTGTAACCATAGAGCTTTCCACCAGCCATATATGCATGTAGTGTAGCTTATTTCTTTCATTACTCTCTATGTATTACATTGCCAGCATATTCCATGTGCTGACCCGTTTTTGGGCTGCAACGTTCATGTTGCAGACTTTTCGAACGACAGTAAGGTGCCTTAGGTCGTGGTCCTATACTCGATGATCTTTGTTGGAGTTGATGGACTCGCTATTCTTCCAAGCCTTCCGCATTGTTATCGTTATTAGATGGCCTTAAGCCATGTTTATTGTAATAAATTCTCCTTTGGAGACATTCGATGTAATAAGTGTGTGATTGCTACTCTGTTATAAAACCTTCAAGTCTTGTGTGGTGTCGGCATTCTTGATCCAGGATGACACACGAGCACGAGATCGGACTATTTGAGGTCTGGTCGCTCTGAGCCAAGCCTCATGAGGCAGACGACCTAAGACCTCCTCAGGGGCGGCCTCACCAGGCTGGCTCGCGAGGGGCGGAGAGATCAAGGCAAGGGAACCTCGCGAGGTTCCTATGACGTCAGTCATGACGACCAAGGCCAGGCAGGCGCCAGCGCGCGTAGTGTCCTCGTTTCCTCTTTGGTGCTAAAGGGGCAAGCGCATGTGAGGAGTCCCGAGGCATCAGGCAAAGGTTTCCATATCGGTGCAACAAGACCAAGACCAGCAGGATGGAGGTCATTGTGGAGCCCAAGACGACGTCACCACTAGAGCCTTTGGTAGGCAAAGACCACCTTTAGTCAGGATAGATTGTACTAGTTGTCTCCCTTCGAATTTGGTCGGTAGGCTCCCTACCCGCTCAATATTTGGGGAGAGGACCAGGGCCTCTATAAATAGGACTAGCCACCACAGTAGGAGGCAGCGGAGAACAGATTCAGATCATCCTCACCCACACAAGTTCACCAAGCACAAGAACACCTCACCTCAGGAGGCTGTTCTTGCCTTGTACTGTTCATCCTCAGCCCAAGAGGCAATCCACCACACCACACCGGAGTAGGGTATTACACCACAATGGTGGCCCGAACCAGTATAAATCTCGTGTCTCTTGTGTTGCGGGTTCGTCGAGCTAGGCCTTGAGATCGCGGTGAGGCTGAGGGCGTGATTTGGTAGGGGGAGATCTTCGTGCGCAACCTAGTGTTTGAACCTCGAGGGTTTTGCCGAAACCCGAAATCCGACAGGGGCTCCTCGTCATCATCCTCAATTTGGGACCCCTTCTCCTTGTTCTCGGCATTTAACTTGCCGGCCTATTTAAAAACCCAACAGTCTCTGTTGGTATGATTGGCTGGTTTGTCGGGGGTGTCGTATATCAACCATGGGCGATCGAGTATTCGGTCCAAACTGGATGAGCCGGAATTGTTCTTTTTGAATGGCTTCTTCCGCTGGTCGGACTTGGAGCTACTGAATCCGGCGTTGACCGCTGTGTCGTCTGTACTATCACCATTGTTTCGACGCTTGTGTATGTTGCGTCGGGGCTTGTCGTTGCTATTTCTGGCTTCCGCAGTGCCACGTTCGCTTGTATTGTTATTGCTACGGGCTAGCCAGCTATCTTCGCCCGTGCAAAAGCGGGCCATAAGTGTCGTAAGGGCTGCCATGGACTTTGGCTTTTCTTGGCCGAGGTGTCGGGCGAGCCATTCGTCCCGGATGCTGTGTTTAAAGGCCGCCAGGGCTTCGGCATCCGGACAGTCGACCATCTGGTTCTTTTTGGTTAAGAACCTAGTCCAGAGTTTCCTGGCTGACTCTCCGGGCTGTTGAATTATGTGACTTAAGTCGTCGGCATCCGGAGGTCTTACATATGTACCTTGGAAGTTGTCAAGGAAGGCTTCTTCCAAGTCCTCCCAGCTGCCGATAGAGTTTTCGGGCAGACTGTTCAACCAGTGCCGGGCTGGTCCTTTGAGTTTTAGTGGGAGGTATTCAATGGCATGGAGATCATCGCCGTGAGCCATATGAATGTGAAGAAGAAAATCCTCGATCCATACCACGGGGTCTGTTGTCCCATCGTATGATTCGATGTTTACGGGTTTGAACCCCTCTGGGAATTCGTCCTCCATTACCTCGTCAGTGAAGCAAAGGGGGTGTGTGGCGCCTCTGTATCGGGCCACGTCGCGACGTAGCTCGGATGGAGTCCGTCTGCGGTTCTTGGCCCGGGTGTGAGTATGATTGTTGCGTCCGGCTAGATAGCCATTGTCGCGTGTCGGGGCGCGTCCCCGTGATCCATAGATCGATCTGTTCTGACCTGCTCTACTGTCCAAATCCTGCCGCAGGTCGTAGGTATGTCCCCGAGCTATTTTATCTCTGCCTTTACGGTGAGGTGGGGCAGGCTGGAGTTTGGCTTGAGTTGTCGCTTTGTCCCGACCGCGTGGTGGTCTGTCAACCCCATTGCGCGATGATGGTACGGGCTCCAGTGCCTGAGGTAGCAATTTGCGCTTCGGGTAACTTTTGGCTAGGCGCTTGAGGTCGTATTCCTCGGCTTCCAGGACATTAGTCCATCTATCGTTGAGCAGATCTTGATAAGCTTGAAGCTGCTGCTGCTTCTTTTTCAGGCTCCTTGCAGTGGTTATTAGCCGGCGCTTAAAGCGCTCCTGCTCGAGAGGTTCCTCAGGCACGATAAAATCCTTGTTGTTGAGGCTCACCTCCTCCTTGGAGAGCGGAAGATAATTACTGTCCTCCGTGTCTTCATGTATGGCATGTTCATCAGGGCTAACTTGCCCGTCTTCCCGTTCGTCCTGTTTGGAAGTTGCCTCAACGGGGTCTTCATTGTCTTCGGTATCGTCCGGAGTGTTATCTTCTCTTATGCCGGTATTGATGTCTTTTGCACGGTGTGATTTAGAGCGGTGATAACCCACAAGTATAGGGGATCGCAACAGTTTTTGAGGGTACAGTATTCAACCCAAATTTATTGATTCGACACAAGGGGAGCCAAAGAATATTCTCAAGTATTAGCAGTTGAGTTGTCAATTCAACCACACCTGGATAACTTAATATCTGCAGCAAAGTATTTAGTCGCAAAGTAATATGGAAGTAACGGTAACTGCAGCAAAAGTAATATTTTTGGGTTTTGTAGTGATTATAACAATAGCAACGGAAAAGTAAATAAGCGGAGAACAATATGTGAAAAGCTCGTAGGCATTGGATCGGTGATGGAGAATTATGCCGGATGCGGTTCATCATGTAACAGTCATAACATAGGGTGACACGGAGCTAGCTCCAATTCATCAATGTAATGTAGGCATGTATTCCGAATATAGTCATACGTGCTTATGGAAAAGAACTTGCATGACATCTTTTGTCCTACCCTCCCGTGGCAGCGGGTCCTATGAAACTAAGGGATATTAAGGCCTCCTTTTAATAGAGTACGGACCAAAGCATTAACACATAGTGAATACATGAACTCCTCAAACTATGGTCATCACCGGGAGTGGTCCCGATTATTGTCACTTTGGGGTTGCCGGATCATAACACATAGTAGGTGACTATAGACTTGCAAGATAGGATCAAGAACTCACATATATTCATGAAAACATAATAGGTTCAGATCTGAAATCATGGCACTCGGGCCCTTGTGACAAGCATTAAGCATAGCAAAGTCATAGCAACATCAATCTCAGAACATAGTGGATACTAAGGATCAAACCCTAACAAAACTAACTCTATTACATGATAGATCTCATCCAACCCATCACCGTCCAGCAAGCCTACGATGGAATTACTCATGCACGTCGGTGAGCATCATGAAATTGGTGATGGAGGATGGTTGATGATGACGACGGCGACGAATCCCCCTCTCCGAAGCCCCGAACGGACTCCAGATCAGCCCTCCCGAGAGGTTTTAGGGCTTGGCGGCGGCTCCGTATCATAAAACGTGATGAATCCTTCTCTCTGATTTTTTTCTCCTCGAAAGTGAATATATGGAGTTGGAGTTGAGGTCGGTGGAGCGTCAGGGGGCCCAAGAGGAAGGGGCGCGCCCAGCGGGGGCAGGCGCGCCCCCACCCTCGTGGACAGGGTGTGGGCCCCCTGTCGTGGATTTTTCTTCCAGTATTTTTAATATTTTCCAAAAAGATGTTCCGTGGAGTTTCAAGTCATTCCGAGAACTTTTGTTTCTGCACATAAATAACACCATGGAAAGTCTGCTGAAAACAGCGTCAGTACGGGTTAGTTCCATTCAAATCATGCAAGTTAGAGTCCAAAACAAGGGCAAAAGTGTTTGGAATAGTAGATACGATGGAGACGTATCAACTCCCCCAAGCTTAAACCTTTGCTTGTCCTCAAGCAATTCAGTTGATAAACTGAAAGTGATAAAGAAAAACTTTTACAAACTTTGTTTGCTCTTGTTGTTGTAAATATGTAAAGCCAACATTCAAGTTTTCAGCAAAGATTATGACTAACCACATTCACAATAACTCATAGGTCTCATGTTTACTCATATCAATGGCATAATCAACTAGCGAGCCATAATAATAAATCTCGGATTACAACACTTTCTCAAAACAATCATGATATGATATAATAAGATGGTATCTTGCTAGCCCTTTCTGAGACCGCACAACATAAATGCAGAGCACCTTTAAAGATCAAGGACTGACTAGACATTGTAATTAATGGTAAAAGAGATCCAGTCATAGTCATACCCAATATAAATTCATAGTAATGAATGCAAATGACACCAGTGCTCTCCAGCTAGTGCTTTTTAACAAGAGGGTGATGACTCAACATAAAATTAAATAGATAGACCCTTCATAGAGGGAAGCAAGGATTTGTAGAGGTGCCAGAGCGCGGTTTTATAGCAGAGATAAATAATATTTTGAGCGGCATACTTTCATTGTCAACATAACAACCAAGAGATGGCGATATCTTCCATGCTACACACATTATAGGCGGTTCCCAAACAGAATGGTAAAGTTTATACTCCCCCTCCACCAACAAGCATCAATCCATGGCTTGCTCGAAGCAATGAGTGCCTCCAACTAGCAACTGTCCCGGGGGAGTTTTGTTTGCAATTATTTTGATTTAGTTTGCATAAATCATGGGACTGGGCATCCCGGAGACCAGCCATTTTCTCGTGAATGAGGAGCGGAGTCCACTCCTCTTGAGAATAACCCGCCTAGCATGGAAGATACGGACAACCCTAGTTGATACATGAGCTATTCGAGCATACAGAACAGAATTTCATTTGAAGGTTTAGAGTTTGGCACATATAAATTTACTTGGAACGGCAGGTAGATACCGCATATAGTAAGGTATAGTGGACTCATATGGAATAACTTTGGGGTTTAAGGAATTGGATGCACAAGCAGTGTTCCCGCTTAGTACAAGTGAAGGCTAGCAAAAGACTAGGAAGCGACCAACTAGAGAGCGACAACAGTCATGAACATGCATTAAAATTAATAAACATTGAGTGCAAGCATGAGTAGGATATAATCCACCATGAACATAAATATCGTGAAGGCTATGTTGATTTGTTTCAACTACATGTGTGAACATGTGCCAAGTCGAGTCACTTAAATCATTCAAAAGAGGATACCACCCCCACTATACCACATTACGACCATTTTAATAGCATGTTGGCACGCAAGGTAAACCATTATAACTCATAGCTAATCAAGCATGGCATGAGCAACTATAATCTCTAATTGTCATTGCAAACATGTTTATTCATAATAGGCTAAATCAGGAATGATGAACTAATCATATTTACAAAAACAAGAGAGGTCGAGTTCATACCGGCTTTTCTCATCTCAATCAGTCCATCATATATCGTCATTATTGCCTTTCACTTGCACGACCGAACGAAGTGAATAATAATAAGAGTGCACGTGCATTGGACTAAGCTGGAATCTCGAGCATTCAATTAAACAGGAGAAGACAAGGCAATATGGGCTCTTGGTTAAATCAACAATAATGCATATAAGAGCCACTTCAACAATTTAATTATGGTCTTCTCCTATCGACCCCCAAAGAAAAGAAAAGAAATAAAACTATTTACACGGGAAAGCTCCCAACAAGCAAAAATAAGAACAGGAAATCTTTTTGGGTTCTCTTTTCAATTATTACTACTACAACAAGAAAAGTAAACTAACTAAAAACTACACTAATTTTTTTCTCAAGGTTTTCCAAACACACAAGAAGAACGCAAGAAAAATAAAATAAACTAGCATGGATATCACAGTGAAAGAGTATGAGCACCGACAACTAGCAATGAGTGTGTGAACATAAATGTAATGTCGGTGGGAAATACGTACTCCCCCAAGCTTAGGCTTTTGGCCTAAGTTGGTTTATTGCCACGGATGGCCTGGCGGATATCCATAGTTGTAGCCGGGGTCGTACTGCGATGCGGCGGTTATTGCCTCCTGAGCTGCAGCGTGGCGGCGTGCTGCCTCCGCCCTCCTCTCGTACTCATCTGCCTCCCCTCTGGTAATAACATATCTTCCTTTTGCCTGATAATCAAAGAAGGCAGGAGCAGGGAGAGTAATACGGACAGCACGACGTTTGTCAAAGATTAAGCGATACCGGAGAGGTGATTCATTCCTCTCAACAAACTGGTGGTGAACCATAGCATTAAAGTCTAAATAAGTAGGAGGCAATTCAATATCAACATTACGTATGGTTACACCAAGAAAATCAGCTAAGCGGGTTGCATAAATTCCACCAAAGAAATCTCCATTAAATCTATTGTGATGCAACATACGCGCAACAATGGCTCCCAAATTATAAGATTTGTCTCATAACACAGCACTCCTAAGAATACTGAGGTCAGGGACACACATATGACATGCTTCATCTTTACCATTTATGCACCTACCTATGAAGAGAGCAAAATAATGTATAGCAGGAAAATGAATGCTCCCTATGGTAGCTTGTGCTATATCTCTAGATTCCCCCACAGTTATACTAGCAAGAAAATCTCTAAATTCATATTTGTAGGGTTCACTAGCACTACCCCATTGTGGAAGTTTGCAAGCAGTGGTAAAATCCTCTAAGTCCATAGTATAAGATTTTTTATAAAGATCAAACAAGACAGTTGGAGAATTACGTGAAGATGAAAATTCAAACCTCCTCACAAAGAAACTAGTGAGATAGTGGTACTGGCGACACTTTTATCCCTCGAAGCTCACAAGACCAGCGTTACACAAATATGCGTTAAATTCTTCCTTGATTCCCGCTCGATCCATAAAGTTTTCTGAAGGCCATTCACAAGGCCGCCTTTGGGCGTCCTTGGTGGCTCATCGTCGACATCACGCATTGCAAGCCTGGGTCCTTGCTTCCTTGAAGAACCACCTTGGTACATTTTCCTAAGCATATTTCTTCCTCTGAAAAATTTCTGAAATTTTTAGTAACTTTAAATAAAAGTGAACCAAACTCAACGAGATTGATAGCAACTACTCCTACAAGTGTCTAGAGACTATATCATGCATTAGAACTACTTGGAACCATATAAATTTGACATGAAAGCTCAAGAACATGGTCACCTAGGAAGCACAAATTTGCAATGATAAAGCACTAGAACAAAAACTAATTGGTCCAATGGAGGAGTCACATACCAAGGAACAATCTCCCCAAGTAGTTTTGTGAGAGGTGCTTTGAGCAAGGAGATCAAAAATCGCAGCAAAATGAGCTAGAACTCGTGCTTGAGCTGGATGGCGATTTTTTTTTTGGAGGAAGAAGAAGTGTGTGGATGCAAGAATAAGTGGAGGGGAGCCACCATGGGCCCACGAGGCAGGGGGCGCGCCATGTAGGGGTGGGCGCGCCCTGGACCCTCATGGCCAGGTGTTTGCTCCCCCTGCTGTGTTCTCAGTTCCAGATATTCTCAAATATTCCAGAAAAAATCATATTCCATTTTCAGGGCATTTGGAGAACTTTTATTTTTGGGGTATTTTTATATTGCACGGATAAATCAGAAAACAGACAGGAAAATACTATTTTTACTTTATTCCAACTAAATAACAGAAAGTAGAAAGAGGGTACAGAAGGTTGTGCCTTCTAGTTTCATCCATCTCATGCTCATCAAAAGGAATCCATTAACAAGGTTGATCAAGTCTTGTTAACAAACTCATTCCGAATAACATGGAAGCGGAGAAATTTCGAATGACACTATGTTACCTCAACGGGGATATGCACATCCCCAATAATAAGAATATCATATTTCTTTTTGACAGTAGGAAGAGGAAATTCAAAACCTCCAAAAATAATCGATGGAATTTTTCCAATAGAATTGATATTGTGGACTTGAGGTTGTTTCCTCGGAAAGTGTACCCTATGCTCATTACCATTAACATGAAAAGTGACATTGCCTTTGTTGCAATCAATAACAGCCCCTGCAGTATTCAAAAAAGGTCTTCCAAGAATAATAGACACACTATCGTCCTCGGGAATATCAAGAATAACAAAGTCCGTTAAAATAGTAACGTTTACAACCACAACAGGCACATCCTCACAAATACTGACAGGTATAGCAGTTGATTTATCAGCCATTTGCAAAGATATTATAGTAGGTGTCAACTTATTCAAGTCAAGTCTACGATATAAAGAGAGAGGCATAACACTAACACCGGCTCCAAGATCACATAAAGCAGTTTTAACATAATTTCTTTTAATGGAGCATGGTATAGTAGGTACTCCTGGATCTCCAAGTTTCTTTGGTATTCCACCCTTAAAAGTATAATTAGCAAGCATGGTGGAAATCTCAGCTTCGGTATCTTTCTTTTATTAGTGACAATTTCTTTCATATACTTAGCATAAGGATTCATTTTGAGCATATCGATTAATCACATACATAAAAGATAGGTCTAATCATTTCAGCAAAGCGCTCAAAATCCTCATCATCCTTTTTCTTGGATGATTTGGGAGGAAAAGGCATGGTTTTCTGAACCCATGGTTCTCTTTCTTTACCATGTTTCCTAGCAACAAAGTCTCTCTTATCATAACGTTGATTCATTGGTTGTGGGTTATCAAGATCAACAGTAGGTTCAATTTCTACATCATTATCATTACTAGGTTGAGCATCATCATGAACATCATCATTAATATTTTCATTAGGTTCATGTTCATTACCAGATTGTGTTTCAGCATCAGAAATAGAAATATCATTTGGATTCTCACGTGTTTCAGCAATAGGTTCACTAGAAGCATGCAAAGTCCTATCATTTTTATTTTTCTTCTTTTTAGAAGGACTAGGTGCATCAATATTATTTCTCTGAGAATCTTGTTCAATTCTCTTAGGGTGGCCTTCAGGATACAAAGGTTCCAGAGTCAATTTACCAGTTCTAGTAGCCACTCTAACAACATAGTCATTATTCTTACTATTTAATTCATTGAGCAAATCATTTTGAGCTTTAAGTACTTGTTCTACTTGAGTGGTAACCATAGAAGCATGTTTACTAATTAGTTTAAGTTCACCTTTAACATTAGCCATATAATTACTCAAGTGTTCAAGCATATCGGAATTGTATTTCAATTTTCTACCAAAATAAGCATTGAAGTTTTCTTGTTTGACAATAAAATTATCAAATTATTCTAAGCATTGTCTAGCAGACTTATAGTGAGGAATATCACCTTCATCAAATCTATAGAGAGAATTTACCTTTACTACCTGTGTCGGGTTATCAAGACCATGATTTTCTTCAATAGGTAATGGATTAAGATCATATGTTTCTTCAACAGGCGGTAAATTAAGACCATGTATTTCGGAGGTAAATTCTTAACATCTTCAGCTTTTATACCTTTTTCTTTCATATATTTCTTTGCCTCTTGCATATCTTCAGGACTGAGAAATAGAACACCTCTCTTCTTCGGAGTTGGTTTAGGAATAGTCACAGGAATTGGCTCAGGAAGTGTCCAATTATTTTCATTTGTCAACATATTATTCAATAGAATTTCAGCTTCGTCCGGTGTTCTTTCCCTGAAAACAGAACCAGCACAACTATCCAGGTAATCTCTGGAAGCATCTGTTAGTCCATTGTAAAAGATATCAAGTATTTAATTTTTCTTAAACGGATGATCAGGCAAAGCATTAAGTAATTGGAGAAGCCTCCCCCAAGCTTGTGGGAGACTCTCTTCTTCAATTTGCACAAAATTATATATATCCCTCAAAGCAGCTTGTTTCTTATGAGTAGGGAAATATTTAGCAGAGAAGTAATAAATCATATCCTGGGGACTACGCACACAACCAGGATCAAGAAAATTAAACCATATCTTAGCATCACCCTTTAATGAGAACAGAAATATTTTAAGGATATATAGGTAGCGAGATTTCTCATCATTAGTGAACAGGGTGGCTATATCATTTAATTTAGTAAGATGTGCCACAACAGTTTCAGATTCATAGCCATGAAAAGGATCAGATTCAACCAAAGTAATTATATCAGGATCAACAGAGAATTCATAATCCTTATCAGTAACACAGATAGGTGAAGTAGCAAAAGCAGGGTCAGGTTTCATTCTAGCATTAAGAGATTGCTGCTTCCATTTAGCTAATAACCTCTTGAGCTCGTATCTATCTTTGCAAGCTAAAATAGCTATAACAGCTTCTTTTTCCAAAACATAACCCTCAGGAACAACAGGTGATTCATATTTATTAGGGGGAGAGACTTCATCATCACTTTCATCAATGTTATCAGTTTCAATAATTTCATTCTCTCTAACCCTAGCAAGTTGTTCATCAAGAAATTCACCAAGTGGCACAGTAGTATCAAGCATAGATGTCGTTTCATCATAAGTATCATGCATAGCAGAAGTGGCATCATCAATAACATGCGACATATCGAATAGCAGAAGCACGTTTAGGTGTCGGAAGGTTACTCAAAACAGAAGGTGAATCAAGTGCAGAGCTATATGGCAGTTACTTACCTCCCCTCGTAGTTGAGGGATAGATTTTTGTTTTCTCGTCTTTCAAGCTCTTCATAGTGACCAGCGGATATAAATCCCAAGTGACTCAAAGAATAGAGCTATGCTTCCCGGCAACGGCGCCAGAAAATAGTCTAGATAACCCACAAGTATAGGGGATCGCAACAGTTTTCAAGGGTAGAGTATTCAACCCAAATTTATTGATTCGACACAAGGGGAGCCAAAGAATATTCTCAAGTATTAGCAGTTGAGTTGTCAATTCAACCACACCTAGATAACTTAATATCTGCAGCAAAGTATTTAGTAGCAAAGTAATATGGAAGTAACGATAACGGTAGGAAAACTAATATTTTTGGGTTTTGTAGTGATTGTAACAATAGCAACGAAAAAGTAAATAAGCGGAGAACAATATGTGAAAAGCTCGTAGGCATTGGATCGGTGATGGAGAATTATGTCGGATGCGGTTCATCATGTAACAGTCATAACATAGGGTGACACAGAACTAGCTCCAATTCATCAATGTAATGTAGGATGTATTCCGAATATAGTCATACGTGCTTATGGAAAAGAGCTTGCATGACATCTTTTGTCCTACCCTCCCGTGGAAGCGGGGTCCTATCGGAAACTAAGGGATATTAAGGCCTCCTTTTAATAGAGTACCGGACCAAAGCATTAACACATAGTGAATACATGAACTCCTCAAACTATGGTCATCACCGGGAGTGGTCCCGATTATTGTCACTTCGGGGTTGCCGAATCATAACACATAGTAGGTGACTATAGACTTGCAAGATAGGATCAAGAACTCACATATATTCATGAAAACATAATAGGTTCAGATCTGAAATCATGGCACTCGGGCCCTAGTGACAAGCATCAAGCATAGCAAAGTCATAGCAACATCAATCTCAGAACATAGTGGATACTAGGGATCAAACCCTAACAAAACTAACTCAATTACATGATAGATCTCATCCAACCCATCACCGTCCAGCAAGCCTACGATGGAATTACTCACGCACGGTGGTGAGCATCATGAAATTGGTAATGGAGGATGGTTGATGATGACGACGACGATGAATCCCCCTCTCCGGAGCCCCGAATGACTCCAGATCAGCCCTCCCAAGAGGTTTTAGTGCTTAGCAGCGGCTCCGTATCGTAAAACGTGATGAATCCTTCTCTCTGATTTTTTTCTCCCCGAAAGTGAATATATGAGTTGGAGTTGAGGTCGGTGGAGCGTCAGGGGGCCCACGAGGCAGGGGGGCGCGCCCAGGGGGGCAGGCACGCCCCCCACCCTCATGGACAGGGTGTGGGCCCCTGACTTGGATTTTTCTTCCATTATTTTTAATATTTTCCAAAAAGATGTTCCGTGGAGTTTCAAGTCATTCCGAGAACTTTTGTTTCTACACATAAATAACACCATGGAAAGTCTGCTGAAAACAGCGTCAGTCAGGGTTAGTTCCATTCAAATCATGCAAGTTAGAGTCCAAAACAAGGGCAAAAGTGTTTGGAAAAGTAGATATGACAGAGACGTATCAAGCGGCGCCGCTGACGTCGACGTTTTGGTTGTATCTCGAGAGGTTTATCCTGACTGGATCCTTCTTGTTGTCGCCATTGTTCTCTTCAGGTGTGTCCACCATGTATACGTCATACGAGGAAGTGGTCGTCCAACGTCCGGTAAACGGCGGGTTTTGGGCCTCCTCTTCTCCAGCATCGTCGTCCATACCGTCGATGTCATTGGAGCTGTAATCGAGCATGTCGGTTAGGTCCTCGACATTGGCTATGAAGTGGGCGGTGGGTGGGAAGCAAAATTCTCCGTCATCAGCCTCTAGTTCGAACCGGATATAATTCGGCTGTGAGTCCCCCGCTAAGGAGAGTGTTTTTAATGAGTTTAGCACGTCGCCTAAAGGCGAGTGCCGGAGATGTCCGCGGAGCTGAATTCGACGATCGACGTCCGATCAAGCTCGTCATGCGCAGATGCACATGCTTCGGAACCTGTAGCCGGAAACGTGTTCGAGGTTCCGGTAACACAGATCCCACTTGAGGTTGGGTCTATGTGCGCTCCAACGCCGATGAGTCTGCGGCCTCTGTGGCGGGGTTGAGCCTCCCGTCCTTGGATGGCGTGATCTGCTCCGGATCTAGGGCCAGAGCAGTCGCAGGCGCTATCTCCTGGGTATGGTCCGATGATATATTTAAGTCATGTTCATCATGGTGATAGGGAGTGGCTGCTGCGGTCTCGAATCCGTCGAAGATCAAGTCTCCACGGATGTCCGCGACGTAGTTCAAGCTTCCGAATCTGACCTGATGGCCAGGGGCGTAGCTGTCGATCTGCTCTAGATGGCCAAGTGAGTTGGCCCGCAGTGCGAAGCCGCCAAATACGAAGATCTGTCCGGGGAGGAAGACTTCTCCCTGAACAACATTGTTGTAGGTGATTGACAGGGCCATCGAACCTCTTGACGACGACACAGCGGAACTCTCAATTAAAGCACCAATGTCGGTGTCAAAACCGGCGGATCTCGGGTAGGGGGTCCCGAATTGTGCTTCTAAGGTCGATGGTAACAGGAAACGGGGGACACGATGTTTACCCAGGTTTGGGCCCTCTCTATGGAGGTAATACCCTACTTCCTGCTTAATTGATCTTCATGAATATGAGTATTACAAGAGTTGATCTACCACGAGATCGTAATCGCTAAAACCCTAAGAGTCTAGCCTGTATGACTATGATTATGATTGTCCTCTCTATGGACTAATCCCTCCGGTTTATATAGACACCGGAGGGGACTAGGGTTATACAAAGTCCGTTACAGAGAAAGGAATCTTCACATCAGGACGCCGAACTTGCCTTCCACACCAAGGAGAGTCCTATCCGGACACGGAAGAGAATCATGGTTCTTATATCTTCACAGCCCATCAGTTCGGCCCATGTACCATAGTCCGGATGCTCGAGGACCCTGAGGGACTCCTGGACTAGGGGGTGTCCGGATAGCCGAACTATCATCTTTGGCCGGACTCCTGGACTATGAAGATACAAGATTGAATACTTCGTCCCGTGTCCGGATAGGACTTTCCTTGGCGTGGAAGGCAAGCTTGGCGATACGGATATGTAGATTCCCTACCATTGTAACCGACTCTGTGTAACCCTAACCCTATTCGGTGTCTATATAAACCGAAGGGTTTTAGTCCATAGGACGAACAACAATCATACCATAGGCTAGCTTCTAGGGTTTAGCCTCTCTGATCTCGTGGTAGATCTACTCTTGTACTACCCATATCATCAATATTAATCAAGTAGGAGTAGGTTATTACCTCCATCGAGAGGGCCCAAACCTGGGTAAAAACATTGTGTCCCTTGTCTCCTGTTACCATCCGCCTAGACGCACGATTCGGGACCCGTACCGAGATCCGCCGGTTTTGACACCGACATTGGTGCTTTCATTGAGAGTTCCTCGTGTCGTCATCTTTAGGCCCGATGGCTCATTCGATCATCAACAACACGCGCGGTCCGGTGAGACTTTTCTTCCGGACAGATCTTCGTATTGGCGGCTTTGCACTGCGGGCCAATTCACTTGGCCATCCGAGCAGATCGAAGCTACGCCTGGCCATCAGTCAGATTTGGGAGTTTGAACTACGGCCGACATCCGCGGAGACTTGATCTTCGACGGATTCGAGCCACAGCCAAGCGCGCTGACCGTCTTGATGGGCATGATCTAACTCTGCCGCCGAACAGTGCCCTGGAGGCCGCACGGCGTCGCTCCGACCCTTAGCTCGAGCCGACTCCCCGATCGAGGACGAGTGGTTGGACACCGCCTCGGGGCTACGATCTCAGCGGCGATTGAGGCGAACTCCATCCTGTCGCTGCGAAGACCGTGACTCCAAGGTGCGGACTCCTCTCGGACTCCGAACCCTCCGCGCCCCGCCAATCGAATTCGATTGCCCGCCGGTCATGGAGTTCACTCGCGGACATCTTTCAAGCACTTTTCGCCCTTTGGCGACATCCTGAATTCACTAAAGTCTCTCTCTTTATCGAGAGAGCCTGGCGGACTACGGTCGGGAAGGTTGAGATGCGGACGGACGAAGAAATTCAACGCCCACCCACCACCCACTTTGTAGCCACTGCCGATGATTTAACCGACATGCTCGACTTCGACTCGAAGACATCGGCGGTATGGACCACGATGCGGAGGCGACCAGAACCAGCGCCTACAGGGCACTGGAAGGCCACCTCGTCATATGACATATACATGGTGGACATCCCAAAATATGGGAATGGCGATGGAACAGCGGAGGATGACCCCTCGAAGAAACAATCCAAGTGCCGACGTCAGCGGCGCCGCTCTAAATCCTGCCGCAGTAAAAACGGCAATTCCGGCACGGGAGACAATAATACCCGGACAAGTGCGAAGGCGACCCCCTCAGCGGGACTCGGGCAGGAGGAGGAGAAGCAAGTCCGCCTGACAGTCAAGGCGAAGAAGAGAGGTAGAGGATGATAATTATCGCCCCCTCGAAGGCGAGGCAAGCCTCGACGACAGCGAATTCGTCGTGCGGAGGACCCCGTCGAACAAGAGCGTTTTAAGCGCAGGCTCATGGCGACGGCAAGCAGCCTCAAGAAAAGCAGCAACAGCTTAGAGCTGACCAAGACCTGCTAGGCGGCGGATGGACTAAAGTCCTTGCAGCCGAAGAGTATGAACTCGAGCGCCTCCAAAAGCTACCCCAAATGCAGGTCGTTGCCTCGATCAAAGGAGGAAGCACCCACGTCACCAGCGCACGACATGGCAGACCGGCCACCCGTGGCGTGGCGAAGAAAGCCTCTCGGCCCTCCGATCAAGCCACGCCCGGCGCGCTCAAAAAGTACCAAGGCACGGAAAAGCGCGCGGACTTGCGAGATATATTGGAGGATAAGGCAAAGCATACAAGATCGATCTACAGATCGTGTAGGCATAACGACTCGGGATGATTACCGTCACGCCGAATACAGCAAACCCGGCCGGGTCGAACATAGTAGACAAAGCTCATATGAGCTACGTCGTGATATAACATCTGAGGCGTCGACACCCACTATGCTTCATAGATGAAGTAATGGATCATCAAATCACGAGGGCTTCAAACCCGTAAACATCGAATCATACGATGGTACCACAGATCCTGCTGATGCGGATCGAGGACTATCTCCTCCATATCCACATGGCCCGCGGTGATGATCTACATGCCATCAAATACCTCCCACTCAAGCTTAAAGGACCAGCTCGGCATTGGCTCAACAGCTTGCCGGCAGAGTCAATCGGTTGTTGGGAGGACCTCGAAGCCGCATTCCTTGATAACTTCCGGGGCACATATGTGCGACCGCCAGACGCCGATGACCTTAGCCATATAATTCAGCAGCCAGAAGAATCGGCTAGACAATTCTGGACGCGGTTCCTAACAAAGAAAAATCAGATCGTCGACTTTCCGGATGCAGAGGCGCTAGTAGCCTTCAAACACAACATCCATGACGAGTGGCTAGCCGAGCACCTAGGACAGGAAA
Organism: Aegilops longissima; assembly: GCA_021605205.1. Classification (NCBI taxonomy): domain Eukaryota; kingdom Viridiplantae; phylum Streptophyta; class Magnoliopsida; order Poales; family Poaceae; genus Aegilops; species Aegilops longissima. The sequence continues at coordinate 591,705,581 of CM038682.1, forward strand.
AGCGAAATCCATGCCAGCCCTCACCACACTCATGACCCGCTTTTATGCGGGAGAGGACAGCTGGCTAGCTCGAAGCAACAACTTGGCCAAACACCACAGTAGTTCGGATACCAAGGACAGCAATGGCGGTCGCGTCGCAACAAGCATAAACGCCGCATTAGCGGTGATAAAGCTGAAGATACGAGTAAATGCCGGATTCAGAGGCTCTAAACCCGGTCAGCGGAAGAAGCCATTCAAAAGAAATATCCAGGGCCCTTCCAACTTGGACCGAATACTCGATCGCTTGTGCCAGATACATGGCACCCCCGAAAACCAGCCAACCACACCAACAGGGATTGTTGGGTGTTCAAGCAAGCAGGCAAGCTAAGCGTCGAAATCAATGACAAGGGGCTGCATAGCGGTGACGAGGAAGAGCCCTGGCCGCCGAACAATAGAGGACAGAAGGGCTTTCCCACACAAGTGCGGATGGTGAACATGATATACGCAACCCACATACCCAAAAGGGAGTGGGCGTGCACTAAGGGGCGTATCTGCGATGGAGCGATCGCCCGAAGTTCAACCCATGGTCTTCTTGCCCGATCACCTTTGATCGAAGGACCACCCACTAGCATCCGTCACGGCGTATTCGCAGCATTGGTTCTTGACCCAATCATCGACGGATTTCACCTCACTAGAGTCCTGATGGACGGCGGTAGCAGCCTGAACCTACTTTATCAGGATACAGTGCGAAAAATGGGCATAGTCCCCTCAAGGATTAAACCCACAAAGAAGACCTTTAAAGGCGTAATACCGGTGTAGAGGCCAATTATGCAGAGCTCGTTACACTCGAAGTGGTCTTGGATCCCAAGATAACTTCCAAAGCGAAGAGTTAATCTTGACATAGTCCCGTTCATGGCGGCTATCACGCATTGCTTGGGCGAACCACATTTGCAAAGTTCAATGCGGTGCCGCTGCGCATACCTCAAGCTCAAGATGCCGGGCCCTCGAGGAGTAATCACGGTCAATGGAAACACCGAGCGCTCTCTCGAGCGGAGGAGCACACGGCGGCCCTCGCGGCAGAGGTGCAAAGTAGACTCTCACAGCAATTCTCGAGCCCGGCTATTAAACGTCCGGCCACCGTCAAGCGTGTTCGAGTAACCTACAACAAGACCGCTGGCACGATCGAGCATCGCAGCGTAGCAATCCGCCCCAACCCAGCCCTCTGGCTGCGAAGCGGTACTACGCGTACATAACTACGCTCTGGAGATACCACGGGCATAAGGGGAGGGGCACAACCATGGCATGCCCAGAATGCGGCTCAACCGTACCAGGGGCTCTCGATTGTGTCATTTTTTTTCTTTCTTCCTTTTTTTTCTTACTTTCAGGACTCTGTTTTCCAGAAGTCCGTCTGCACTAAATTGCCGAACTCACGATGCAACAGCCAGAGAAGCGACTCGTCGAGTGTCCGGTGGTCTCTACTACGAGCATTATACCTGTTTTACATACCATCCCGCAGCTTACCCCTGGAGGGGGACATGTTAAATAGTCCCATCCCTTGCTTATCGCACTATTTGTGTCGTTCTGCTTCCATTGCAATACCTTTTTGAATAAACAATACATAGCTTTTGCCTATTATTGCACTCCTTTATTTATCTATATATATGTTCATTTCATGACATGTTGCACCCGTACACTTTGGTACGGCCAATACACCAGGGGCTTAAGTACCCCAAAAATATGGTGTGATAAGTCCGAACACTTTCACAAGTGCGGCACCCCGAACTTATAGCATTATATGCATCGGCTCCAAATCATGTCTTGGGTTAATAGTTGGGTTTGCCCGGCTCCCATTGAGGGAGTCCTGGACTAGGGGGTGTCCGGATAGCCGAACTATCATCACGGCCGGACTCCACGACTATGAAGATACAAGATTGAGGACTTCGTCCCGTGTCCGGATGGGACTTTCCTTGGCGTGGAAGGCAAGCTTGGCGATACGGATATGTAGATCTCCTACCATTGTAACCGACTCTGTGTAACCCTAACCTATCCGGTGTCTATATAAACCGGAGGGTCTTAGTCCGTAGGACGAACAACAATCATACCATAGGCTAGCTTCTAGGGTTTAGCCTCTCCGATCTCGTGGTAGATCTACTCTTGTACTACCCATATCATCAATATTAATCAAGCAGGAGTAGGCTATTACCTCCATCGAGAGGGCCCGAACCTGGGTAAAAACATCGTGTCCCTTGTCTCTGTTACCATCCACCTAGACGCACAGATTCGGGACCCCCTACCGAGATCCGCCGGTTTGACACCGACATTGGTGCTTTCATTGAGAGTTCCTCGTGTCGTCACCGATAGGCCCGATGGCTCCTTCGATCATCAACAACGACGCGGTCCGGGTGAGACTTTTCTCCCGAACAGATATTCGTATTAGGCGGCTTTGCCTGCGGGCCAATTCGCAGCCATCCGGAGCAGATCGAAAGCTTCGCCCTGGCCATCATGTCGATTTGGAAGTTTGAACTATCGGCCGATGTCGCGGAGACTTGATCTTCGACGGATTCAAGCCACAGCCGAGCATGCCGCCTTTGTCTCGATGGGTATGATCTAGCTCTGCCGCGAGCAAGTGCCACGGAGGCCGCACAAACATCCGCTCCGACCCTTAATCCGGAGGCGGATTCCCGATCGGCGAGTGGTTGGACACCGCCTCGGGCTACGATCTCTATGGTGATTGAGCGAACTCCATCCCTGTCCTTTGCGAATACCTTGACTGTGGTGCGGACTCCTCTCCGGACTCCAAACCCACGCGCCCGCCAATCGAATCCGACAGCGCCGGTCATGGAGTTCACTGCCGCGGACATCTTTCGGCACTCTCCCTTTGGCGACATCCTGAATTCACTAAAGTCTCTCTCTTTATCCGGAGATCCTGGCGGACTACTGAGCAGGAAGGTTGGGATACGGACGACGAAGAAATTCAACGCCCACCCACCACCCACTTTGTAGCGATCGCCGATGATTTAACCGACATGCTCGACTTCGACTCGAAGACATCGGCGGTATGGATGGCGATGCGGAGGCGACCAAGACCAGCGCCTACAAAGGCTTTGGAAGGCCACCTCGTCATCGACATATACATGGTGGACATCCCAAAAGATGGGAACGGCGATGGAACAACGGAGGATGACCCTCAAGAAGCAACGAAGCGCCCGGCGTCGTGGCGCCGCTCTAAATCCCGCCACAGCAAAAGCGGTGATTACAGCACGGAGATAATAACACCCAGACGGTGCGAAGACAACCCCTCCGGCGGGACTCGGCGCGGGAGGAGGAGAAGCAAGTCCGCACGATAGTGCGGCAGAAAGAGAGGTAGAGGACGATAATTATGCGCCTCCCTCCGAAGATGAGGCAAGCCTCAACGATGACGAATTCGTCGTGCCTGAGGATCCCGCCGAACAGGAGCGTTTCAAACACAGGCTTATGTCCACGGCAAGCGGCCTCAAGAAAAAGCAGCAACAGCTTAGAGCTGACCAAGACCTGCTAGCTGACAGATGGACTGAAGTCCTTGCAGTCGAAGAGTATGAACTCGAACGCCCCTCCAAAAGCTACACCAAACGCAGGCCGTTGCCTCGATCAGAGGAGGAAGCACCCAAGTCACCATCCGCACGACATGGCAGACCGGCCACCTCGTGGCCGCGACAGAGAAGCCTCTCGGCCCTCCGCTCAAGGCACACCCTGACGCCGCTCGAAAAGTACCAATGCACGGGAAAACGCGCCGGACTTGCGAGATATATTGGAGGATAAGGCAAAACATACAAGATCGATCTACGGATCGCGTGGGCACCCAACGACTCGGGATGATTACCGTCGCGCGGATACTGACAAACCGGCCGGGCGAACACGATGAACAAAGCTCATATAAGCTACGTCGTGATATAGCCCATCTGAGGTGCCGCACACCCACTATGCTTCACAGATGAAGTAATGGATCATCAAATCCCTGAGGGCTTCAAACCCGTAAACATCGAATCATACGATGGTACCACAGATCCTGCGGTCTGGATCGAGGACTATCTCCTCCACATCCACATGGCCCGCGGTGATGATCTACATGCCATCAAATACCTCCCACTCAAGCTTAAAGGACCAGCCCGGCATTGGCTCAACAGCTTGCCAGCAGAATCAATTGGTTGTTGGGAGGACCTGGAAGCCACATTCCTTGATAACTTCCAAGGCACATATGTGCGATCACCAGACGCCGATGACCTTAGCCATATAATTCAGCAGCCAAAAGAATCGGCCAGACAATTCTGGACACGGTTCCTAACAAAGAAAAATCAATTCGTTGACTGTCCAGATGCAGAGGCCCTTGCAGCCTTCAAACATAACATCCGCGATGAATGGCTTACCCGTCACCTAGGACAGGAAAAGCCGAAATCCATGGCAGCCCTCACAACACTCATGACCTGCTTTTGTGCGGGAGAGGACAGCTGGCTAGCTTGAAGCAACAACTTGGCCAAACACCCTGATAGTTCGGATACCAAGGGCAGCAATGGCAGGTCGCGTCGCAATAAGAATAAGCGTCGCATTAACGGTGATAATGCTGAAGATACGGCCGTCAATGCCGGATTCAGAGGCTCTAAACCGGTCGCGGAAGAAGCCATTCAAAAGAAATACCGGGGCCCGCCCAACTTGGACCGAATACTCGATCGCTTGCGCGGATACATGGCACCCCGAAAAACAGCCAATCACACCAACAGGGATTGTTGGGTGTTCAAGCAAGCGAGCAAGTTAAGTGCGAACTCAACGACAAGGGGCTGCATAGCGATGGCGAGGAAGAGCCTCGGCCGCCCGAACAATAGAGGACGAAGGGCTTTCCCACACAAGTGCGGACGGTGAACATGATACACGCAACCCATATACCCAAAAGGGAGCGAAGCGTGCACTAAGGGACATATATGCGATGGATCGATCGCCCAAGTTCAACCCATGGTCTTCTGTCCGATCACCTTCGATCGAAGGACCACCCACTAGCATCCGTCATGGCGGTTTCGCGCATTGGTTCTTGACCCAATTATTGACGGATTTCACCTCACCGAGTCCCGATGGGCGGTGGTAGCAGCCTGAACCTGCTTTATCGGGATCTGATCGCAAAATGGGCATAGACCGCTCAAGAATGAAACCTAAAAGACGACCTTTAAAGGCGTCATACGGGTGTAGAGGCCAATTATGCAGGCTCGATTACACTCGAAGTGGTCTTGGATCCCGGATAACTTCGAAGCGAAGAGTTAATCTTCGCATCGTCCCGTTCATGGCGGCTATCACGCACTGCTTGGACGAACCACATTTGCAAAGTTCAATGCGGTGCCGCACTACGCATACCTCAAGTTCAAGATGCCAGGCCCTCGAGGAGTAATCATGGTTAATGGAAAAACCGAACGCTCTCTCCGAACGGAGGAGCACACGACGGCCCTCGCGGCGGAGGTGCAAAGCAGCCTCTCACAGCAATTCTCGAGTCCATCCACTAAGCGTCCGGACACTGTCAAGCGCGCCCAGAGTAACCTACAACAAGACCGCCTGGCACGATTCAAGCACGCGTAGCAATCCGGCCCCAACCCCAGCCCTCGCGAAATTGCGAAGGTAGTACTACGCGTACATAACTATGCTCTGAAGATACCATGGGCATAAGGGGAGGGGCACGACCACGGCACGCCCAGAATGCGGCTCAACCGCACCAGGGACTCCCAATTGTGTCATTCTTTTTTTTCTTTTTTCTTAAATCAGGACTCTGTTTTCCAGAAGCCCTGTCCGGCACTTGAATTGCCGAACTCACGATGCAACAGCCAGGGAAGCAGAAAGCTACGTCGAGTGTCCAGGTGGTCTCTACTACGAGCATTATACCTGTTTTACATACCATCCCGCAGCTTACCCCTGGAGGGGGACATGTTAAATAGTCCCATCCATTGCTTATCGCACAATCTGTATCGTTTTGCTTTTATTTGCAGTTTCTTTTTAATAACCAATATATAGCTCTTCCCTATTATTGCTTTCTTTCCTATTTTATATGTCCATTCACGACATTGCGCAACCGTACAATCTGGTACGGCCAATACACCAGGGGCTTAAGTACCCCAAAATTATGGTGTGATAAGTCCGAACACTTTCACAAGTGCGGCACCCCGAACTTATAGCATTATATGCATCGGCTCCGAATCATGTCTTGGGTCAATAGTTGGGTTTGCCCGGATCCTATGTTTTGGTACCTTACGTTCCGTTGTATCGGCTAAGGTAGCACTAGGAGAACCACTGCGATTGTGCCCCGGTTGAGCTGGGTTGAGCACCTCAAAGTGGAAAGCTAAAACTGACCGTCATGATAGGGCGAGAGCGATCGTTGTTCGAGAGGTTTTTGGTCCCTAAAGACTTATGCCGCTTAGAGCGAGGAACCGAATTGTCCGGCCAAAGGCGTGCATAGCGCCCGAACTCGGTCTTCGAATACTAGGGGCTTCGCGAAATTTAAAATTATAGAATTCTATGGCTAAGTGAGAGTGTTCAAGCATTATAAGTCCGGTTGCCTTGTTCGTTGCGTTGAGCGCCTCCCTTGATGGACCCAAATATGGGAACAAGAGCGCTCAAGTTTATCCCGAACACCCCAGCACTCGTGGCATGGGGGCTAAAGCCAACGACTTGCCATCTCTCAAATTTGATAAACGGCCGCACAGAAGGTAATATTTTAAATTAACAAGCCTATCTTAGCGCATATGAACAAGTTTTCAGCGTACAAGATAACAAATGCGAGTCTATTCAAAAATTACATCTTTGGAGCACTCATCCGCTATACGGCGGGCACCCTTCAGGAGGCCCTCATAGTACATTTCGGGCGTGCGATGCTCCTTGCCCTTCGGTGGCCCGTCTGTCACAAGCTTCTCCGCATCCAGCTTGCCCCAGTGCACTTTAGCACGGGCAAGGGCCCGACGGGCACCTTCAATACAGACGGAGCACTTGATGACTTCAATCCATGGACAGGCGTCCACCAGCCGCCGCACTAGCCCAAAGTAGCTCCCAGGCATGGCTTCCAATGGCCACAGCCGAACTATGAGGCCCCTCATGGCCTGTTCGGCGACCTTGTGGAGCTCGACCAGCTGCTTCAGCTGGTCGCTTAGGGGCACCGGATGTCCGGCCTCAAGCATCTTGAGACAAGAACACCTTCTCCGTCGAGCTCCCTCCTTGGCGCGGTAGAATGCGGCAGCATCGGACACACTACGGGCAGATCTGCTAATGCTCCTGGAGAGCTCCGAATCCGGGTAAGTAATAGGTAATTCACTTTCACATTCTTGCTCTGCATAAAGAATGCCTTACACGCCGCAATCTTCTTTATTTCCTCAATCTCCTGGAGGGCTTTTTGGGCCTCGGCCTTAGCAGCTTTGGCACTCTCAAGAGCTGAAGCAAGCTCGGACTCTCGGGTCTTCGAGTCACGCTCCAAACCCTCATGTTTTTCCACAAGAGCTTGGAGCTCTTGCCGCACCTCCGCCAGCTGCGCCTCCCCCTTCTCTCGCTCGGTACGCTCCGCGGCCGCTTTGTTTTCGGCCACGGACACCGCTTACTTCCGGGTCGCCACCTCGTTCGTGGCCCTGCAGTACCCATGTTATTCCTGTTATTTTTTGCAACCGAAAACTTTCTATAAGGTATTTCTTTAATAAGGTATTACTTACCTTCCTTGTCCTCGAGCTGCTTCTTGGCAAGGCCAAGCTCATTCTCGGACTGCTCGAGGCTCTGCTTCAATGCATTGACCTCGGCAGTCAGTGCGGCAGAGGTCAGCAGCGCAGCCTGCATTCCCATATTGACATACTTATGTTAGACTCCTGCGTATATCTTTTAGATCCTTAGTCCGGCTTTTCTTTTGAACACGAACTAAGCATCGAGGGCTCTGTCTATGCGGTAATATTTTTACATATTCTAAACTTACCTCAAAGCCTGTTAGAAGGCTGGTGCAGGCTTGATCAGCCCGCTCTTGGCGGACTGAACTTCTCGGATCACCACACTCATAACAAAGGCGGTGCTCCTCCTTGATGGAGGCACCGCATTAAGCGCCTCGAGGGCTATCCGGTGCCTCGGTTGGACGGAAGACAGCGGTGTCTTACCTTTCTTCTGAAGGACGCTTGCGGACTCGGAACCGCTGAAGGTTCCGACATGGAGTCCGGACGAGGTCGGGCTTAGAGCCCTTGGGGGTCTCGCACCCCACGCGCCTGGAGTCCGGGAGGTTGCCTTGCGGCGCCTCCTGCGCCACATCCTCTTGACCAGGCCCCCTTTTGGGCACCACCTCGGCGTCATCCGCAGCGTGAGGCGAGGAGGCGGACGGAAGTGAAGTACTCTCCATTTCCGACGAACTCAGGGACCCCCTCGACAAAGCGGCGAACTCGCCCTTGGACGGGCTGCATGATTGTTCGGCATTAGAGAACACTATGCAATGAAAAAGCCATGGGTATCCGGACACTTACGATCTCGCCAGGGGCTTGGCCCTTGTTGGCCACTCCTCCTCGTCGTTGTCGACGTTGGTGGAGAAGTCCGGAGGAAGGGTCCTTCCCTTCTTGGACCCTCCGGCCTCCCCAGTTGGGGCCGCCTTCCTTTTCCTCTCCTCCCCCGCTAGGGGAGAGGCTTCTTTTTCCTCCTCCTCGTTCTCAGGAGAAGATTCTGCTTCAGAATCTAACAGCACCAGGCGTCGGGAGCTCCTTCGAGTTCCCATTGCCTCCTTCTTGGCCTTCTTCTCCGGCACCACATGAGGTATCGGAGCCAGCAGCCCCATCAATCGGGCGTCTGCTGGGTCTTCTGACAAAGGGGCCGGATAGTTAACCTGTCCGGACGTCTTCAGCCAGTCCTGTTAAAGGATTAGAGCGTTTTAGATCCCACATAGAGTCAATCTATGAAAAAAGAGTCCCGTAAAGGGTAAAATAACTTCCCTCGCTGGCTTGACGCTACGAGCTGAATCCGCGATCTTCTGTAGCGGATGTGGGAGCCTCGGCGCCCTTGAACAGCACCTTCCAGGCATCTTCGTACGTAGTGTCGAAGAGCCTTTTCAGAGTTGGGTGCTGTGCCAGATCGAACTCCCACAATTTGAAGGCCCGTTGTTGGCATGGGAGAATCCGGCGGATGAGCATCACCTGGATTACGTTGACAAGCCTGAGATTCTTGTCCACCAGGTTTCGGACGCATGTTTGGAGTCCGGATAGCTCGTCCGAATTCCCCCACGTCAGGCCCGTCTCTTTCCATGACGAGAGTCGTGTGGGGAAGCCAGATCTGAATTCGGGGGTCGCCGCCCATTTGGGGTCGCGCGGCTCGGTGATATAGAACCACCCCGATTGCCACCCCTTTATTGTTTCCACGAAGGAGCCCTCGAGCCATAGGACTTTGGCCATCTTGCCAACCATGGCGCCTCAGCACTCCACTTGACGGCCGCCCACTACCTTGGCTCGACATTGAAGATCTTCAGCCATAAGCGAAGTGGGGCTGGATGCGAGAGGAAGGCCTCGCACCGACGATGAACGCCGAGATGTTGAGGATGAAATTGGGGCCAGGTCGTGCAAGTCCAGGCCGTAGTAGAACATGAGCCCCCGGACAAATGGGTGAAGAGGAAAACCTAGTCCGCGGAGGAAGTGGGGGAGAAACACCACCCTCTCATGGGGCCTGGGGGTTGGAATGAGCTGCCCCGCGTCGGGCAGCCGGTGCGCGATGTTGTTGGACAAGTATCCGGCCTCCCGCAGCTTTGTGATGTGCCCCTCCGTGATGGAGGAGGCCATCCACCTGCCTCCCGCTCTGGATATAATTGGAGAAGGTTGAGGTGGGGTGTGCGGACTTGGGCGTTGGAGCTCGAGTGCGCGAAAATGGATGAGCAAAGGAGGAAGAAGGCGTAGGTGAAAAGGTGGATCCTTATCCCCTTATATGGACGGACGAAGCTATGCGTCCCCCACCAGCCTTGTAAAACTCGCTTATCTCCCAAGCACCGTAATCAATGGCACGGATGGGTTACCCACGTCCGTATTGATGAGAATCCCGGAATAAGGGGCCACGATCTATGCTTTGATAAGAGTGCCAAGGAAACCGCCTCGCTAAACGCGCTGAGGTGGAACAGTAAAAAACGATTCATATGAAGGCCTGGCCGTGGTGTGATGTCACGCCACGGAATGCGTCAGCAGATCTGTGCAAAAGTTATTCTCTCTACGGTGGTATGTGGAACTTGTTTTGCAGAGCCGGACACTATCCTTGTGTTCAAAACCTTCTATGAAGTATTCGGAGGAGGAACCCGCCTTGCAATGCGAAGACAATATCGCGCCGGACTCGTCGTCATTGAAGCCTGGTTCAGGGGCTCTTGAGGAGTCTGGACTAGGGGTGTCCGGATAGCGAACTATCATCACGGCGGACTCCAAGACTATGAAGATACAAGATTGAAGACTTCGTCCGTGTCCGGATGGGACTTTCCTTGGCGTGGAAGGCAAGCTTGGCGATACGGATATGTAGATCTCCTACCATTGTAACCGACTACTGTGTAACCCTAACCTATCCGGTGTCTATATAAACCAGAGGGTTTTAGTCCGAGGGCGAACAACAATCATACCATAGGCTAGCTTCTAGGGTTTAGCCTCTCCGATCCCGTGGTAGATCTACTCTTGTACTACCCATATCATCAATATTAATCAAGCAGGAGTAGGGTATTACCTCCATCGAGAGGGCCCGAACCTGGGTAAAAACATCGTGTCCCTTGTCTCCTGTTACCATCCGCCTAGGCGCACATTCGGGACCCCTACCGAGATCCGCGGTTTTGACACCGACACCCATGTTTTGGTACCTTACGTATATCTGCTAAGGTAGCGCTGGGAGAACCACTGCGATTGTGCCCCGGTTGAGCTGGCTTGAGCACCTCAGTGGAGAAAGCTAAAACTGACCATCATGATAGGGCGAGAGCCGGTCGCTGTTCGAGAGGTTTTTCGGGCCCCTAAAGACTTAAGCCACTTAGGCGAGGAGTCGGCATTGTCCGCCAAGGCGTGGATAGCGCCTGAACTCGGTCTTCGAATACTAGGGGCTTCGCGAAATTTAAAATTATAGAATTCTATGGCTAAGTGAGAGTGTTCAAGCACTATAAGTCCGGTTGCCTTGTTCGTTGCGTTGAGCGCCTCCCTCGAAGGACCCAAGAATGGGAACAAGAGCGCTCAAGTTTATCCCGAACACCCCAGCACTCGTGGCATGGGGGTTGAAGCCAACGACTTGCCATCTCTCAAATTTGATAAACGGCCACACAGAACGTAATATTTTAAATTCACAAGCGTTGCTTAGCGCATATGAACAAGTTTTCAGCGTACAGGATAACAAATGCGAGTCTATTAAAAATTACATCTGGAGCATTCACCGCTATAAAGGCGGGCACCCTTCATGAGCGCCCTCATAGTACATTTCGGGCTTGCTATGCTCCTTGCCCTTCGGTGGCCCGTCCGTCACAAGCTTCTCAGCATCCAGCTTGCCCTAGTGCACTTTAGCACGGGTAAGGGCCCGACAGGCACCTTCAATCTGACGGAGATCGCTTGATGACTTCAATCCATGGACAAAGCGTCCACCGGCCGCCCGACTAGCCCAAAGTAGCTCCAGGCATGGCTTCCAATGGCCACAGCCAAACTATGAGGCCCTTCATGGCCTGTTCGGCGACCTTGTGGAGCTCGACCAGCTGCTTCACTGGTCGCTTAGGGGCACCGGATGTCCGGCCTCGACATCTCGAGACAGAACACCTTTTCGTCGAGCTCCCTCCTTGGCGCGGTAGAACGCGGCAGCATCGCATACACTCACGGGCAGATCTGTGAATGCTCCCGAGAGCTCGGATTCAGTAAGTAATAGATAATTCACTTTCACATGCTTGCTTTGCATAAAGAATGCCTTACCCGCCGCTATCTTCTTTAATGATTCAATTTCTTGGAGGGATTTTTGGGCTTCGGCCTTAGCGGCTTTGGCACTCTCAATAGCCGAGGCGAGCTCAGACTCTCGAGTCTTCGAGTCACGCTCCAAACTCTCGTGTTTTTCCATGAGAGCCTGGAGCTCTTGCCGCGCCTCCGCCACCCGCGCCTCCTGCTTCTCTCGCTCGGTGCGCTCCGCGGCCGCTTTGCTTTCGGTCGTGGACACCGCTTCCTTCAGGGTCGCCACCTCGTTCGTGGCCCCTACAATACCCACGTTATTCCTGTCATTTTTTGCAACCAAATCCTTGCTATAAGGTATTACTTTAATAAGGTATTACTTACCTTCCTTGTCCTCGAGCCGCTTCTTGGCAAGGCCGAGCTCGTTCTTGGACCGCTCGAGGCTCTGCTTCAATGCATTGACCTCCGAAGTCAGTGCGACAGAGGTCAGCAGCGCAGCCTGCATTCCCGTATTGACATACTTATGTTAGACTCCTGCGTATATCTTTTCCCTTATGTTAGACTCCTGCGTACAACACTCCTCCACTAACAAGAGATCTCGTCCCGAGATCTTAGGACCGAGACGGAAGGGAAAAGGGATGAGGTGAAACAAGAACTCAAGAGAAGAAGGAAAGAATCGAGAGCACTCGAGAAAAAGAGAGGAACGGCGAGAATGACGAGAATCGAAAGCTCACGGAATCAGATAGACTGTGAAACCACTCGTTCTAACCGGAGTGGTTAGAATGAGAAAAGAAACGAATAAGGCTGAAAAGGATTTAGGAAGCACTCCGGCTAAAACATGGAGGAATAGAACATGAACTTCACAAGATGGGATGACACTTGACGAGATGAACAACGCAATGCCTCCGGAAGAATTGATAGAATTTGAATGAAAAGAACTTAGAAGGAAGGATTGAATGGAGTTGTTGAGAAAATCAACAACGAAAGAATGAGCTTGTTGTGGACTTATGGATAACTTCTCAAAATTATGAGGTGATAACCAACCACAAACGGGGATGATTGGATAGCTGAGAAGAACGAAGAAATGCAAAACTCCACTTCTAAAGAATACGGAGAATTAATTACACTTCGAGATGCGAGAAGAAAAGATACTAGAACTCCGCCAACAAAATCTTGATGAACTCTTGAAGAATGAATTAAATCATGAAGAACCACCGTGAAGAACTCCGGTAACAAAAGGATGATGAGATAGAAAGAAGGATGAAAGAATAAGATGAGCCTTGCGATGATTTAGATGGATGTTCCGACGAAATGGCCGAGGAAATAATTGAACTCCGGAAAAGAAAAGACGAACGACTTAGATCCGAGAAAATCACTCATCACGAACAATCTCCAAGGAAAGAATTAATCAACTTGACCACGATGAAATGAGAATAAGAATTATGTTATGCTTATCCTCCACCAATTAAATTGATGAGAAGCAATGGATTTTGCAAACAACTTATTCTTCTTGAAAGGGTTGAGAAGTGACATATCGCAAACTTGAGAAAGTCTTCATGAACCACCGGTAGGATTGAAAAGAACGAATGAATAAAAATGATAAACAAGGAAAAGAATCTTGAACGAACCACCGTAAGAATTAGAAAATGACTGATGAAAGAGTATGAATCACCGGGAAGAATTAGAAAAGCACGGAGATACTTGAGGGAATTTAGAGAAAAGAGATCGAAGAGATCGCGAACTGATTAAAGAGAAAAACACCGGAAGAATATGAAGAACGAACGAAAGGCAAGAATATAGAATAATTGAGAGAGCGAAGCTGAAGAATTAGAACGAAGAAGTCTTCCAAAAAGATGGCCTCCGGATGATTGAGACGGAAAGTAACTCCTGAAATACTCCGGATGGATGAAAAGAATTACGATCGAAACAATTTGATAGGATAACATCGAGCTAGGACCGAATCTCGGGAGAACGGACAAGATTTAGAAGGAACTCTTCTACGGTCTTCAAAGGACGACGATAAACACCACCAAAATTAATGAGATACTCCGGAAGAAAGAAAAACAGAGAGGTTGAGCCGACGATGAAAAAGATTTGGAATCGACCTTGGAAAGGTGTCTGACTGATGAAATTCATTCTTACGTCAAACTTCAAAAAGAACTTGAGAATAACTCCGGAATAATTAGAAGAGTCAGGTAAGATCCTGGAAAAAGACCTGTGGGTTAGGGCCCACTAAAAGAAAACACCGTTGGAAAGGGATGTTGAACAGATAGATGATGCACCGGAAGAACTGAAATATTTGAATGAGGTGACAACCTCGAATTAATTGGAACACAGACGAATCTCCTGAGATATCTTACAAACTCCGGGATGATTGAATGGCGAGAGGCAAACGAGCAAGGAAAACACTTGAACCAAGGAAAAGAATGTGATCAACCCGAAAAAAAAGTTGAATTGAGTGCACCGGAAAAAGAAAGGGATGAAGAATGACGAACAAGACGAGAATTCACCGGTTGAAATAATTGAGGGAAGACTGAAGAGGCTCCACACGAATGGAATTGATGGTCGGAAGAAACTCGAACTCCGGGAAGAAAAAGGGTGGGAGGGCGGGAAAAACAAAGGCAACTTGGAAGGGGAACCGACGAATATCTTGAAGAGAAAACACCGGTTGAAATCATTGAGGAAAGAAAGCAACGACTTCGCACGAGTAGAATGGATACTCGATTACGGACTCCGGTTCCAAGAAGAAGAAGGGGAGGGCGGGTGGGAAAAACAAGGACAACTTCGGACAGAGAAACAACATCGATCGAAAAGAGCTGAGGATTGGACTTGACAACGATGAAGAGGCTCGAGTCAACTTGACGAGAAATGCACCGGATAAAAAGAGCTGAGGACCAACGATCGAAAAACCAACTGCGTGAACCTAAAGAAAAATTTGAAGGGGAAGAGGAGTAATTCAAAACACCTACGTCAAGATTCCTGACCAGAGCGACGAAGGGACTGAGGAGTAAAAAGAATTCCTACTCTCCGGTATAACTAGACTCCGAAAACCAGTTTTCTTCTAGACTCAAACACGGCCAAACTACACGATCAATCAAGGGGGCTCCTAGGGTCGGTCGAGGCTCTGATACCAACTTGTCACGCCCAATATGCGACCCTATCCAAAAGGAACTCGACGGTCCCACAAAGGATAGACCCGCATATTGAAACGCTTTTGCAAGGTGGATATCATTACATCAACATTACATAATAGATGGGGATACATACATAAGGCACGAATGCCACAAGAATACATCAACATCATATACAAGATCAACATCCGACTATGGATGAAACATAAACAGAAGCTCAAACAACATCCACCCTGCTATCCAAGGCTGCCGACCTGGAACCTATCCCCTGATCGAAGAAGAAGTAGAAGAACTCCAACACAAGCAAACATCGCTCTCGCGTCATGATCATCGCGAAACCTGTACCTGCAACTGGTGGTGTAGTAATCTGTGAGCCACGAGGACTCAGCAATCCCATTACCATGGGTATCAAGACTAGCAAAGCTTAAAGGGAAAGGAAGGGGTAAAGTGGTGAGGTTGCAGCAGCGGCTAAGCATATATGGTGGCTAACATACGCAAATGAGGCGAGAAGAGAAACAAAGGAACGGCCGTCAACTAGTAATGATCAAGAAGTGATCCTGAACTCCTACTTACGTCAGACATAACCCAGAAACCGTGTTCTCCTCTCGATCAACCCCGAAAAGAGACACTCACGGTTGGTGTATTTTAGAAGAGTTTGCTTCAAGTTTACTACAACCGGATATTAACAAATTCCCATCGCCACATAACCGCATGGCACGGCTTTGAAAGTTTATACCCTGCAGGGTGTCCCAACTTAGCCCATGATAAGCTCTCGCGATCAACGAAGGATATTCCTTCTCCCCGGGAAGACCCGATCAGTCTCGGAATCCCGGCTACAAGACACTTCGACAGCAATAAAACAAGACCAGCAAAGCCGCCCGAATGTGCCGACAAATCCCGATAGGAGTCGCACGTACCTCGTTCTCAGGGCACATCCGGATGAGCAGTCCGTACAACTAAAACCAGACCTCAAGTTGCCTTGAGGGGGCGCTGCACAGGGCTCTAGTTCGGGCCAGCACTCGAAGGAGCACTGGTCCGGGGGGGCTAAAATAAAGATGACCCTCGGGCTCCGGAAACCCAAGGGAAAAAGGGCATGGGTGAGGCAAATGGTAAAACCAATGTTGGGCCTTGCTGGAAAAGTCTTATTCAAAGCGAACTGTCAAGGGGGTTCCATAAATCACCCGACCGCGTTAGGGACGCAAAATCTGGGAACATAATACCGATATGACGGAAACTAGGGCGGCAAGAGTGGAACAAAACACCAGGCATAAGGCCGAGCCTTCCACCCTTTACCAAGTATATAGATGCATTAATAATATAAGATATATTGTGATATCCCAACAAGTAAACATGTTCCAACAAGGAACAACAACTCCATGTTCCAACAAGGAACAAACTTCATCTTCACCTGCAACTAACAACGCTATAAGAGGGGCTGAGCAAGCGGTAACATAGCCAAACAACGGTTTGCTAGGAAGGGTGCAAAAGGTTAGAGGCTGATGGCAATATGGGATGGCTTGATGAACAAGTAATAGGTAGCGTAGCATAGCGAAAGAACGAAGCAACTAGCATAGCAATGATAGTAGTGAGATCCAGGGTAGCGGTCATCTTGCCTGAAATCCCGCAAGGAAGAAGAACGAGTCCATGAAGAAGACGAACGGATGAAGTCGAACCAAGCGTAGACGAACGAATCCTCACGATCGCAACGAAACAGGAACTAACAAGAAGAAGCACACAACATAGTAAACACACCACACATAACAAGGCATGATGCACAAACAAGCATGATGCATGACAAGACTACATGATGCTACTCATGGCAAAAGATGATGCAAACAAGAGCAACACATCAAGGCAAGTTTAAATGAGGCCGGGAACAACATATAACAATTCCTGTAAGTCCTCATATGCAAATTTCGAAATTGGTCCAGATATGAATAAACCTTATGTTCAAGTTGTTAAATAGCAAGTTAAGATGCACCACGATGATCTACACGAAATTCTAGTCAAGTTACATATAAAGTTCATTAGATTTGGAGCTACGGCCTAGAAGATATGAGCAAAACAAGATAAGCATGGCATTGATGCAAAATGCATACAAACATCAAGAAAACACCTCAAAACAAGGATGCAACATGATAATATGAATCTACATGCAAAATCAAGCAAGTTTCATATAGAGCACACTCAAAACGGAGCAACGGTTCAACACATACACATGAAACAAGTTATAGCAACAATCTGTCCAAAACAGCAACTAGGCATATTGCAAGCATCAAAACAATATGCTACAGGACCTCAACAAGAAAACAAAAGGCAGGGGCATGCTGTACAGGTAAAGCATGACAAAACATGAACACTGAGCTATCTCCAGAAATCACTAGAACATGCTCAAAATGACATGGCAAGATTGCAAATAATAACAGTTTGGGCATTGCGCGAAATAACATCAGGTTGCAATGTTTAGAGCTATGAAACAACATGCTACAGGAACTTATAATAGCAAAACAAGGCATGGCATGAATCTACTCAAAGCATAGAACAAAAGTCTCTTACTGACCATAAGCCAAAAGGGCACATAAAATATGATGGCACCCATGTAAACATGGCAAGTTATATGACAGATTCATACATGGCAGGAACAACGATAAGTAGGCATGTTGGTGAGCTTGAACCACTCACCACAGAGCAATATATGATAAACTAAGCATACATACATCAAGAATACATGGCATAGAAGCTATACATGGCAAGAACAACATCATAGCATACACGGATCAACTACAACAACCTTGGCAAAATTCAATAACATGTAAACAACCTGCCAGGAAACATTTTATAGCAAAAGTAGAGCTCGATTGACTCAAGCTATGGCACTCCATAATTGAAAACAAGGGCACGGATGGATAGAGAATAAACATATGTTCAAAACATCCTTACTGAAGTATCTCAAAATATGCATGGATCTCTCAGTAGCATCAAGTTAACATGGCATCAAAATATCAGCAAAACAGGGGCTGAAATCAGCAACATCAGGAAGCCTAGTTTGCATGCTTGAGCTAGTCAACACATAGATCACAAAAATACATGGCATACACCCCTGGGAAGATGGCATGGCATATTACAAAACACATGTAGGACTCAAGTTCATAGGATGCACACATCAATCATGGCAAAAATGACAAAAGTGCATGTTCTGATAAGAATCTGAAACTAACATCACATAGCACTCTTCCAACAGAATTTATGGCACCAAGATGAGCTCAAATGAAAATGATGCAATGGAATTAAATGATGTACTCTTCGAGTCGAACATTTTGACATATAACACGCGCAAAACGGAGCAATATGCAGAGAGTTATGGCATGATGAAAATGCATAAAAATAATCACAGATTCGGGACTTAGAGGATTTCGGAGGGGGGGGGGGAAGAAGTCAACCGAGGGCACGGACGACGAGGACGCCGGGAT
Organism: Aegilops longissima; assembly: GCA_021605205.1. NCBI lineage: Eukaryota > Viridiplantae > Streptophyta > Magnoliopsida > Poales > Poaceae > Aegilops > Aegilops longissima. The sequence goes on from CM038682.1 coordinate 591,724,043, forward strand.
CTCGCCGGAGATGGAGGGAGAGGTCACCGGAGACGTCGGGAAGGCGCGGGGAGGCGGCCCGACCGGATCCGGCCGGATCCGGCGGGGCGGCGGCGATGAGGAGGCGCCCGGGCGAGGAGTTTCAGCCGAGGGCGGCGCTGCTCGGCTGGGCGGGCACGATGGGGGCGGTTGGCCGGCGAGCAGGCGCGCGGCGGAGGGCGGCCGGCGAGGTGGCGGGGCGGAGCGCAGCGCGCTACGGGCGAGGCGACGCTGGGCTTGGCGCTGGGCGGCGATCATGGGGCGGGTCGCGTGTGGATGGCGCGGATGGGCGGCGGGCGAGGCGGGCCAGGCGGGGTCTGGCTGCTGGTCATGGCGGGCAGCGGCTTGAGCCTGTGGCCGCGATTGGTCGGGAGGTGGCGGCTGGACATGTCCGCCGGGTCGGACGTGTCCGGCTGCGGGAGGAGGACGAAGGCTAGGGTTAGGGGCGAATTCATCCGCGAATTTCGGAGGGGGAAATGTATTTATAGGTAGAGGGAGCTAGGAGTGTCCAAATGAGGTGCGGTTTTCGGCCACGCGATCGTGATCGAACGACCGAGAGCATGGAGGGGGGTTTGCTGGGTTTTGGGCCACTTTGGAAGGGGTGTTGGGCTGCACACAAAAGAGGCTTTTGCGGTTACCCGGTTAACCGTTGGAGTATCAAACGACCTCCAAATGATCCGAAACTTGACAGGCGGTCTATCGGTGCTATACCAAGGCCGCTTGACAAACCTCGGTCCATTCCGAGAACGTTTAACACCCTTTACGAAAAAGAGGTAAAAGGGGCGGGGAGACATAGGAGTGCGGATTGCAAAACGGGCAACGGTGAAAATGCTTGGATGCATGAGACGAACACGTATGCCAAATGAAATGCACATGATGACATGATATGAAATGCAGATGATAACATGGCAAAGTGCAACACGCAAGCAAATGACATGGCAACAACGACGAATAACTCGCAGACACCTGGCGCATCGAATTCGGGGCGTTACAACACTCCTCCACTAACAAGAGATCTCGTCCCGAGATCTTAGGACCGAGACAGAAGGGAAAAGGGATGAGGTGAAACAAGAACTCAAGAGAAGAAGGAAACAATCGAGAGCACTCGAGAAAAAGAGAGGAACAGCGAGAATGACGAGAATCGAAAGCTCACGGAATCAGATAGACTATGAAACCACTCGTTCTAACCGGAGTGGTTAGAATGAGAAAAGAAACGAATAAGGCTGAAAAGGATTTAGGCAGCACTCCGGCTAAAACATGGAGGAATAGAACATGAACTTCACAAGATGGGATGACACTTGACGAGATGAACAACGCAATGCCTCTGGAAGAATTGATAGAATTTGAATGAAAAGAACTTAGAAGGAAGGATTGAATGGAGTTGTTGAGAAAATCAACAACGAAAGAATGAGCTTGTTGTGGACTTATGGATAACTTCTCAAAATTATGAGGTGATAACCAACCACAAACGGGGATGATTGGATATCTGAGAAGAACGAAGAAATGCAAAACTCCACTTCTAAAGAATACGGAGAATTAATTACACTTCGAGATGCGAGAAGAAAAGATACTAGAACTCCGCCAACAAAATCTTGATGAACTCTTGAAGAATGAATTAAATCATGAAGAACCACCGTGTAGAACTCCGGTAACAAAAGGATGATGAGATAGAAAGAAGGATGAAAGAATAAGATGAGCCTTGCGATGATTTAGATGGATGTTCCGACGAAATGGCCGAGGAAATAATTGAACTCCGGAAAAGAAAAGACGAACGACTTAGATCCGAGAAAATCACTCTTCACGAACAATCTCCAAGGAAAGAATTAATCAACTTGACCACGATGAAATGAGAATAAGAATTATGTTATGCTTATCCTCCACCAATTCAATTGATGAGAAGCAATGGATTTTGCAAACTACTTATTCTTCTTGAAAGGGTTGAGAAGTGACATATCGCAAACTTGAGAAAGTCTTCATGAACCACCGGTAGGATTGAAAAGAACGAATGAATAAAAATGATAAACAAGGAAAAGAATCTTGAATGAACCACCGTAAGAATTAGAAAATGACTGATGAAAGAGTATGAATCATCGGGAAGAATTAGAAAAGCACGGAGATACTTGAGGGAATTTAGAGAAAAGAGATCGAAGAGATCGCGAACTGATTAAAGAGAAAAACACCGGAAGAATATGAAGAACGAACGAAAAGGCAAGAATATAGAATAATTGAGAGAGCGAAGCTGAAGAATTAGAACGAAGAAGTCTTCCGAAAAGATGGCCTCCGGATGATTGAGACGGAAAGTAACTCCTGAAATACTCCGGATGGATGAAAAGAATTGCACGACTGGAAACAATTTGATAGGATAACATCGAGCTAGGACCGCGAATCTCCGGGAGAACGGACAAGATTTAGAAGGAACTCTTCTACGGTCTTCAAAGGACGACGATAAACACCACCAAAATTAATGAGATACTCCGGAAGAAAGAAAAACAGAGAGGTTGAGCCGACGATGAAAAAGATTTGGAATCGACCTTGGAAAGGTGTCTGACTGATGAAATTCATTCTTACGTCAAACTTCAAAAAGAACTTGAGAATAACTCCGGAATAATTAGAAGAGTCAGGTAAGATCCTGGAAAAAGACCTCTGGGTTAGGGCCCATTAAAATAAAACACCGTTGGAAAGGGATGTTGAACAGATAGATGATGCACCGAAAGAACTGAAATATTTGAATGAGGTGACAACCTCGAATTAATTGGAACACAGACGAATCTCCTGAGATATCTTACGAACTCCGGGATGATTGAATGGCGAGAGGCAAACGAGCAAGGAAAACACTTGAACCAAGGAAAAGAATGTGATCAACCCGAAAAAAAAGTTGAATTGAGTGCACCGGAAAAAGAAAGGGATGAAGAATGACGAACAAGACGAGAATTCACCGGTTGAAATAATTGAGGGAAGACTGAAGAGGCTCCACACGAATGGAATTGATGGTCGGAAGAAACTCGAACTCCGGGAAGAAAAAGGGTGGGAGGTGGGAAAAACAAAGGCAACTTGGAAGGGAACCGACGAATATCTTGAAGAGAAAACACCGGTTGAAATCATTGAGGAAAGAAAGCAACGACTTCGCACGAGTAGAATGGATACTCGATTACGGACTCCGGTTCCGAGAAGAAGAAGGGGAGGGCGGGTGGGAAAAACAAGGACAACTTCGGACAGAGAAACAACATCGATCGAAAAGAGCTGAGGATTGGACTTGACAACGATGAAGAGGATCGAGTCAACTTGACGAGAAATGCACCGGATAAAAAGAGCTGAGGACCAATGATCGAAAAACCAACTGCGTGAACCTAAAGAAAAATTTGAAGGGGAAGAGGAGTAATTCAAAACACCTACGTCAAGATTCCTGACCAGAGCGACGAAGGGACTGAGGAGTAAAAAGAATTCCTACTCTCCGGTATAACTAGACTCCGAAAACCAGTTTTCTTCTAGACTCAACAACGGCCAAACTACACGATCAATCAAGGGGGCTCCTAGGGTCGGTCGAGGCTCTGATACCAACTTGTCACGCCCAATATGCGACCCTATCCAAAAGGAACTCGACGGTCCCACAAAGGATAGACCCGCATATTGAAACGCTTTTACAAGGTGGATATCATTACATCAACATTACATAATAGATGGGGATACATACATAAGGCACGAATGCCACAAGAATACATCAACATCATATACAAGATCAACATTCGACTACGGATGAAACATAAACAGAAGCTCAAACAACATCCACCCTGCTATCCCAGGCTGCCGACCTGGAACCTATCCCCTGATCGAAGAAGAAGTAGAAGAACTCCAACACAAGCAAACATCGCTCTCGCGTCATGATCATCGCGAAACCTGTACCTGCAACTGGTGGTGTAGTAATCTGTGAGCCACGAGGACTCAGCAATCCCATTACCATGGGTATCAAGACTAGCAAAGCTTAAAGGGAAAGGAAGGGGTAAAGTGGTGAGGTTGCAGCAGCGGCTAAGCATATATGGTGGCTAACATACGCAAATGAGAGCGAGAAGAGAAACAAAGGAACGGCCGTCAACTAGTAATGATCAAGAAGTGATCCTGAACTCCTACTTACGTCAGACATAACCCAGAAACCGTGTTCTCCTCTCGATCAACCCCGAAAAGAGACACTCACGGTTGGTGTATTTTAGAAGAGTTTGCTTCAAGTTTACTACAACCGGATATTAACAAATTCCCATCGCCACATAACCGCATGGGCACGGCTTTGAAAGTTTATACCTGCAGGGTGTCCCAACAGCCCATGATAAGCTCTAACAATCAACGAAGGATATTCCTTCTCCCCGGGAAAACCCAATCAGTCTCGGAATCCCGGCTACAAGACATTTCGACAGCAATAAAACAAGACCAGCAAAGCCGCCCGAATGTGCCGACAAATCCCGATAGGAGTCGCACGTACCTCGTTCTCAGGGCACATCCGGATGAGCAGTCCGTACAACTAAAACCAGACCTCAAGTTGCCTTGAGGGGCGCTGCACAGGGCTCTAGTTCGGCCAGCACTCGAAGGAGCACTGGTCCGGGGGGGCTAAAATAAAGATGACCCTCGGGCTCCGAAACCCAAGGGAAAAAGGGCATGGGTGAGGCAAATGGTAAAACCAATGTTGGGCCTTCTTTGGAAAAGTCTTATTCAAAGCGAACTGTCAAGGGGTTCCATAAATCACCCGACCAGCGTTAGGGACGCAAAATCCGGGAACATAATACCGATATGACGGAAACTAGGGCGGCAAGAGTGGAACAAAACACCAGGCATAAGGCCGAGCCTTCCACCCTTTACCAAGTATATAGATGCATTAATAATATAAGATATTGTGTGATATCCCAACAAGTAAACATGTTCCAACAAGGAACAACAACTCCATGTTCCAACAAGGAACAAACTTCATCTTCACCTGCAACTAACAACGTTATAAGAGGGGCTGAGCAAGCGGTAACATAGCCAAACAACGGCTTGCTAGGAAGGGTGCAAAAGGTTAGAGGCTGATGGCAATATGGGATGGCTTGATGAACAGGTAATAGGTAGCGCAGCATAGCGAAAGAACGAAGAACCTAGCATAGCAATGATAGTAGTGAGATCCAGGGTAGCGGTCATCTTGCCTGAAATCCCGCAAGGAAGAAGAACGAGTCCATGAAGAAGACCAACGGATGAAGCCGAACCAAGCGTAGACGAACGAATCCTCACGATCGCAACGAAACAGGAACTAACAAGAAGAAGCACACAACATAGTAAACACACCACACATAACAAGGCATGATGCACAAACAAGCATGATGCATGACAAGACTACATGAAGCTACTCATGGCAAAAGATGATGCAAACAAGAGCAACACATCAAGGCAAGTTTAAATGAGGCCGGGAACAACATATAACAATTCCGGTAAGTCCTCATATGCAAATTTCGAAATTGGTCCAGATCTGAATAAATCTTATGTTCAAGTTGTTAAATAGCAACTTAAGATGCACCACGATGATCTACCCGAAATTCTAGTCAAGTTACATATAAAGTTCATTAGATTTGGAGCTACGGCCTAGAAGATATGAGCAAAACAAGATAAGCATGGCATTGATGCAAAATGCATACAAACATCAAGCAAACACCTCAAAACAAGGATGCAACATGATAATATGAATCTACATGCAAAATCAAGCAAGTTTCATATAGAGCACACTCAAAACGGAGCAACGGTTCAACACATACACATGAAACAAGTTATAGCAACAATCTTTCCAAAACAGCAACTAGGCATATTGCAAGCATCAAAACAATATGCTACAGGACCTCCACAAGAAAACAAAAGGCAGGGGCATGATGTACAGGTAAAGCATGACAAAACATGAACACTGAGCTATCTCTAGAAATCACTAGAACATGCTCAAAATGACATGGCAAGATTGCAAATAATAACAGTTTCAGGCATTGGCAGAAATAACATTAGGTTGCAATGTTTAGAGCTATGAAACAACATGCTACAGGAACTTATAATAGCAAAACAAGGCATGGCATGAATCTACTCAAAGCATAGAACAAAAGTCCCTTACTGACCATAAGCCAAAAGGGCACAGAAAATATGATGGCACCCATGTAAACATGGCAAGTTATATGACAGATTCATACATGGCAGGAACAACGATAAGTAGGCATGTTGGTGAGCTTGAACCACTCACCACAGAGCAATACATGATAAACTAAGCATACCTACATCAAGAAGACATGGCATAGAAGCTATACATGGCAAGAACAACATCATAGCATACACGGATCAACTACAACAACCTTGGCAAAATTCAATAACTTGTAAACAACCTGCCAGGAAACATTTTATAGCAAAAGTAGAGCTCGATTGACTCAAGCTATGGCACTCCATAATTGAAAACAAGGGCACAGATGGATAGAGAATAACCATATGTTCAAAACATCCTTACTGAAGTATCTCAAAATATGCTTGGATCTCTCAGTAGTATCAAGTTAACATGGCATCAAAATATCAGCAAAACAGGGGCTGAAATCAGCAACATCAGGAAGCCTAGTTTGCATGCTTGTGCTAGTCACCACATAGATCACAAAAATACATGGCATACACCCCTGGAAAGATGGCATGGCATATTACAAAACACATGTAGGACTCAAGTTCATAGGATGCACACATCAATCATGGCAAAAATGACAAAAGTGCATGTTCTGATAAGAATCTGAAACTAACATCACATAGCACTCTTCCAACAGAATTTAGGGCACCAAGATGAGCTCAAATGAAAATGATGCAATGTAATGTAATGATGTACTCTTCGAGACGAACATTTTGACATATTACACGCGCAAAATGGAGCAATACGCAGAGAGTTATGGCTTGATGAAAATGCATGAAAGTAATCACAGATTCGGGACTTAGAGGATTTCGGAGGGGGGGAAGAAGTCAACCGAGGGCACGGACGACGAGGACGCTGGGATCTCGCCGGAGATGGAGGGAGAGGTCACCGGAGACCTCGGTAAGGCGCGGGGAGGCGGCCCCGGACCGGATCCGGCCGGCGGCGGCGACGAGGAGGCGCCCGCGCGAGCTTCGGGGCGAGGCAGCGCAGCTCGGCGGCGAGGCCTGATGGGCGGGCGAACGGCGACCGCGGGCGGCGGAGGGCGAAGCCGGCGAGGTGGCGGGCCGGAGGCGGGCGGCGGCGGAGCGAGCAGCGCCACGGCGTGGGTGGCGACAGTGGCAATGAAGGCTCATGTGACGGGCGCGGATGGGCGGCGGGCGAGGCTTGGGCTGGCGGGTCCCGCTCTGGGCCACGGCGGGCGGGCGGAAGCGGGCGGCGACGCGGGCGACGCGGCAGGCCGCGATTGGTCGGGGAGGTGGCGGCTGGACATGTCCGGCCGGGTCCGGACGTGTCCGGCTGCGGGAGGAGGACAAAGGCTAGGGTTAGGGGCGAATTCATCCGCGAATTTCGGAGGGGGAGATGTATTTATAGGTAGAGGGAGCTAGGAGTGTCCAAATGAGGTGCGGTTTTCGGCCACGCGATCGTGATCGAATGACCGAGAGCATGGATGGGGGTTTGCTGGGTTTTGGGCCACTTTGGAAGGGGTGTTGGGCTGCACACAAAAGAGGCTTTTGCGGTTACCCGGTTAACCGTTGGAGTATCAAACGACCTCCAAATGTTCGAAACTTGACAGCGGTCTACGGTGCTATACCAAGGCCGCTTGACAAACCTCGGTCCATTCGAGAACGTTTAACACCCTTTACGAAAAGAGGTAAAAGGGGCACCGGAGACATAGGAGTGCCGGATTGCAAAACGGGCAACGGTGAAAATGCTCGGACGCATGAGACGAACACGTATGCCAAATGAAATGCACATGATGACATGATATGAAATGCAGATGATGACATGGCAAAGTGCAACACGCAAGCAAATGACATGGCAACAACGACGAATAATGGCGGACACAGGCGATCGAATCCGGGCGTTCTGAGGTCCTTCCTTTCTTGGACCCTCCGGCCTCTCCAGTCGGGGCGGCCTTCCTTTCTTCTCTCCTTCGCTGGGGAGAGGCTTCTTTTTCCTCCTCCTCTTTCTCAGAGGAGGATTCCGCCTCAGAGTCGTCGGACGATGAGTCCGACAGCACCTGGCGCCGGGAGCTCCTTCGAGTTCCCGTGGCCTTCTTCTTGGCCTTCTTCTCCGGCACCACGTGAGGTGCCGGAGCCAGCAGCCCCGTCAATTGGGCGTCTGTTGGGTCTTCTGGCAAAGGGGCTGGACAGTTAATCTGTCCGGATGTCTTCAGCCAGTCCTTTCAAAGGTTAGGGAGTTTTAGATCCCGCATAGAGTCAAACTATGAAAAAAGAGTCCCATAAAGGGTAAAATAACTTACCTCGCTGGCCTGACGCTGCGAGCTGAATCCGCGATCTTGATGGCGGATGTGGGAACCTCGGCACCTTGAACAGCACCTTCCGGGCATCTTCGCATGCGTAGTGTCGAAGAGCCTTTTCAGAGTTTGGTGTTGTGCGGATCGAACTCCCACAATTTTAAGGCCCGTTGTTGGCATGGGAGAATCCGCGGATGAGCATCACACGGATTACGTTGACAAGCTTGAGATTCTTGTCCACCAGGTTTCGGACGCAGGTTTGGAGTCCGGACAGCTCTTCCGAATCACCCCACGTCAGGCCCGTCTCTTTCCATGATGTGAGCCGTGTGGGGAAGCCAGATCGAAATTCGGGGGCCGCCGCCCATTGAGAGTCGCGCGGCTCTGTGATGTAGAACCACCCCAATTGCCACCCCTTTATGGTCTCCACAAAGGAGCCCTCGAGCCATAAGACTTTGGCCATCTTGCCAACCATGGCACCTCTGCACTCCGCTTGGCGGCCGCCCACTACCTTCGGCTTGACATTGAAGATCTTCAGCCATAAGCCGATGTGGGGCTGGATGCAGAGGAAGGCCTCGCACACGATGATGAACGCCGAGATGTTGAGGATGAAATTTGGGGCCAGATCGTGGAAGTCCAGGCCGTAGTAGAACATGAGCCCCCGGACAAATGGGTGAAGTGGAAAACCTAGTCCGCGGAGGAAGTGGGTGAGGAACACCACCCTCTCATGGGGCCTGGGGGTTGGAATGAGCTGTCCCTTGTTGGGGAGACGGTGCATGATGTCGCTGGACAAGTATCCGGCCTTCCGCAGCTTTTTGATGTGCCCCTCCGTGACGGAGGAGGCCATCCACTTGCCTCCCGCTCCGGACATAGTTGGAGAAGGTTGAGGTGGGACGTGCGGACTTGGGCGCTGGAGCTCGAGTCTTGGAAATGGATGAGCAAAGGAGGAAGAAGGCGAGGCGAAAAGGTGGATCCTTATCCCTTATATGGACGGACGGCTATGCGTCCCCGCCACTGGTAAAACTCGCTTATCCCCAAGCGCCGTAATCAATGGCGCGGTTGGGTTACCCACGTCCGTATTGATGGGAATCCCGGAATAAGGGGGCACGATCTCCGCTTTGATAAGACGTGCCAAGGAAACCGCCTCGCTAAACACGCTGAGGTGGAACAGTAAAAATGATTCGTATAAAGGCATGGCCGTGGTGTGATGTCACACCACGGAATACGTCAGCAGATCTGTGCAAAAAATTATTCTCTCTACGGTGGTATGTGGAACTTGTTTTGCAGAGCCGGACACTATCCTTGTGTTCAAAACCTTCTATGAAGTATTCGGAGGAGGAACCCGCCTAGCAATGCCGAAGACAATATCGCGCGGACTAAATCGTCATTGAAGCCTGGTTCGAGGGCTCTTGAGGAGTCTGGACTAGGGGTGTCCGGATAGCGAACTATCATCTTTGGCGGACTCTGGACTATGAAGATACAAGATTGAAGACTTCGTCCGTGTCCGGATAGGACTTTCCTTGGCGTGGAAGGCAAGCTTGGCGATACGGATATGTAGATTTCCTACCATTGTAACCGACTCTGTGTAACCCTAACCCTATTCGGTGTCTATATAAACCGAAGGGTTTTAGTCCGTGGGGACGAACAACAATCATACCATAGGCTAGCTTCTAGGGTTTAGCCTCTCGATCTCGTGGTAGATCTACTCTTGTACTACCCATATCATCAATATTAATCAAGCGGGAGTAGGGTATTACCTACATCGAGAGGGCCGAACCTGGTAAAAACATCATGTCCCTTGTCTCCTGTTACCATCCGCCTAGACGCACAGTTCGAGATCCCCTACCCGAGATCCGCCGGTTTTGACACCGACAGACTCCTTAATCCAGGACTCCCTGAGGGTGCAATAGTACTGCCTGATGTAATCGGTCCCGTAGAACAGAGAATGGATGATGAGACGAAGGAGACGGAGGACCCAATGGGTTTCCTCAATACAAACGTGTATGAGGGTGACTTAGATATGATGAGTCAACCATATGACGAATCGGGCTATCAGCATGCTAATGAGGATATGGATGACCTGCCCAGGCAGGAACATCGTAGCAGGGATTGCAAGAAGTCTCTCTTCATGAAATCCTCACAGAACACACCTGAAGATGCCGCCTCAACATAGGCTCAACTAGCCGGGGGTCATACTGCTTATCCCGGCAACACTGGGGCAGGGGTTAAGGAAGGGTCTGGAAGGTGTGCCCAAGAAAAAGGAGAGGAAGAGATCGAGGAAAATAGCTGCCTCCAAACAAACCAGAGCACATAGCAGCCAGACGGTGGATTCTGAAGAGCATGTACCCGTGAAAGGTGCGGCCATGTTCCATCTCACGGGCGAGCCGATGCTACCACCAAAACCGCTGGAGGCACTATCAGAGGATCTCAGGAGACTGCACGACCATGTGTTGTCGATTGAGAAAAGCCTACTAGCCTCAAAGGATCCAGGATATCCGACATACGCGGCTCGTGTGCCTGAAGGGAAGTGCTACATCGACACACAGCCCGCAGAGGTGTTCTTCCTGTGGTTTGACCATATCTTTGAGATGTTTCTGACAAGGCGGCTCGATTTTACAATCGTCCGCCTTTTTGTGCTACATATGAACTCCGTCATGAAGAGAGAAGAAGTCTCGCAAATCTGTGTGGTGGATCCGTACTACATGCACGAGTCTTTCTTGAGTCTCGGCGAATTTGAGCGTGAAACTGCTAGGGAGTACCTCCAAAACTTCATGGTACAGAATAAGGACCAAGAAATTGTCCTCCTACCTTATCATACAAAGTAAGTCAGTTCCCGACAACCCTTTCGTACATTTCAATCATTCCTTCTCGCTCATATGGAGAATAATTTGAGGTGTCTTTTCCCCGCATCAATGGGCGTGCCGTCCTTATCGTTCTCTACCCGCGAGTCTCCCACGCCGTGTATTTCGACCCTACCAGAGACTACGAGAAGAAGGACTACACCCACATAATGAATATTATAGATGATGCTCTCCAAGGCTTCAGCATTAGGGGTGGCCACCTATAGATCAGGAAACAAAGGAACAAGAAGTTGGGTTTCTCCCATAAAACTAACTTCTACTGCATCCATGTCCCAAAACAAAGCAAGAAAGATGGATTCTACCTCCTCCATCTCATGATTGAGTTCAACACGGATCACCAAAAGCTTCGTATGACAACCATAAACGATGATCATATCCGCAAGTGGGTAGAATCTCATGGAGAAGCGGATTATAAACTTAGATATGACTTCTTTCGCATCCAAAGGGACGTTGCGACGATCATCATGAAAGAAGTCATCGATGAGAAGGGGATGTTCCACCACGGTCCTATATCGCGGGCCGACGTCCGAACTCGCATAGGCATGCAACATCATGACCTCACACCATTCAAGAAGCTAGGGTCCATCCTTGATGATATGGAAGGATGGAACTTCTAGTGATTTACGATGCCGATGATGATGATATGTGTCGGTTGAACTTGTATACTTTCTGTAGCGATTAAACTTTCTGATGTCCACGGTCCCTGCCGAACTTGCATAATGCTACTTTGTTAGTTTGGGTACGATGACATGCGAACCTCTAGCTAATTACCTTGCGTACTATATGTTGCATCTAGTTGCTAACCCTTTCTTTTTCGTGTTGCTCTAGTATTTTTTGTTGCACATGATCATACATTCTCTTGATGAAGATGCATCTCTAACAGGTACCTAGATTCTTGATGGCGAAAGAGTGCTATGTCGTGTACGAAGGGAAGGTTCCGGGAGTGTACGACGAGTGGTATGACTGTCGGGCGCAAGTGGAGGGGGTCTCGGGTGCCAGCCATAAAGGCTTCAAAAGCAGACAAGAAGCACAAGCTAGTTACTTGAGGTTCAGGCTAGCGCGAGAGAGGCCTCATAACCGCCGCCTCATGTACTGCATAGTTTCGCTATCACTCATAGTGATGGCACTTCTCGCGTATATGATTGTTTAGATGGATGACGTTGTAGTTGCAAGTATTCGAGACTTGCATGTATCGGTATTTTCGAGATGATGACGAGAGACCACTTTGTGTTGGATGATGATTATGATGAGACTATTTGTATGTATATGCTATGATTACATTTGTGGTCTCGCAGCCATTTGTATGTGTATGATGATGACATTTGTATGTGCTAAAAATTCTTGTATAAAGCATGTTCAAATACAAAACAAATATGCAGAAAAAAATAAAAATAATAAAATTAGCAGTAGCGAGTGGAGAAAAGTTAGCAGCAGCGTGCCACTAGCAGTAGTGCGTCCTAATACAAAGCGCTAGAGCTATTAGAAGTAGCGCGCTGTTCTACAGCTTGCTACTGCTACGCTTGTATAGCAGTAGCGCGGGCCAACAGGCACTGCTGCTACAGGTTAGCTGTAGCGCCGTATCTGCCCGCGCTACTGCTATACCTAAAACCCGCGCTGCTGCTAGGCTTTTCCCTAATAGTGTAACAACATACATTGTTCCCTTTGTCATCAGTATATTACTTGCCCGAGATTCGATCGTCGGTATCATCATACCTAGTTCAATATCGTTACCGGCAAGTCTCTTTACTCGTTCCATAATGCATCATCCCGCAACTAACTCATTAGTCATGTTGCTTGCAAGGCTTATAGTGATGTGCATTACCGAGAGGCCCAGAGATACCTCTTCGATACACGGGGTGACAAATTCTAATCTCGATCTATGCCAACCCAAAATACACCTTCGGAGACACCTGTAGAGCATCTTTATAATCACCCAGTTACGTTGTGACATTTGATAGCACATAAGGTGTTCCTTCGGTATTCGGGAGTTGCATAATCTCATAGTCAGAGGAACATGTGTAAGTCATGAAGAAAGCAATAGCAATAAAACTAAACGATCATAATGCAAAGCTAACGGATGGGTCTTGTCCATCACATCATTCTATAATGATGTGATCCCGTTCATCAAATGACAACACATGTCTATGGCTAGGAAACTTAACCATCTTTGATTAACGAGCTAGTCAGGTAGAGGCATACTAGGGACACTCTATTTGTCTATGTATTCACACATGTACTAAGTTTCCGGTTAATACAATTCTAGCATGAATAATAAACATTTATCATGATATAAGGAAATATAAATAACAACTTTATTATTGCCTCTAGGGCATATTTCCTCCAGTCTCCCACTTGCACTAGAGTCAATAATCTAGTTCACATCATCATATGATTTCACACTAATAGTTCACATCTTTATGTGATTAGTTCACATCTCCATGTGACTAATACCCAAAGGTATTACTACAGTCAATAATCTAGTTCACATCGCTATGTGATTAACACCCAAAGAGTGATCATGTCTTGCTTGTGAGAGAAGTTTAGTCAACGGGTCTACCACATTCAGAGCCGTATGTATTTTGCAAACTTATATGTCAACAATACTCTGTATGTAGCTACTCTAGCTAATTGCTCCCACTTTAAATATGTATCTAGATCGAGACTTAGAGTCATCCAGATCGGTGTCAAAGCTTGCATCTGTTGGGGAACGTAGTAATTTCAAAAAAATTCCTAAGCACACGCAAGATCATGGTGATGCATAGCAAAGAGAGGGGAGAGTGTTGTCTATGTACCCTTGTAGACCGTAAGCGGAAGTGTTATGACAATGCGGTTGATGTAGTCGTACGTCTTCACGATCGACCGATCATAGCACCGAAAGTACGGCACCTCCGCGATCTGCACACGTTTGGCTCGGTGACGTCCCACGAACTCACGATCCAGCAGAGTGTCGAGGGAGAGCTTCGTCAGCATGACAGCGTGATGATGGTGATGATGAAGCTACCGGTGCAGGGCTTCACCTAAGCACTACGACGATATGACCGAGGTGGATTATGGTGCAGGGGGGCACCGCACACGGCTAAGAAATCAATGATCAACTTGTGTGTCTTTGGGTGCCCCGCGCCCGTATATAAAGGAGCAAGGGTAGGCCGGCCGGCCTCTCTAGGCGCGCCAAGGGGAGGAGGAATCCTCCTCCTAGTAGGAGTAGGATTCCTCCGTTCCTAGTCCTACTAGGAGGGGGAAGGAAGGAGAGGGGGAGGAGAAGGAAAGAGGGGGCGCAGCCCCTCCCCTAGTCCAATTCGGACTAGGCCCATGGGGGGCGTGCGGACAGCCCTCGTGGCTTCTCCTCTCTTTCCCCTAAAGCCCACTAAGGCCCATATGTACTCCTGTATTCCCGTAACTCCCCCGGTACTCCGAAAAATACCCAGATCACTCGGAACCTTTCCGATGTCCGAATATAGTTGTCCAATATATCAATATTTACGTCTCGACCATTTCGAGACTCCTCGTCATGTCCTCGATCTCATCCGGGACTCCAAACTACCTTCGGTACATCAAAACACATAAACTCATAATACCGATCGTCACCGAACGTTAAGCGTGCGGACCCTATGGGTTCGAGAACTATGTAGACATGACCGAGACACGTCTCCGATCAATAACCAATAGCGGAACCTGGATGCTCATATTGGTTCCTACATATTCTACGAAGATCTTTATCGGTCAAACCGCATAACAACATACGTAGTTCCCTTTGTCATCGGTATGTTACCTCCTCGAGATTCGATCATCGGTATCTCAATACCTAGTTCAATCTCGTTACCGGCACGTCTCTTTACTCGTTCCGTAATGCATCATCCCGCAACTAACTCATTATTCACAATGCTTGCAAGGCTTATAGTGATGTGCATTACCGAGAGGGCCCAGAGATACCTCTCCGACAATCGGAGTGACATATCCTAATCTCGATCTATGCCAACTCAACAAACACCATCGGAGACACCTGTAGAGCACCTTTATAATCACCCAGTTACGTTATGACATTTGGTAGCACACAAAGTGTTCCTCTGGTATTCGGGAGTTGCATAATCTCATAGTCATGGGAACATGTATAGGTCATGGAGAAAGCAATAGCAGTAAACTAAACGATCAAGTGCTACGCTAATGGAATGGGTCAAGTCAATCACATCATTCTCTAATGATGTGATCCCGTTAATCAAATGACAACTCATGTCTATGGCTAGGAAACTTAACCATCTTTGATTCAACGAGCTAGTCAAGTAGAGGCATACTAGTGATACTCTGTTTGTCTATGTATTCACACATGTACTAAGTTTCCGGTTAATACAATTCTATCATGAATAATAAACATTTATCATGATATAAGGAAATATAAATAACAACTTTATTATTGTCTCTAGGGCATATTTCCTTCAGTCTCCCACTTGCACTAGAGTCAATAATCTAGTTCACATCGCCATGTGATTAACATCAATAGTTCACATCACCATGTGATTAATATCCATAGTTCACATCACCATGTGGCCAACACTCAAAGGGTTTACTCGAGTCAGTAATCTAGTTCACATCGCCATGTGATTAACACCCAAAGAGTACTAAGGTGTGATCATGTTTTTCTTGTGAGAGAAGTTTAGTCAACGGGTCTGCCAAATTCAGATCCGTATGTATTTTGCAAATTTCTATGTCTACAATGCTATGCACGGAGCTACTTTAGCTAATTGCTCCCACTTTCAATATGTATCCAGATTGAGACTTAGAGTCATCTGGATCAGTGTCAAAACTTGCATCATATACAACTCTTCTTTAAGAAATCCATTAAGGAATGTAGTTTTGACATCCATTTGCCAGATTTCATAAAATGTGGAAATTTGCTAACATGATTTGGACAGACTTAAGCATCGCTACGAGTGAGAAAATCTCATCGTAATCAACACCTTGAACTTTGTCAAAACCTTTTTTCGACAATTCTAGCTTTGTAGATAGTCACACTACTATCAGCGTCCGTCTTCCTTTTGAAGATCCATTTATATTCTGTGGCTTGCCGATCATCGGGCAAGTCAACCAAAGTGCACACTTTGTTCTCATACATGAATCCCGTCTCAGATTTCATGGCCTCAAGCCATTTCACGGAATCTGGGCTCATCATCGCTTCCTCATAGTTCGTAGGTTCGTCATGGTCAAGTAACATGACCTCTAGAACAGGATTACCATACCACACTGGTGCGGATCTCACTCTGGTTGACCTATGAGGTTCGGTAGTAACTTGATCTGAAGTTACATGATCAACATCATTAGCTTCCTCACTAATTGGTGTAGGAGTCACAGGAACAGATTTCTGTGATGAACTACTTTCCAATAAGGGAGCAGGTACAGTTACCTCATCAAGTTCTACTGTCCTCCCACTCACTTCTTTCGAGAGAAACTCCTTCTCTAGAAAGGATCCATTCTTAGCAACGGATGTCTTGCCTTCGGATCTGTGATAGAAGGTGTACCCAAATGTCTCCTTTGGGTATCCTATGAAGACACATTTCTCTGATTTGGGTTTGAGCTTATCAGGATGAAACTTTTTCACATAAGCATTGCAACCCCAAACTTTAAGAAACGACAACTTTGGTTTCTTGCCAAACCACAGTTCATATGGTGTCATCTCAACGGATTTAGATGGTGCCCTATTTATCGTGAATGCAGCTGTCTCTAATGCATAACCCCAAAACGATAGTGGTAAATCGGTAAGAGACATCATGGATCGCACCATATCTAATAAAGTACGGTTATGACGTTCGGACACACCATTACGTTGTGGTGTTCCAGGTGGCGTGAGTTGTGAAACTATTCCACATTGTTTCAAATGAAGACCAAACTCGTAACTCAAATATCATGATCAGATCGTAGAAACTTTATTTTCTTGTTACAATGATTTTCCACTTCACTCTGAAATTATATGGATTTTTCAAATGTTTCAGACTAATGTTTCATCAAGTAGATATACCCATATCTGCTCTAATCATCTGTGAAGGTCAGAAAATAACGATACCCATCGTGAGCCTCAACACTCATCGGACTACATACATCAGTATGTATTATTTCCAAGAAGTCTGTTGCTCGCTCGATTGTTTCGAAGAACGGAGTCTTAGTCATCTTTCCCATGAGGCATGGTTTGCAAGCATCAACTGATTCATAATCAAGTTATTCCAAAAGCCCATCAACATGGATTTTCTTCATGCGCTTTACACCAATATGACCTAAACGGTAGTGCCACAAACAAGTTGCACTATCATTATTAACTTTGCATCTTTTGGCTTCAATATTATGAATATGTGTATCACTGCGATCGAGATTCAATAAACTATTTGCCTTGGTGTATGACCATAGAAGGTTTTATTCACGTAAACAGAATAACAATTATTCTTTGACTTAAATGAATAATCATATTGCAATAAACATGATCAACTCATATTCATGCTTAACACAAACACCAAATAACACTTATTTAGGTTCAACACTAATCTTGAAAGTATAGGGAGCGTGTGATGATGATCATATCAATCTTGGAACTACTTCCAACACACATCGTCACCTCGCCCTTAACTAGTTTCGGTTTATTCTGCAACTCCTTTTTCGAGTTACTACTCTTAGCAACGGAACCAGTATCAAATGCCGAGGGGTTGCTATAAACACTAGTAAAGTACACATAAATAACATGTATATCCAATATACCTTTGTTCACTTTTGCCATCCTTCTTATCCGCCAAGTATCTAGGGTAGTTCCACTTACAGTGACCATTTCCTTTGAAATAGAAGCACTCAGTTTCAGGCTTGGGTCTAGCTTTCGGCTTCTTCACGGGAGCAACAACTTGCTTGCCGTTCTTTTTGAAGTTCCCTTCTTCCCTTTGCCCTTTTCTTGAAACTAGTGGTCTTGTCAACCATCAACACTTGATGCTTTTCTTGATTTCTACCTTCATCGATTTCAGCATCACGAAGAGCTTGGGAATCGTTTTCATTATCCCTTGCATATTATAGTTCATCACGAAGTTCTACTAACTTGGTGATAGTGACTAGAGAACTCTGTCAATCACTATCTTATCTGGAAGATTAACTCCCACTTGATTCAAGTGATTGTAGTACTCAGACATTCTGAGCACATGCTCACTAGCTAAGCGATTCTCCTCCATCTTGTAGGCAAAGTGCTTGTCAAAGGTCTCATACCTTTCAACATGGGCATGAGTTTGAAATACTAATTTCAACTCTTAGAACATCTCATATGCTCTGTGGCGTTCAAAACGTCTTTGAAGCCCCGATTCTAAGCCGTAAAGCATGGTGCACTAAACTATCAAGTAGTCATCATATCAAGCTTGCCAAACGTTCAGAACATCTGTATCTGCTCCTGCAATCGGTCTGTCACCTAGCAGTGCATCAAGGACATAATTCTTCTGTGCAGCAATGAGGACAATCCTCAAATCACAGATCTAATCCGCATCATTGCTACTAACATCTTTCAACTTAGTTTTCTCTAGGAACATATCAAAAATAAAACAGGGGAGCTAAACGCGAGCTATTGATCTACAACATAGAAATGCTAATACTACCAGGACTAAGTTCATGATAAATTTAAAGTTCAATTAATCATATTACTTAAGAACTCCCACTTAGATAGACATCCCTCTAGTCATCTAAATGATCACGTGATCCAAATCAACTAAACCATGTCCGATCATCACGTGAGATGGAGTAGTTTTCAATGGTTAACATCACTATGTTGATCATATCTACTATATGATTCACGCTCGACCTTTCGGTCTTAGTGTTCCGAGGCCATATCTGCATATGCTAGGCTCGTCAAGTTTAACCCGAGTATTCCGCGTGTGCAAAACTAGCTTGCACCCGTTGTATAAGAACGTTGAGCTTATCACACCCAATCATCACGTGGTGTCTCGGCACGACAAACTTTGGCAACGGTGCATACTCAGGGAGAACACTTGTACCTTGAAATTTTTTAGTAAGGAATCATCTTATAAAGCTACCGTCGAACTAAGCAAAATAAGATGTATAAAAGATAAACATTACATGCAATCAAAATATGTGACATGATATGGCCATCATCATCTTGTGCTTTTGATCTCCATCTCCAAAGTACTATCATGATCTTCATTGTTACCGGCATGACACCATGATCTCCATCATCTTGATCTTTTATCAACGTGTCGTCACATGGTCGTCTCACCAGCTATTGCTTTTGCAACTATTGCTATCGCATAGCGATAAAGCAAAGCAATTACATGGCAGTTGCATCTTATGCAATAAAGAGACAACCATAAGGCTCCTGCCAGTTGCCGATAACTTTAACAAAACATGATCATCTCAAACAACAATTTATATCTCATCACGTCTTGACCATATCACATCACAAAATGCCCTGCAAAAACAAGTTAGACGTCCTCTACTTTGTTGTTGCAAGTTTTACGTGGCTGCTACGGGCTGAGAAAGAACCGTTCTTACCTACGCATCAAAACCACAATGATATTTCGTCAAGTTAGTGTTGTTTTAAACTTCAACAAGGATCGGGCGTAGTCACACTCGGTTCAACTAAAGTTGGAGAAACTAACACCCGCCAACCACCTGTGTGCGAAGCACGTCGGTAGAACCAATCTCGCGTAAGCGTACGCGTAATGTCAGTCCGGGCCGCTTCATCCAATAATACCGCCGAACCAAAGTATGACATGCTGGTAAGCAGTATGACTTGTATCGCCCACAACTCAACATCTATGCATAAACCTGGCTCGGATGCCACTATTGGGGAACGTAGTAATTTCAAAAAAATTCCTACGCACACGCAAGATCATGGTGATGCATAGCAACGAGAGGGGAGAGTGTTGTCTACGTACCCTCGTAGACCGTAAGCGGAAGCGTTATGACACCGCGGTTGATGTAGTCGTACGTCTTCACGATCGACCGATCCTAGCACCGAAAGTACGACACCTCCGTGATCTGCACACGTTCGGCTCGGTGACGTCCCACAAACTCATGATTCAGCAGAGTGTCGAGGGAGAGCTTTGTCAGCATGACGGCGTGATGACGGTGATGATGAAGCTACCGGCGCAGGGCTTCGCCTAAGCACTACGACGATATGACCGAGGTGGATTATGGTGGAGGGGGGCACCGCATACGGCTAAGAGATCAATGATCAACTTGTGTGTCTTTGGGTGCCCCCCGCCCCCGTATATAAAGGAGCAAGGGGAGGCCGGCCGGCCTCTCTAGGCGTGCCAAGGGGAGGAGGAATCCTCCTCCTAGTAGGAGTAGGATTCCTCCTTTCCTAGTCCTACTAGGAGGGGGGAGGAAGGAGAGGGGGAGGAGAAGGAAAGAGGGGGCGCAGACCCTCCCTAGTTCGGACTAGGCCCATGGGGCGCGAGACCTCCCTAGTCCAATCGGACTAGGCCCATGGGGGGAGCGCAGCCAGCCCTCGTGGCTTCTCCTCTTTTTCCCCTAAAGCCCACTAAGGCCCATATGTACTCCCGTATTCCCGTAACTCCCACGGTACTCTGAAAAATACCCGGATCACTCGGAACCTTTCCGATGTCCGAATATAGTCGTCCAATATATCGATCTTTACGTCTTGACCATTTCGAGACTCCTTGTCATGTTCCCCATCTCATCCGGGACTCCGAACTACCTTCGGTACATCAAAACACATAAACTCATAATACCGATAGTCACCGAACGCTAAGCGTGCGGACCCTACGGGTTCGAGAATTATGTAGACATGACCGAGACACGTCTCCGGTCAATAACCAATAGCGGAACCTGGATGCTCAAATTGGTTCCTACATATTCTACGAAGATCTTTATCGGTCAAACTGCATAACAACATACGTTGTTCTTTTTGTCATCGGTATGTTACTTGCCCGAGATTCGATCGTCGGTATCTCAATACCTAGTTCAATCTCATTACCGGCAAGTCTCTTTACTCGTTCCATAATGGATCATCCCTCAACTAACTCATTAGTCACAATGCTTGCAAGGCTAATAGTGATGTGCATTACCGAGAGGGCCCAGAGATACCTCTCCGACAATCGGAGTGACAAATCCTAATCTCGATCTATGCCAGCTCGGCAAACACCATCAGAGACACCAATAGAGCACCTTTATAATCACCCAGTTACGTTGTGATGTATGGTAGCACACAAAGTGTTCCTCCGATATTCGGGAGTTGCATAATCTCATAGTCATGGGAACATGTATAAGTCATGGAGAAAGCAATAGCAGTAAACTAAACGATCAAGTGCTACGCTAATGGAATGGGTCAAGTCAATCACATCATTATCAAATGATGTGATCCCGTTAATCAAATGACAACTCATGTCTATGGCTAGGAAACTTAACCATCTTTGATTCAACGAGCTAGTCTAGTAGAAGCTTTCTAGGGGCACTGTGTTTTGTCTATGTATCCACACATGTATCAAGTTTCCAGTTAATACAATTCTAGCATGAATAATAAACATTTATCATGATATAAGTAAATATAAATAACAACTTTATTATTGCCTCTAGGGCATATTTCCTTCAGCATCGACGTAACTCTTTACGACGAACTCTTTGTCACCTCCATAACCGAGAAACATTTCCTTATTCCACTAAGGATAATTTTGACCGTTGTTCAGTGATCCACTTCTGGATCACTATTGTACCCTCTTGCCAAAAAATCATGGTGAGGTACACAATAGGTCTGGTACACAGCATAGCATACTTTATAGAACCTATGACTGAGGCATAGGGAATGACTTTTCACTCTCTTTCTATTTTCTGCCGTGGTCGGGTTTTGAGTCTTTACTCAACTTCACACCTTGCAACACAGATAAGAACTCCTTCTTTGACTGTTCCATTTTGAACTAATTCAAAATCTTGTCAAGGTATATACTCACTGAAAATCTTATCAAGCGTCTTGATCTATCTCTATAGATCTTGATGCTCAATATGTAAGCATCTTCACCGAGGTCTTTCTTTTTTAAAACTCCTTTCAAACACTCCTTTATGCTTTCCAGAAAATTCTACATCATTTCTGATCAAGAATATGTCATTCACATATACTTATCAGAAAGGTTGTAGTGCTCCCACTCACTTTCCTGTAAATACAGTCTTCTCCGAAAGTCTGTATAGAACTATACGCTTTGATCATCTCATCAAAGCGTATATTCCAACTTTGAGATGCTTGCACCAGTCCATAGCTGGATCGCTGGAGCTCGCACATTTTGTTAGCACCTTTAGGATTGACAAAACCTTCTGGTCGTATCATTATACAACTCTTCATTAATAAATCCATTAAGGAATGCAGTTTTGATATCCATTTTTCAGATTTCATAAAATGTGGCAATTGCTAACATGATTCGGACGGACTTTAAGCATCGATACAAGTGAGAAATTCTCATCGTAGTCAACACCTTGAACTTGTCGAAAAACCTTTTTGCGACAATTTGAGCTTTGTAGATAGTAACACTACTATCAGCTACCGTCTTCCTCTTAAAGATTCATTTTTCTCAATGCCTTGCCGATCATCGGGCAAGTCAATCAAAGTCCACACTTTGTTCTTCATACATGGATCCCATCTCAGATTTCATGGCCTCAAGCCATTTCGCGGAATCTGGGCTCATCATCGCTTCCTCATAGTTCGTAGGTTCATCATGGTCTAGTAACATGACTTCCAGAAAAGGAATATCATAACACTCTGGTGCGGATAGTACTCTGGTTGACCTACGAGGTTCGGTAGTAACTTGATCCTAAGTTTCATGATCATCATCATTAACTTCCTCACTAATTGGTGTAGGCATCACTGGAATTGATTTCAGTGATGAGCTACTTTCCAATTCGAGAGAAGGTACAATTACCTCATCAAGTTCTACTTTCCTCCCACTCACTTCTTTCGAGAGAAACTCCTTCTCTAGAAAGGATCCACTCTTAGCAACAAAGATCTTGCCTTCAGATATGTGATAGAAGGTGTACCCAGCAGTTTCTTTTGGGTATCCTATGAAGACGCACTTCTCTATTTTGGGTTTGAGCTTATCAGGCTGAAATTTTTTCACATAAGCATCGCAACCCCAAACTTTAAGAAACGACAGCTTAGGTTTCTTGCTAAACCACAGTTCATATGGTGTCATCTCAACGGATTTTTAGATGGTGCCCTATTTAATGTGAATGCAGCTGTCTCTAATGCATAACCCCAAAACGATAGTGGTAAATCGGTAAGAGACATCATAGATCACACAATATCTAATAAAGTGCGGTTACGACGTTCGGGCACACCATTACGCTGTGGTGTTCCGGGTGGCGTGAGTTGTGAAACTATTCCACATTGTTTCAAATGAAGACCAAACTCATAACTCAAATATTCACCTCCACGATAAGATCGTAGAAACTTTATTTTCTTGTTACGATGATTTTGCACTTCACTCTGAAATTCTTTGAACTTTTCAAATGTTTCAGACTTATGTTTTATCAAGTAGATATACCCATATCTACTCAAATCATCTGTGAAGGTTAGAAAATAACGATACCAGCCGCGAGCCTCAACACTCATCGGACCGCGTACATCAGTATGTATTATTTCCAACAAGTATGTTGCTTGCTCCATTGTTCCGGAGAATGGAGTCTTAGTCATCTTACCCATGAGGCATGGTTCGCAAGCATCAAGTGATTCATAATCAAGTGATTCCAGAAGCCCATCAGCATGGAGTTTCTTCATGCGCTTCACACCAATATGACCTAAACGGCAGTGCCACAAATAAGTTGCACTATCATTATTAACCTTGCATCTTTTGGCTTCAATATTATGAATATGTGTATCACCACAATCAAGATTCAATAAACCATTCACCTTGGGAGTATGACCACAGAAGGTTTTATTCATGTAAACAGAATAAAATTATTCTTTGACTTAAATGAATAACCGTATTGCAATAAACATGATCCAATCATATTATGATCAACGCAAACACCAAATAACATTTATTTTAGGTTCAACACTAATCCCGAAGGTAAAGGGAGTGTGCGATGGTGATCTTATCAAACTTTGGAATCATTTCCAACACACATCGTCACCTTGCCCTCAACTAGTCTTTGTTCATTTTGTAACTCCTATTTCGAGCTACTAATCATAGCAACTGAACCAGTATCAAATACCCAGGGGCTACTATGAACACTAGTAAAGTACACATCAATAACATGTATATCATATATACTTGTGTTCACTTTGCCATCCTTCTTATCCGCCAAGTATTTGGGGAAGTTCTGCTTCCAGTGACCATTTCCTCTGCAGTAGAAGCACTCAGTTTCAGGCTTGGGTCTAGCTTTGGGCTTCTTCATGGGAGTGGCAACTTGCTTGCCATTCTTCTTGAAGTTCCCTTTCTTTCCTTTCCCTTTTAATTGAAACTAGTGGTCTTGTCAATCATCAACATTTGATGCTTTTCTTGATTTCTACCTTCATCGATTTCAGCATCACGAAGAGCTCGGGAATCATTTTCTTCATCCCTTGCATATTATAGTTCATCATGAAGTTCCAGTAACTTGGTGATAGTGACTAGAGAACTCTGTCAATCACTATCTTATCTACAATATTAACTCCCACTTGATTCAAGCGATTGTAGTACTCAGACATTCTGAGCACATGCTCACTGGTTGAGCTATTCTCCTCCATCTTGTAGGCAAAGTACTTGTCAGAGGTCTCATACCTCTCGACTCGGGCATGAGTCTGAAATACCAATTTCAGCTCTTGGAACATCTTATATGCTCCATGGCGTTCAAAACGTCTTTGAAGTCCCGGTACTAATCCGTAAAGCATGGTGCACTAAATTATGAAGTAGTCATCATACCGAGCTTGTCAAACATTCATAACGTATGCATCTGCTCTTGCAATAGGTCCGTCACCTAGTGGTGCATCAAGGACATAATTCTTCTGTCCAACAATGAGGATAATCCTCAGATCACGGACCTAGTCCGCATCATTGCTACTATCAACTTTCAACTTAGTTTTCTCTAGGAACATATCATAAATAAAACGGGGAAGCTATACGCGAGCAATTGATCTAGAACATAGATATGCAAATACTATCAGGACTAAGTTCATGATAAATTAAAGTTCAATTTAATCATATTACTTAAGAACTCCAGATTAGATAGACATCCCTCTAATCATCTAAGTGATCACGTGATCCATATCAACTAAACCATGTCTGATCATCATGTGAGATGGAGTAGTTTTCAATTGTGAACATCACTATGTTGATCATATCTACTATATGATTCACGCTCGACCTTTCAGTCTCAGTGTTCCGAGGCCATATCTGCATATGCTAGGCTCGTCAAGTTTAACCCGAGTATTCTGCTGTGCAAAACTGGCTTGCACCCGTTGTATGTGAATGTAGAGCTTATCACACCCGATCATCACATGGTGTCTCGGCACGACAAACTGTCGCAATGGTGCATACTCAGGGAGAACACTTGTACCTTGAAATTTAGTGAGAGGTCGTCTTATAATGCTACCGTCGAACTAAGAAAAATAAGATGCATAAAAGATAAACATCATGCAATCATAATAATTGATATGATATGGCCATCATCATCTTGTGCCTTTGATCTCCATCTCCAAAGAACCGTTATGATCACCATCGTCACCGGCTTGACACCTTGATCTCCATCGAAGCATCGTTGTTGTCTCGCCAACTATTGCTTCTACAACTATCGCTACCGCTTAGTGATAAAGTAAAGCAATTACATGGCGATTACATTTCATACAATAAAGCGACAACCATAAGGCTCCTTGTCGGTGTCAAAACCGGTGGATCTCGGGTAGGGGGTCCCGAACTGTGCGTCTAAGGCGGATGGTAACAGGAGGTGGGGGACACGATGTTTACCTGAGTTCGGGCCCTCTCGATGGAGGTAATACCCTACTTCTGCTTGATTGATCTTGATGATATGAGTATTACAAGAGTTGATCTACCACGAGATCGTAGAGGCTAAACCCTAGAAGCTAGCCTATGGTATGATTGTTGTTGTCCTACGGACTAAACCCTCCGGTTTATATAGACACCGGAGGGGGGCTAGGGTTACGCAGAGTCGGTTACAAGGCAGGAGATCTACATATCTGTATTGCCAAGCTTGCCTTCCACGCCAAGGAGAGTCCCACCCGGACACGGGACGAAGTCTTCAATCTTGTATCTTCATAGTCCAACAGTCCGGCTAAAGGATATAGTCCGGCTGTCCGAGGACCCCCTAATCCAGGACTCCCTCACTCCTGCCAATTGCCGATAACTTTTACAAAACATGATCATCTCATACAACAATTTATATATCATCATGTCTTGATCATATCACATCACAACAAGCCCTGCAAAAATGAGTTAGGCGTCCTCTACTTTGTTGTTGCAAGTTTTACGTGGCTGCTATGGGCTTCTAGCAAGAACCATTCTTACCTACGCATCAAAACCACAACGATTTCTTGTCAAGTGTGTTGTTTTAACCTTCAACAAGGACTGGGCGTAGTCAAACTCGATTCAACTAAAGCTGGAGAAACAGACACCCACTAGCCACCTGTGTGTGAAGCATGGCGGTAGAACCAGTCTCATGAACGCGGTCATGTAATGTCGGTCTGGGCCGCTTCATCCAACAATACCGCCGAATCAAAGTATGACATGCTGGTAAGTAGTATGACTATTATCGCCCACAACTCTTTGTGTTCTACTCGTGCATATAACATCTACGCATAGATCTGGCTCTGATACCAGTGTTGGGGAACGTAGTATTTCAAAAAAAAATTCCTACGATCACGCAAGATCTATCTAGGAGAAGCATAACAACGAGCGGGTAGAGTGTGTCCGCGTACCCTCGTAGACCGAAAGTGGAAGCGTTTAGTAACGCGGTTGATGTAGTCGAACGTCTTCGCGATCCAACCGATCCAAGTACCAAACGCACGGTACCTCCACGATCTGCACACGTTCAGCTCGGTGACGTCCCTCGAACTCTTGATCCAGTTGAGGCCGAGGGAGAGTTTCGTCAGCACGGCGGCGTGGTGACGGTGATGATGAAGTTACCGGCGCAGGACTTCGCCTAAGCACTACGACAATATGACTGAGGTGTGAAACTGTGGAGGGGGTTACTGCACACGGCTAAAGATCAACTCGTGTGTCTATGGGGTGCCCCCTGGCCACGTATATAAAGTAGGGGAGGGAAGAGGTGGTCGGCCCTAGGGGGGCACGCCAGGTGTGAGGAATCCTACTAGGACTCCCCAGTCCAAGTAGGATTCCCCTCCTCTTTCATATTCCTAGTAGGAGAAGGAGGGGAGAAGGAAGGAGGGGGCGCTGCCCCCTCCTAGTCCAATTCGGACAAGCCCATCGGGGGCGCGCGGCCACCCCTTGAGGCCCTTCTCTCCTTTCCCATATGGCCCATTAAGGCCCACTACTTCCCCCGGCGAATTTCCGTAACTCTCCGGTACTCTGAAAGATACCCGAATCACTCGGAACCTTCCCGATGTCCGAATATAGCCTTACAATATATGAATATTTATGTCTTAACCATTTCGAGACTCCTCGTCATGTCCGTGATCTCATCCGGGACTCCGAACAAACTTCGGTCGTAAAATCACATAACTTATAATACGTATCGTCATCGAACATTAAGCATATGGACCCTACGGGTTTGAGAACTATGTAGACATGACCGAGATATGTCAATAACCAATAGCGGAACCTGGATGCTCATATTGGCTCCTACATATTCTACGAAGATCTTTATCGGTCAAACCGCATAACAACATATGTTGTTCCCTTTTGTCATCGATATGTTACTTGCCCGAGATTCGATCGTCGGTATCATCATACCTAGTTCAATCTCATTACAGGCAAGTCTCTTTACTCATTCCGCAATGCATCATCCCGCAACTAACTCATTAGTCACATTGCTTGCAAGGCTTATAGTGATGTGCATTACCGAGAGGGCCCAGAGATACCTCTCCGATACACGGAGTGAGAAATCCTAATCTCGATGTATGCCAACCCAAAAAACACCTTCAGAGACACCTGTAGAGCATCTTTATAATCACCCAGTTACGTTGTGATGTTTGATAGCACACAAGGTGTTCCTCCGATATTCGGGAGTTGCATAATCTCATAGTCAGAGGAACATGTATAAGTCATGAAGAAAGCAATAGCAATAAAACTAAACGATCATAATGCTAAGCTAACGGATGGATCTTGTCCATCACATCATTCTCTAATGATGTGATCCCGTTCATCAAATGACAACACATGTCTATGGCTAGGAAACTTAACCATCTTTGATTAACGAGCTAGTCAAGTAGAGGCATAATAGGGACACTCTGTTTGTCTATGTATTCACACATGTATTAAGTTTCTGGTTAATATAATTCTAGCATGAATAACAAACATTTATCATGATATAAGGAAATATAAATAACAACTTTATTATTGCCTCTAGGGCATATTTCCTTCACGTTTGTCCAATTAGTTTTTGTTTTTGTGGTTTATATTTTGAATAATTAGCTACTCTTGGTGCTGCTGTAGATGAGCTTGCATGCTGAATTCTTAGAGTTATAAGTAGTTTGAATACTTGCTATGGCCTCTATGTATCACTATGAGTAGTTGCTACCAATTTTGTGAAGTTTTGGTGACAAAAATTTATGGACTAAAAATTTCAGAATTTTTATTCATACGAAAAGGATGAACATCTTTAGGAAGTTTGCTTCTAAGAAAAACTCCAAGGGTGTTATTGGGGAGTCATCTGATAGTGATCTCCATCCTCGGAGGTTGGCGGAGGTACGACCGTGCGAATGGCTGCACACCCAGTTCATGGAAGAGGCTGGAATCCTTCAGGAGTTCACACAATATGCTGCTAATGCCGGCCTCACCAACTTGATCGCAGCTGAATGTGAATAGTATCATCTCCTCACAAACATCTTCGTTCAAAGTTTTACTTTCCTTCCTAGGAATAATCCTCCTGAGGTGCGGTTTGATTTATATGCTGAAACCCATCAGATACCACTTACTGAATTTTGTAACATATGCATGATCCCTTCTGATGGGAGCTTACTCAATCCTAGGCCGGCGGAGTTTGAGGCCTTTTATCGTACCTTGATGGTGGGAGATGAGAGAGGGGTGTCGATCATCACTGCCACTAGCATACACTTTCCCGTCGTGCATTATTTTACTTTATTTATCGCTAAGTGTTTGCTTGCTAGGGAAAAAGTGGGTGCGCTCAATGCACCAGACTTTGCTGTTTTATGCCGTGCTCTAAAGGGCGATAACACTTATAGCTTGGGAGCTATTGTGGCATCTTTCCTTCATATTAATAAGTCCAAGGGTAAGATACATGGTGGGATTTTCGCTACTCATTTGGTGGCTCACTTCGAGGCTGAGATACGCCTTCATGATCACCCTCTGACCAAGGTTTACCTAGACCGCGCAGCCATGGATCACCACCATTTTACTAACATCGAATCTCCTAACATCCCTGTCGTGGTTTTGTCACGGCAGATGTCCTAGTGTAAGGACTTAGTCGTGAGGCCAACGCATCTATGTGGTAGATTGAGAGGGATTGAGCGGAATTGAGAGACGCAACACAAGACAGGGATTTAGACAGCTTCGGGCCCCGAGAAACATCATCCGGTAATAACCCTACATGCTGTTTGTGGCTAGGTCTCATTATCATCATGAGGGAGTCGTCGTAAACCGGCTCTTTGTGTATAGCCCTAGAGATTGTTTCTTCTTGCCTGTCCCTCTTTGGGGAGCCCTGCCCCTCCTTATATATGTTGAAGGGGCGGGTTACATGTGGAGTCCTATTAGGATTAGGACTAGTCTATCTTCTAATACAAACAGGATACAAGTCCAGGTCTTAACTCCTTGTAAGACAAATATTCCTCACGCCTTTCCTCGTAAACCGGCCCACCATAGTATGAACCGGCCTTCATGAACCGCCCGTTGGGCCACCAGGTCTTGTCGCTCCTCGCACCCGCCTGCCTGATTACCAATGAGTCGTGAACCGCCAGGTCCAAACGGGTCGCCGGTGAATCACCAAGTGTCAGCGGGGTCTTGAATAAACCGCCAAGTCTGGCTGGGTTATACTTACGGCCGGTTTACGCCGCGGGGTATATCCCCGACATTAGCCCCCAGTTTAATTTGGATTTATCCATGTTAAGCTGATCCTTTAAAATAAACACAAGAACAAACTTGACAAATTATGCTCCGGGTTAAGAATTCTTGTAAACCGGCATCTGATCATCCTTAAGTCCTTGTCATTTCCTCCTTCTAGAAAATCCGGGTCAACAGACCAGCTTTATACTCAATTTGCTGACATTGGTTTCTCACAGAGAAATATTGTGAAGAATAATCCACTTGAGTCGGCTTCCAAAGCGCCGATTTAAGAAATATGGGTCTTGAAATACTCATCTGATATTCAGCCGGTTTGAAGATGTAAAACTTGCCGGTTTAATATTACCAAAATTGCCGGTTTATAAATATGGATGGCACCGAGTCATAATTGTTACCGACGTCGGGTCATAATTGTTGTAGACACCGGGTCAATCTGGTTTGCTCAGAACTGATAATTCGAAGATTTTTTCTCCGTTATATCCATACTACCTGTAGCCCCCAAGTCTTGAGCAGAACAAAGTGATGGCTTAAGACTTGTTTCCATATAATTACTGCCACTTTAAAGAAATCCATGTTGTTCATCTCTAGTAAAAATTGAATACTCCATATATGTAGCCCCCAAGTCTTTGGGTTGTCATGCTTGCAAACAACACAGGACTTGTAATTGCTTATAAAAACTTCAATCAGTGTAGCCCCCAAGGGTCGGGTCATTATGCCATAATGAGCAGGGACTTTGTAAATATAATCATGTAGACTTGAGCAGTGATGTGTAGCCCCCAAGGGTCGGCTTAGTAAGATAATACTAAACCGGGACTTGATATATACTTGAATGTTTGACAGGAGCAATTGGTAGCCCCCAAGGGCCAGCTCATTATGATATGATGAGTCGGTTCTTCAATAAGATGAGCAAAAAATGACTTTGCATTAGCCCCCAAGTGTCATGGTGCATGCTCGCAGCGACATGAGACTTGCATATTTGATATAATCTCAACTTTGAATAATGTAGCCCCCAAGTGCCGGGTCGTAAGTCTGCAGCGACTCGGGACTATTCCTTCCATTGCAGAATAAATCATATTCATTGATAAAATAATATCCATTGCACTAAAGCGACTTTGAAAACCTCAATCATAATATTAATAACCATAATAAAAATCCAACCATGTTGGCTATTTGAATAATATTATCCGGTATGAAAACCTTATTCATTCAATATCATAATGAAAATTCAGCCAAGTTTGGCTATTTGAATAATATAACCGAATGATTTATAAGCGCATGATTCCAATGGCGCAATCCAAATATATACTGGCGACTTATAGTCCAAAGCCAGGCCTGTTTAATAAACACTGGATAATTTCTCATCATATACTGGCGACTTATTGTCTTAAAGCCATGCCGGTTTAATAAACATCGGATAATTTATCATCATACTGGCGACTTATAGTCAAAATCCAGGCCGGGTTAATAAACACTGGTGATTTATAATCATGCTTTATTCAACCTGTTTCTGCATACAACAAGTTTAAAGTGTCCTGGCGGTTTAGCGCCGGACGGGTCATAATGCCCAACATATAACCTGGGTTTATAACCAAGGCTGCACTTAAGAATAATCAAATATGAAATATATCATACCTGTGACATTGAATCACATCGTTGGTTTACCAACTTTTTGTAGTAAGAGTGATAACCCCAATCTTGAGTATTGATACATCCTTCCATATTGTGCCGGTTTATGATAAAATCGTACCGGGTTGTGATAAACACCGGATCATCCATATATAACACTGGCGACTTGTAGTCAAAACCAGACTGGGCTGATAATCTCCCGATTATAACTTGATCGTGTACTGACAACTTGTAGTTGAAAGTCGAGCCGGGTTGATAAACGTCGGTTTGAAAGCATCACAAATCTTATGAAAACAAAGAAAACTTAGCAAAGGCAAATAAAAACCGTTGTAGTCGAGGCTTTTCACGGGTTGCCAGGCCCCAAATTCGAGGCTTTTCATGGGCTGCCAGGCCACTGAGTTAAAACCATTTTTGCAAAGCCTTTTAAGATGGTCCAGAATCCTTAACCAATCATCGTTTTAACTTGACAAGTTCAGGGTATGTATTTTAGAGTAACTTGTCAAAGTTCGAAGGGTCATACCAGGTTTACCTGGGCGGCGTGACTTACTTAAAGAGGCAGGTTAACCCGGGGTTTTAGGTGTATACACTAGGCTTCCAAGCCATGGCTTGACAGCCCATTGCAAGTGTAGATTCTCAGTTCATTGCGATAGCAAAGAATCCCCAAGTAACGTTTTGAGTTGTGCTCAGTGGTGCCTATGTTTGAGTTGTTGCTTTACAACACTCTATTTGGCTCCTGATTGATTTGGCTTTGAGCCGATCAAGAGGTGTGACTATGGTTCGGATACGACCAAGCCCCCAAGTGATGTTGTGGCATTGCGCCGATCAAGAGGTGTAGCTATGGTTCGGATATGACCAAGCCCCCAAGTGATGTCATATAAAGCTTTGATAAGCTAAATCAAGGGGTAAACCGGACGCTGCTTTATGAAATAGAAGCCCCCATGTGATAAATAATATGATAGGCCAATAAGGCGGGATACCCATGTTTGAACCGCGCATCATGGCAGCAGGTCCTCTTCGGCAACTTTTAACTTTTTGCAAGAGATAGATTCTTCTTGAACCGGGATTTTGAACCGGATATTGAGATCTTCAAAGCTTTGTGGGAGACATCTTTTCCTCGAACCGGATTGTAAACCGGAATCTTCATTTTCAGCCGGAAATTTTCTGACAGCCTTTCAACTCGAACTTGCGAGAATTTAATTCCTTTTTGAATCGGAAATTCTTAAACCGGATTTGAGAGCTTCAGAACTTCGTGGGAGAACAGATTTCCCTTGAACCGGATTTTAAACCGGCATTCTTCATTTTGAACCGAAAATTTTTCTGACGGCCCTTAAATTTTCATCCATATGGTAGTAGCCTCCGGGACCGGGTTATCTTTCCCTCCAGCGTCCTGGGGTTCTTGACTTCACAGAAAAACCGGCAACCTTTGCTGAGTCATATCATTGTAGCCCCCGAGTCTCAAGGTGACTCGAAGAGTTGGCTTGAGATTCTCCATATTTGACCGTGATATAAACCGGCATAACTTGTATATCATTGGTGTTAAAAGCAGGATGTGAATCCACAGAAGGTTGAGGTGACTGCGGCGGGTTATAAATGATCTTGTATGAGCCGTGTCAGCAACTCGGCCAATGGTTCCTTCCAACTGGCGATTTGAAGTTAACCAAACTGTAGTGGAGGCGACTTGTGCGCCTGCCCATTGAGCCACCCAGTGTAGACGGCAGTTGATAGTATATGATAATTTGCCTCCATTTTATTTGAAATAAAACCGGGCTACCCAAGCCGTGACTTGCTCATACTCAATAAACAGCTCATGCAGACAGGTGCGGCCCAGTATGTTGATGTAGACCAGGCCGCAAGAAACGGACGACAAAGACGACCGCGGCTTCAGAGGCAGCACAGATAGCTGAGTCGGTCGCGGTGTTATAAGCCGGCATGGACAGGCGAGTTAACCACATCATGTTGACGTAAACTGGTCTGCAGAATGACGGCTTGCACATATATTCCTCAAGCTTGATGGTATGGTCAGATGCTAGTGCATTATAATGGTGGCGCGAGCTATACATCCATGACACGGCCATAGCTTTTGCGATGAACCGGCCTTCATGAACCGCCCGTTGGGCCACCGGGTCTTGTCGCTCCTCGCACCCGCCTGCCGAATTACCAATGAGTCCTGAACCTCCAGGTCCAAACGGGTCGCCGGTGAATCACCAAGTGTCAGCGGGGTCTCGAATAAACCGCCAAGTCCGGTTGGGTTATACTTCCAGCCGGTTTACGCCGCGGGGTATATCCCCGACAATCCCTATTCCATATAACCTGGTTTTTAGCATTGAAACTCGTGATATTATTCCATTGCCTGCTCCTGCTTTGTTTGATTCTGTTGCCAGGAGCGGATATAGGATTATGCCTGCGGACATCATCGCCTACCGGAACGATCAGGCTGTTGCAGAGGCAGAGGAGGAGCCTCAACAGTGGGATGAGTGGATGTCCGCTCCTCAGTACCCCAACTACTATCCAGGCTATTGACTGTTTACCAAGTTAGGCCAAAAAGCCTAAGCTTGGGGGAGTACGTGTTTCTCACCGACATTACATTCATGTCCACTTATTCCATTTGTCGGTGTCCACACTTTTTCATTGTATTATCCATGCTTAGATTTATTTTTCTCGCTTTATTCTTGTGTGTTTGAAAAACTTTAGAAAAACCAAAAAAAAAATTGTAGTTAGTTTACTTTCTATGCATGCTTAGTTGTAGTACTAAAAAGAAAACCCAAAAAGATTTCCTTGTTCTTCTTCTGCTTGTTGGGAGCTTTCCCGTGTAAATAGTTTTTCTCGTTTTTGTTTTTCCCTTTTATTTGCTTGTTCAAGGAAACAAAAAACTCCAAAATAAATCCAGTGTGTTTCTCTGAATTTCTTTTCTTTTTATTCGAGTTGTACCGAGGAGAAGACCACGATGAAAATGTTGAGTGGCTCTCATATGAATAACTGTTGATCTAATAAAGAGCCCATTTTACCTTGTCTTCTCCTGTTGAATAAAATGTTTGCAGATTCCAGCTTAGTCCACGGCATTCTTGCACTATTATCATTTTTATATCGTTCGGGCGTGCAAGTGAAAGGCAATAATGACGACATTCAATGAACTGGCCGTGGCAGAGAGAAACGGGTATGAACTCGACTTGTTCTGTTTGTGTAAATATGTTTAACCTAGTATCCATGATTCAGCCCATTATGATTAAACATGTTTGCAATGACAATTAGAGATTATAGTTTCTCATGCCATGCATAAGTAGCTGGGAGTGGATAATGATTTATCTTGGATATCAACATTGCGTTAAAATGATTGTGATGTAGTATGATGATATGGTATCCTCCTCTGAATGTTCGAGTGGCTTGACTTGGCACATGTTCATGCATGTAGTTGAATCAAAACCAACATAGCCTCTATGATATTTATGTTCATGGTGTTCATATCCTACTCATGCTAGTGTCCAATGTTACTTATGCATAATGCATGTTCATGACCGTTGTTGCTCTCTACACTACAAAAAAAAGACACATCCGTGACATTTTGGGCTGAACGAAAAAAATTTCTGTCATACATATGACACTTCTATGATGATAATTGTGACAATACCCGGTATCATCATAGATGTGGTGGGCTCCTACTTCTATAACAAAAAATAATGACAGAAAATGGGTTTTTCGTCCTGGGCGGGCTGGAGACGCAGCTGCATGACATTCTTTGGGCCGTCCATGACAGAAAAAACCGTGGTAGAAGCGAGGGCGAGGAAAATTTTGGCGAGTTCCCGGTTACCGTGGGAGGTCGGGGGCCGAGCGACGCGCGTTTCTCAGACACGACTGCTGGCGTGTGTGTAGGCGTTGGCTCTAATCGAACCCGAAGCGAGGCGTTGGGCTCTAATCGAACCCGAGCGATTGCCTTTGGAGGCTACGCGTCATCGAACCCGAGCGATCGATCGATGGTCGTTAATCGAACCCGATCGGCGATTCTTCGCCATCGCTGCTAGCGAAGCCGATCGATGCTGCCTCTGGGATTAACAATGAGCGTTGCAGGGGGTTTGGATGAACAGTGAGCGGTGGAGTTGTCTCTAGATGAACAGGACCCCGTGGTGTGGTGGAGGGCTGGATGAACAGTAGATGGTGGAGGGGTGCCCGTGGAGGGGTGGTTGAACAGGACCCCGTGCCCGTGGAGGGCTGGATGAACAGTAAACGGTGGAGGGTGCCCGTGGAGGGGTGGTTGAACAGTAGCCGGTGCAGTAGCACGCGGTGGAGGCTGGATGAACAGGAGCCCGTGGAGGCTGGAGGAAGTCGACGGTAGCCCATGGAGGCTGGAGGAGGTCGACGGTGGAGATGAAAAGTATCCCGTGGAGTCCGTTTTGCGCACGCCACACCCTCGATGAACGGGACCCCGTTTCGACCGTAGGAGGTCCGTTTCGTCCATTTTGCGGTACGCCACACCCCTCCCGATCAACAGGACCCCCGTTTCGACCGTAGGAGATCTGTTTCGTCCGTTTTGCGGTACACCACACCCCACCCGATCAACAGGACCCCCGTTTCGACCGTAGGAGGTCCGTTTCGTCCGTTTTCCGGTACGCCACACCCCTCCCGATCAACAGGACCCCCGTTTTGACCGTAGGAGGTCCGTTTCGTCCGTTTTGCGGTACGCCACACCCCTCCCGATCAACAGGACCCCCGTTTCGATCGTAGGAGGTCCGTTTCCTCCGTTTTGCGGTACACCACACCCCTCCCGATCAACAGGACCCCGTTCCGAACGTAGGAGGTCCATTTCCTCCGTTGTGCGGTACGCCAGGCCTTGTTTCCATCGCTTGTTCCGTCCAAGCCCTCCCGATGAACACGACCACGCATTCTGTTCCGACCCAGCCGGTTGGCTCCCACGCGTTCCGTTGCCTCCCGATGAACACGACGCATTCCGTTGCCTCCCCATGAACACGATGCATTCTGTTGCCTCCCCATGAACACGACGACGACGTTGTTTCTCCGTTCCGACCCAGCCATGTACACGAGCCCTGGTCGTACGTATGCACGAGTAGGCGTTAGAGACCCCGCCCGTATGTACACATATGTGGCCGTATTTTCTTTCTTGCACCCTGGCCGCTGTACGTACGTGTACATGCTACGTGCACGCCTCTACTACGACACATACGCGCCTCTACTATGACACGTGCGCGCCTCTACATCCACCAGTATATATGTACGTACACGTTTGCGACCAGAATAACAACGCTTCGACCAGGTGGGTCCCGAGTGTCAGGCACTTCCTTGCCTGCGAAGATGTAGCTGGTGGGTCCTAGCAGTCAAGGGGGCGAATCGTTTTTTTTTGCCTGGACGCACTTCCTTGCGTGCGAAGATGTAGCTGGTGGGTCCCAGCAGTCAGGGGCAAACATTTTTTTGTGAAATACGGTGGCCCGTCTGGTGGGTCCCCGCTGTCAGGTGGAGGAATAATTATTTTGCACGTAATAAGGAGGCAATTCCTTGCTGCGGCCGTGGACCCGGCTGTCAGCCTCTCCACGTACAGTCCACGTCCGATGGAAGCCGTTCCTTGACCATGTTGACCACACCGCGCCGAGAGCACCAGGGCGGTGGACAACCGAGGCCAAGGAAGGGGATGACGCGGAGCCGGGAAAGACGCGGCAGTGGATGCCCACGCATAGAGGAGTACGAGGGTTCACTGGTTTGCTGCGGTGTGAG
This sequence comes from Aegilops longissima, assembly GCA_021605205.1. NCBI lineage: Eukaryota > Viridiplantae > Streptophyta > Magnoliopsida > Poales > Poaceae > Aegilops > Aegilops longissima. Next base: position 591,761,840 of record CM038682.1, read on the forward strand.
GCTGTCGTTGCCGCAGAATATCAGGGGGTGTGGGTGAGTAGAGGGATGGCCTGGCCAGCGGTGGGAGTAGTAGGGGGCGGTGAGGCCTCCGCCGCATCGCAGCCGGCCACGGGAGGCAGGAGCATGAGGCACGACCGGCGCTGGTTTGGGCGGCTGGAGCAAGAAGACCAGAGGTTGAAGAAGCACTACGGCCATTGGATGGACATCATACGGTCACTGGAGCTAGAATCATGCATATTGACTAAGTTGACAAAGCCCTCCGTCCCCGTCAACTTAGTAGGCCCACAAGTCAGCCTGCCACTATCTTTGGGTCCCGCTAATGTGGGGAGTATTCATTTTTTTTGTGCGTAATAAGGAGGCACTTCCTTGCGTGCGAAGATATAGCTGGTGGGTCCGAGCTATCAGCGACGGTAACATTTTTTCGCGAAATACAGAGGCCCTTTCGGTGGGTCCCTGATGTCAGGTGGAGGAATCATTATTTTGCGCGTAATAAGGAGGCATTTCCTTGCGTGCGGCCGTGGACCCAGCTGTCGGCCTCTCCACATCTGATCCACTTCAGATGCATGTGGTCGTTGACCACGTTGACCAGGCCGCGCCGAGAGCACCGAGGCGGTGGACGACGGCGAGGCCTAGGAAGGAACGACACGGAGGCGAGGAAGACTCGGCGATTGCTTCCCACGCGGAGGGGAGTACTGTTGTCGAGGGTTCTTGGTTCGTCTGCCGTCGCGGAGAATAACAGCAGGTGTGGGTGAGTAGAGGGATGGCTAGGCCAGCGATGGGAGTACGGTGGGGTGGTGAGGCTGCTGCGGGCACTGACCGATCATGGGAAGAGGCAGCGAGCAGTCCATGGCGCTTGTTTGAGCGACTGGAGCAGGAAGAGCAGAGATTGAAGAAGCACGACGGCCGTTCGATGGACATCTAACAGTCACTACTTGTGCGTCAACCTTTTCTTTAGGAAAGCCTCAAATCTGTGGAAAACAGCATACAACTCATCTGCCATTATTTCTAATAATTTACAGCCCATTTGCTAATTCTTAAGGTTTTTATTGGAGCCCATATTCTTTTTGTTAGCATTACAACCCATATTGTGGCCACGGTTAAAAAATTATACGAAATTTTGCATATTTCTGTGCGGTCCGAACTGTTTTTAATCCCGAAATTTCGACTCACATTCAAACTGATTTTAAAAATAAATGTATATCAATATAAAATCCAACAAATTCTCCATGCATAAAAATTAATGTAATTTAAAATCTCGAAATGCAAAAAAGATATTTGAAACTAATTGACGGTTCGATGTGTTTTAAAAATGTACAACCCATTTCTCATTACTGATAGGCCATTTTCTCGGCCAGCCGAATGAAGCTCTCCTCGTCTTGAAAGATTTGCAACCCAACAGGCCTGACAAAGCGACTTACTTGGAAAATCACAAAACAACTGGGCTGTGGCCATGGACCCAGCTATCAGCCTCTCCACGTACAGTACTCTTCCGGTGGAAGTCGGTCGTTGACCACATTGACCACGCCGCGCCGAGAGCACCAAGGCGGTGGACGACGGCGAGGCCTACGAAGGGGACGACGCGGAGTCGAGGACGACGCGGAGTCGGGGAAGACGCGGCAGTGGATGCCCACGCGGAGAGGAGTACGGGGGTTCACTGGTTCGGCTGCGGCGTGAGGCTGCCGTCGCCGCAGAATAACAGGGGGTGTGGGTGAGTAGAGGGATACCCTGGGCCAGCGGTGGGAGTAGTAGGGGGCGGTGAGGCCTCCGCGGCATCACAACCGGCCACGAGAGGCAGGAGCACGCGACACGACCGGCGCTGCTTTGGGCGGCTAGAGCAAGAAGACCAGAGATTGAAGAAGCACTATGGCCGTTGGATGGACATCATACGGTTACTGGAGCTAGAATCGTTCATATTGACTAAGCCCTCCGTCCTCGTCAACTTAGTAGGCCCACAAGTCGGCCACCCACTATGGTGGGTCCCAGCTAGCAGGGGGTATTCATTTTTTGGTGCGTAATAAGGAGGCACTTCCTTGTGTGCGAAGATATAGCTGGTGGGTCCGACCTGTCAGTGGGGGAAACGTTTTTTTCGCGAAATACAGAAGCCCTTCCCACGTACAGTGTGTAATAAGGAGGAACTTTCCTTGCGTGCGACCATGGACCTCGTGGGTCCCAGCCGTCAGGCTCTCCACGTACAGTCCTCTTCCGATGACTCTCGTATGTTGACCATGTCGCGCCGAGTGCACCGAGGCGGTGGACGACGGCGAGGCCCCAGACTGGAACGACCCGGAGATGGGGAAGACGCGGCAATGGAGTCGCAGACGGAGAGGAGTGGGAAACTTGACTGGTTCGGGTGAGGGGTGGGCCTACACTCGGCAGAGAATAACAGGAGGTGCGGAGTGGAGGGATGGCCTGGCCGTCGGCGGGGTAGCATTTTTCTAAGGAGCACAAAACAACGCCGCTGGACGCAGAAGGCTGGACCAGGTGGTTCAGGCAGCGCTGGGGAAGAAGACGAGAGATTTAATAAGAATGCCGGCTGTTGGATGTAAATCCAACGCCTTCTTAGGCTTCGACCTACTGGCCCACATGTCAGCCAGTCCATTTTTTTAAAGTCCATTTGGTGGGCTGGGTGAAACAATGATGTAGCATCTATGCAGCCCGTTTAAAACCCATTTGCATTTTTCTCGAAATCCGCGGACTTGTTGGGCTGGGTGAAAATATCATGTTGGGCTAGACGGAGAAATGTTATAAAAACATAAACACATGATTGCACGTCAGTAAAATCTTTGCAAGCTTATGTACGCAATCACTAGGAGTTAACTTGCCAAGTTATATATAAACAATTATTATTATTATTTTGTAAGAACTTTCAACTTACGAAATAAAATATCATTTTAATTTGATGAGTTAATAGTACGTGGGGTATTATTATTTTTTAGGCTAGACGTGGGGCAGTTGAGTTGGTTCTAGGGAAAATCTTGGCGAAAACTCAGTTTACATCGAAAAAGAAAGTGGGGAAAATTCAGAGACCTGCTTTGGGTCCACGAGGAGGGAATATGTTGGGAGGAAGGAGATTCAAAGCACGGCAGCCGAAAGTGAACTAGTTTTTTTTACAGCAAGTGAACTAGTTTACATACATAAGCAAATAGCCACTAAAAAAGCAATCAGGTTAATGGGTTCTTAAAATAAATATTTCGGACAAAACGGATAATTATGACACATAGGCTAATGCATGAAACACTCAGATGATAAAGGTGCTTATAAACAGATAAATTACAACATCTAGACCTTCCTGGCACGCTTGATCATGACGTTGCGGCTGTCCGTGTACTCGTCGATTCACGGAAGCGAACCGCCCTCATGTCCAAGATCTGCATGTACATGTCGTAGCATGCGTATGCGTCCTTGGACGCGTAGGTTATGTAGGCTAGATTCAGAGGTACCTCCCACGTGTTCAGGTCGTCTTCTTTCATGTTGGCATATCAGGGGTCGATGATGATCTCAGCGAGGTCAACCACGAGTCCTTCTCCCGCCCGTTCTTGATGATCTTGTATTGCTTACGGATGTCGACAAGCTTGTTGCACCGGATGGCGAATCATCGCGTTCTCTCTTCTCTCCACCATAGCGAAGGTGCGATCGGCGCTGCCGATGAAACGGGCGAATGCTCGAACCTGGTGCAGCCATAGGATCGAGGCGAGGCGAGCTTCACCGAGTCCAGATCGTTGGTGTACATCACATTCAACTTGGTGCAGCCATAGGACTGAACGGAAACTCAAAGGGAACTCCTTGCTGAAGTCCATATCCAGCAGGCTCACCCTCGGATCGCCATTGGAGTCTCTTGAGTAAACGAGTGTGTAGGCGGCGGCAGCAGTTCGTTTTTCAGCTCTTGGGGAACTGGATTCAACGATGGTGAGTGTGTACAAAGCGACAACGATTACTACCCTCCCTCGTCATTGCACGCCCAACAAAAGATGCACCCTCGGCCACACGCCGGTTCACGGCGGTCTGTATTGGTCTTGTAATAACAGGAGTTAGTGTTCACTTTACTTAAATTTAATTAGCTTTAATAGAAATTTATACTTACAACAAGCAATGCATTATTTCGTTCTATCGATTGCCACAGGATCAACATGCACAACAATTAGAATTATTATTCTTAGGACGCACACGATCAGCACATTTGTCGCACTTTCACAAAGATAATACTACCAAGTTTGAATGTTTGTTATGGTTGTTGTCCTCTGCATCATCATGCCGTGTTTCCCAGCTTGCAAGATTCAGAACCAACAAATAAGATCCAAATAATAAGTACAACGAAGATGCCTACACATCTCATTGATTCCCAGCTTGCAAGATTCAGAACCAACAAATAAGATCCAAATAATAAGTACAACAAAGATGCCTACACATTTCACTGATTCCCAGCTTGCAAGATTCAGAACCAACAAATAAGATTCAAATAATAAGTACAACAAAGATGCCTACACATCTCACTGATTCCCAGCTTGCAAGATTCAGAAACAACCCATTAGAGCCTTTTGATGAAGTGAATATCGGGATTAAATCCATCTTGGCTAGCCATGTCATACAATCGAAGAACTTGGCGAATGCTCTTGACCGTCACAACATCTGTAGTTGAGTATTCCTGTTTGCACAGCACAAACAAGGAGACAGGAGAGCATGATTTCGCTTTAATAGCGGCCTCCTTGAACTCAACCTCCAGCTCTACTTGGATGAGATCTACCTGGAGTTCCATGATTCAATTCATGCACCTTTTTCTATAGTTCACCTGAAATGAAGCAAAGATTGCATCATTCAGCTAGCAAGAAGTACTTGCTCTTGTGAGCTGGCAGGTTCTTCTTTAGTAGTTGCACTAAAATTGAGGAACATTAAAGTTGGTTGTCCGGCTCATGTAAGGTGCAACTATAATTTTCTTATCCTTTTGTGCAGTTCCACTAAAATAAAGTGCCATTGTGGTGACAGTGACGTCTCCATCTTGCAAAGGCTAATAAAATGTTGCACGAGATTACCATCAGAACTTGACGGAGATTTTGGAAACTCCAATCACCATTTTGTGCAGTTCCACCAAAATTGAGAGATGTTGCCCACGTGACATTTTAGTTGAACTGCACAAGACACTCATTCCAAAAAAAAGTGTTTTGTGCAGTTCACCAAAAGCTCACAATAGCAACAAGGTGAAATGGATATCCCTATCTGCACAAAAAGATAGAAAGTAAACAGTTGCTGGTCAATAAGAATATACGAAACATATACAAAATGAAAAGAAGCATCTTAATTATGTTCATGGCAATCACGCAAGGACAGTAGAAATTTTAAAACGTCAGCAATGCTTCATTTTACCAGAAGCATTACGATCAACAATGAGATTCCTCAAATATGGGATTACTTTAATGGTGGCATTGCTTGTTTACGGCACACGATAAATCAACAGCAGCTAAAGAGTTGGTTTAAGGGCATGGGACCGTGGGGACACCGGGACACTCAGACATAAAGGAGCAACTTACTTATCATCTTTGGGGAAACAGCAGAGTGCCATTTGTAACACAGTTTAATTGCATCTTATCTTTGGAGGCATTAGACTAACAATAACACTGGTTAGACATGTCCCTAAGGTAACAGTGTGATCGCTTCATTTTACATGCGTCCTTACATTAACAACGACAAAAGGTTGACATGCGACGGTGGGACGATCGGACAATGTACCTACAAGGAGGCATAAAGTGGTGATGCCGAGTTTGTTCATGCTATGTGAGGCGGCAAACCTAATCCACGAGACCTTGTACTATGTGAGGGCAGCAAATCTAATCCTCGAGACCTTTTACTATGTGAGGGCAGCAAATCTAATCTCGAGACCTTTTACTATGTGAGGGCAGCAAATCTAATCCTGGAGACCTTTTACTATGTGAGGGCAGCAAATCTAATCTTGAGACCTTTTACTATGTGAGGGCTGCAAATCTAATCCTGAGACCTTTTACTATGTGAGGGTAGCAAATCTAATCCTGGAGACCTTTTACTATGTGATGGCAGCAAATCTAATCCTGGACATACTCTGTTGACTTGTCCACCAGCCGCCACTTTCTATCCTTTTTTCAACCAATAATAGATATGTTCCTTATCCAGGTTGTACTGCATTTTCCCATTATTTCCCTTTTCAACCAAGAGACCGGTTGGGTATCCGGTCTCTACTACTTTCACCATATTATTTCCTCTTTGAATCAAGTCCTAGATTCATGCTACAACTTTCCCCCTTTCTTCGTTGTTTGAACAAAGCCCTAGATTCGAATGCATGAAGTAGCTTTACCTCTAATAATACTAAAAATTTAGGTGGCTTTGGAATAGCTGATGGGAGTAGAAAAAGATGCACATGCAGACACGTGGGGAGCTGGGGCAGTAGAGCAAGGCCGCTTTCAAAGAACTTATACCTGAGGGTCGCCGGGATGTCGGCGGCGGCAGGTCGGATCTGCGGACAATACGGCAGGGAGGAAGAAGGGTCGGAGGACCTCCCGAGCCGGCGCTGTGTCGGAGAGAACGACACGGGCAGAGGATCGGGCCCCTCCGGCAGCTGTGGATTTCCTCCCTCGGCGGCTATGACCGCGTGAACGATGCACCTTTTAGTCCTCTACACACACCAGCCGAAGGGATCCTGCCGGATCTGAGACCAGCGGTGAGCAGAGAGAAAATGTCGCTACCGCTGTCTTGTTTATATCTGGAGAGGATGAGAGAATGAAGAGAGCAACCCTAGTAAAGCAAGCGCTCAGGCCCCTGCGTCCATATATAGTGGAGTGTTTAAGTTTTTTGTCTCCACAACAAGCGTTTCAATTTGTGTACGTGGCATTAAAGAAAAGAAACTCTCTATTTAAGGTGACTATTGTACGACTCCTACTTACTACTAGTAGTACTACAATATTGTTCACTTGTGCTCCCCACCCCTCCATTCATTGAACAACCCCACGGGTGAATAAACATACAGTAAGTACTGTATTTATATAGAATGAACAAGCTCGAACTATTTTCGTGTACTTAAAAGTTGAGGGCGGGGCTTTTCCCGGCGTCGCTGGCAGTTTTCGGTAGGCGGTTTGAGAGGCGAGGAGGGTGAGCGAGTGGGGCTGTGCGATTTGACGGTGCGTTACTGCTAGAAAGACTTGTGATATGACCACTCACTATAGTCATGAATTACTGGTGCTCCGACCGAGGTGATGCCCCCCTTCCGTTCCGCGCTCTAATCTGGTGCATGACACGTCAACCCGGATGCTGGCTCTCCCACATGTCGGAGTAGTAAGAAGGAGCAAAGAATGATGCGGTATATACTAGTACTATACTACTCCCTCCGTTTCTTGCATGGCGAGGCGCTGCGCGGCGAGCGTGGCCTCGAGGTGCACATTCCTCGTGGCGACCTCCGGCACCTACAGGGCCACCAGGGCTTGAAAGAGTTTGTCACCATGGAGGCCGATGAGGGTGGCAGTCAATGAGGAGCCTGGGCGTGGGCTGGAGCAGTACGGCAAGGTCGTCCGCGCGCTTCTTGACGGCGGTGAACTTGCGGATGGAGTTGACCATCATGTCATCCATGCGAGAGGCGAAGCTGGCGTCGGCGAGGGCTATGATGCCTGCGGTCACCAGCACCGTCTGAACGCTGCATGATCTTGGGGCCGTGGGCGGCGCCTTGGATGATTTGGCACAGCCAACTGCCGCTCGCGTCCATCGCCTCCATAGGTGCTTGTGGCTTCTGGTCACTTGGTCTTGGATTGCAGTGAGCAGTGTTGCGCAGAGACCTAGGAGTAGATGGATTGGAGTGGTGGGGCGCCTTTATTATATGAGAGTCCAAACTCTGTTTCATTCACATCGTGCTGGCTCTATTCTGCTTCTCCAATTAATTCCCTCAATATTGTGCACCTCGGAGAGGAAAATGATAGAACTAGTACATATTTATTTACGGTGCAGATTCACTCATTTTGCTCCATATGTACTCCGTCTCGGTGTAGTCTAGTCACTTGTTGAAATTTCTAGAAGGGCAAATACTCCTTTCCGGTTTACAGGGCTATACTAGCAAGTAGTTGTACGTACTAGTACAATAGTGGGCTCACATAGCAATTTTGTCTCATGCAAGAGCACGGCTATATGCATGCTCCAATGTTTACATAATCGCAACATTTGGTTTGCGCTTGGCTCTTCGCCTCTTCGAGAAGACGAACAATGATGTTACTACTACTGCTTCTACAGTGTCGAATCCATTGCTGCATGTCTGTCCACCGCAAGCGGGACGGATAGCTTTTTGTAGAAGTACTACTAAGCAAAATCCTGTCCTCGTTTGCGAGCAACCACGCGCATGGGTGAGGGAGAAGGCGTGTAGTAAAATCAAGCTTCTCCTCGTTGTACGAGTTAACGCGACACATCATAGCACTAGCCCCACATGCTTGCCTCTAAACTTGGCTGAAAGACCCGCAGTGTACAATATATGTGCTGCAACCTCTAACATTTACCCACCACAAATTAAAATATATGTGGCTGTATGCATCGTTCTGATGCAGAGGCCGGGGAGTCCCCCCTTTTCAAAAAAAACAAATTAAAATATATATTCCTGTCTTGACCAGATGAGCGTGCAAACTACAATCACCGGGGTGTCAGGTAGGGCCAGAAGACTATTTTAATTTTTTTTTAAACTTCGAGACGGCCACATAGCATGGAGCCGACCCCAACGATTTTAAGCTTACAGGCACGGTACACGCTATCCTAGACTACTCTACACATGAAACTGCCACACGAGCGTTCGGGTTGCGCTTGGCTCTTCGCCTCTTCGGGAAGTCGAGCGGTGATGGAGTACTACTGCCTTTGGAGGAGTACTACGAAGACGCTTCCGCCATCGACACCGATTGAACTGCTGCATGTCCACCGCATGCGGGAGGGAGAGCGTGTAGCGAAAGCTTCTCCTAGTCTTGCCAGCCACCACGCTCATGGGCGAGGGAGGGACGCTCCTGCCTTTGCGTGTATGACAGGTGGGCCTTTGTTGGCCTCTTGGGATGTTGCGATTTCAATCTGGTAGCTTTTAGTCCTTCGTGTTAGGCTGGAGTTGTGCTGAACTTCTTGTGAATTATGGTGGTTTTCAGTAATGAAAATCGGAAGGGGCAAGCCCTTCTTTGATCAAAAAAAATTAATCATCCTTATATATTCATCAGTCTTGCTATAAGTCGCAGTAGATGCTATATAGGTCCGTCAGATCTTACATCAAGATCCGTGCTTTCAGATTTTCTTTTTTCTCTCTTAAATCTCAGTCGAGTGAGACATAGCCATGCCATTAAACAGAGGCTCGGGCGCCATTAATGGAGACCTTGGGAAAGAGGTGGACGGCAGATGAAGGTCAAAGGGCTCTCCTCCCAATAAGCACACGCAGGGGTCTGATCACACGCCTCTCATACTCAAATAGCTACCACGCTGGCGCCTCCTAGCTAATAAAAATGGGACGCGTGTATGCACGTAAATGGTACTAGTAAGTAGAACGCCCACGGTTTCAATAATACTTGTGTTTCCGATTGTAACGTGACAGCACTTGTTCCAAAATGACTTTGTTGATTGTTAATGTGTGCGCCCATAAATTGGACTGCAAATTTACCACAGCATGTTGGTGCCATGTCATGGCACCAAGCCAAGTTTCATTATTTTCATGCATGTTTTGGATTTACAGGAATTAAAAACTAAGTTTCTCAATGTTTCCAACCCAGCCACGACGCCTTGAATTTTGAATTTCATTCCCATTTCTTGCATGGAACCTAGAAATTTACCCGAGGACACACATGTGATTTTTCAACCAACTTTGGTGCTTTGGAACATGTGCTTGTATTTCAAATTTGAATTATGCACACAAAGGTGACACGTTCGCTCCCAGAACCACGAGCCTTCTTGAGAGAAGCTCCGATTTGCAAGAAGCTTATACCAAAATTTGTTCCTATTCGGCCATTTTTTTTACCACGGCATGGTACTACCATGACATGACACCATGCCAAGTTTCATGATTTTAAAACCAAGTTTCTCGATGTTCTCGACCGAGCCACGATGCCTAGATGTTTGAATTTTATTCTCATTTTTTGCATGGGACCTACTCCCTCCTTCCATCTATATAGGGCCTAATGTGTTTTTCAAGACAATCTTTGACTATTGACAAGATTAATAGCACATGAGATGTATACTATGAAAATTATATTATTGGAAGCTCCTTTGACATACAAATTTGAAGGTATGCTTTGTGTAAGTTGCATGTCATATATTATTGCTCTAACGTTTGGTCAAAGTTAGCCTCAAAAAACGCATTAGGACCTATATAGATGGAAGGAGGGAGTAGAAATTCACCCGAGGACACAAATGTGATTTTTCAACCAACTTTGGTGCACGGGAGCATGTGCTTGTAGTTCAAATTTGAATTATGCACATTAAATGACCAAAAACTCAATTAATGTGTAAATAAGGCCAAACGAAGCCAGAATAGTTCCAAAATGTAACAGGGCACTCATGTAGTTCTATGTTGCCTTTGTAAATAAACTAAAGGGGGGCAACGTATATCGTTTCGCACTCACAGGTGGCACGTTCCCTCTCAGAACCACGAGCCTTCTTGAGAAAAGCTTCGGTTTGCAAGAAGCTTATACCAAAATCTGTTCCTATTCGGCCGATTTTTTTACCACAGTATGGTAGTACCATGACATGACATCCATGCCTAGTTTCATGATTTTCAGACGTGTTTTGGATTTACAAGAATTTTAAAACCAAGTTTCTCAATGTTCTCGGACGAGCCATGATGCCCAGATGTTTTAATTTTATTCTAATTTCTTGCATGGGACCTAGAAATTCACCCGAGGACACAAATGTGATTTTTCAACCAACTTTGGTGCACGAGAGCATGTGCTTGTAGTTCAAATTTGACTTATGCACATTAAATGACCAGAAACTCAATTAATGTATAAAAAATGACAAAAGAACCCGGAATAATTCCAAAATTTAACAGGGCACTAATGTAGTTCTATGTTGCCTTTGTTAAGAAACTCAAGGGGGGGCAGCGTATATCGTTTCACACTCCAAGGTGGCACGTTCCCTCTTAGAACCACGAGCTTCCAAATCGGCCCAATTTTTTACCACAACATGTTAGTGCCATGACATGACACCATGCCAACTTTCATGATTTCCAGGCGAGTTTTGGATTTACATGAATTTAAAGTCAAAGTTTCTCGATGTTCTTGGCCGAGTCATGACGCCCAGATGTTTGAATTTCATTCTCATTTCTTCCATGGGACCTAGAAATTCAACCAAGGACACACATGTGATTTTTCAACCCACTTTGGTGCACCGGAGCATGATTATGCACATTAAAAGTCCAGAAACTCAATTAATGTATAAAAAGGCCAAATGAACCCGAAATAATTCCAAAATTTAATAGGGCACTCATATAGTTCTATGTTGCCTCTGTAAATAAAATCAGGGGAGGCAGCGATATCGTTCAAGCACACAAAGGTGACACGTTCCTTTCGGAACCACGAGGCTTGTTGAGAGAATCTCCGGTTTTGCAAGAGGCTTATACCAAAACTTGTCCCAATTCAGCCAAAAATTATATGTATGAAAACAGGGTTTAGATTATCCCAAACATCTCGCTACCTAGACCAATGATGTACTATGATTTGAATTCAACATAAAATGGATACAAATATTTTAATTGGAGAGCGTATGGTACATGTAGTTCATAGTGAAATATGATTACTGCTATATGTATGTTTTTTGTTATCAAGATAATGTTTAAATTTTTGTATAACTTGACAACAATCGTATTCAAATAAGGAAAATTGATTCAAATTTAGTCCATATGGTAGAAGACAATATATATGTTCACATGGTGGAGTAAGATGTTCATATATGATGGAAGATCAAAATGTACGACTACATCAATTATAAACCGCAAGGTCACCTAACGATATATTCGAATTCAACATAACGTGGATTCAAAAATTGAAATTCGAGATCATGGCATCTGTAATCATATAAAAAGGGACATTACTCTTTCTTTGGTGGGAATTGATTTGTTTTTTGTTGTTGTTGAGGGAAGTGCGAATCGATTTGGTACTATGCAGGGTAATCTTGTTCTCCCGAACTTTTTTTACATTTTTCTTGTAGTTTTTTCAATGGCATCTATAGCAATATAGTAAAAGGGGACATGACTCTCTTGTGTCTTGTATGAATTGTTTTTTTACACGTTAAGTTTGTTCTGCCGAACAAGGAATCTGCACCTTGTTATGTTTGTCTTGTCATGCTTCAGCCTCGTCGCCGTACACCTTAGCGGAGCTGCTCCAACGACAGAACCGTCCATCACAGCGGAGCAGTACCCTCGGCGTTGTTTCCAGAGGCCTCGGATCTTCTTCCCCGCCTCCGACAGTCACACCAGCATCATCACCATCCTCCACGTCCAACCCAATGATCTTTGAGGTCCACAAGGCTATGCCAAAGAGGTTGTACACTCGCCGCATCACTTTGTTTCTCCATTCCTCTATTCTTCCAATTCATGTGAGCCAAACACCCAAGGTTGGACTGAAATCCTATGTTTCCAAATGCTCTGTTTTGCACGTGCATTCCTATCATATTCTGTGTTTTTCCTGTCCCTGCGTTTATAGAATCCTCCAATTCTAAGGAGCCCTTACAGATTTACTTCATTTTCAGATAGGCGTCAAAGAAAACTCGTGTGTTATGTCCTGCTCCTGCCGTGTCGTCATCCACCCCACCGAGGTGCACCATCGTGAAGCGTTCACCGCAGCAGAGATCCCCTGCAGACTTCCTTTCGCCGCCTCGATCATCTTCCCGTTGTCGGCAGCCACGCCTAACTGCATTACCATCATCGATCGGCGAGATGAACACGAGGACTACTACAGTTCGGAAGAGAGGTCGCAGATCTTTCGTGTTTGCTTACGTTATACATCGGTTATTATTACCGCTACTTTATCGTTCAATCTTGAGTTTTGAATTACCCATGGGTCTCATATCGAGCCAAAGAACGAATAGTATCCGCTACTATCTGGTTCATCTCGGGTCTTCTATGTGGTTCATGTTGGGTGGGCAACAAACAATAGATGATCCATTGTCTATGTTTTTAAACTGAAGCTATAATCTACCTGCTATCATTAGTTTTGGATCCATCCACTCGTTTGCTACCATCAGTCTTGATTTTTGCATGCACCCCTTAGGCCTTACAAAATCTAACTATTTTTTATTATTATGCATGTCAGTTATTGTACACAATCGTACTGAACATGTAGAGAAAAAGAGACGACCGTTGCGTGCGAATATAATGTCATGCAGACGCCGCTCCATGGTGGGCGAAGTGCCCCCCCCCCCCTCCTGCATTTCCAGATTTCATTCCAGAGGAAGATAATTGTTCAGATGGAGATTAGAAGGAGCCGACCACGCCTGTTTACCACCTGAGGTGTTTGCTCTAACCTGGCATGCTGATGTTGGTCATATCATGCATTTGGCGCCTTGCATTGCTTACATTATACATCTTATATGTCATCAGCTTAGTTTAGATTTGCTTTGTGTGAATGCCACCTGTTTGGTTTCTATATCATACTTCACCATTCCTTAATATTTGTCTTTTAAAGATTTCAACAAGTGACTACATACGGAACAAAATGAGTGAATCTACACTCTAAAATATGTCTATATACATCCGTATGTGGTAGTCCATTTGAAATCTCTAAAAGACAAATATTTAGGAACGGAGGAGTATATGGGAACTATGCAATGCCATCTTCTTTAGCCGGGCATCATATCGTGAATCATGCAATGCCATCCTGTTTAGCAGATCATCGATATGTGAATTGTATCGTGCCATATTGTTCCATAATGTATTCCATTTGTCAACAATGTTTATACATTCATCTACTCTTCCTGTGCATCAGCCATTTGAGTCGGTCATGGGAAAATCTGGAGTGAAAACAAGGTCTTCTGAGCAGTCAGTGCTACCTGTCGATGCAGATTTCTTGCTGGTTACAGATAGCTCCTCAGAGGAGGATTCAGAGAGAGATGACCAGTCGTATTCCCCCCCGAGGTGCATGCTCTAACTTGGCTGGGTTATATTGCTCATATCATGCATATGGTGTCTTGCATTGCCATGCCATCTGCTTAGATTAGACATGCTTTGTGTGAATGCCTCTTGTTTTCTTTTTATATCAGATATGTGAATTATGCAATGCCATGTTTTTCAGCCAGTTATCATATATGTGAATTATGCACCGCCATGGAGCCGAGCATCATATATGTGAATTATCTCATGCCATCTTTTTTTCATTACGTATTCCATTTGTCGACAATCTGTGTATATTGAACTACTCTCCATGTGTATCAGCCATTTGAGCCGGTTATGGAAAATCTGGAGGAAAACAAGGTCTTCAGAAAGGTGCAATGGTACTGTTGAAGCATATATCTCAATGGTTCTGAGGAGCTCCTCGAGCAGGATTCGAGACAGATGACCAGTCCTATATCCCACCGAGGTGTATGCTCTAAGTTGCAATGTTTATATTTCTCATATGATGCATATGGTGTCTTGCATTGCTTAGTTTAGACATCATATGCACAATATTGAATTCTATCTGCTTAGTTTAGAGATCATACATGCAAGTGCCATTTGCTTAGTATATGAATCAATTATGTCAATTATATCATGCCATCCTGTATACTTAGACAACATGTATGTGAATTATTTCATCCCAACCTATTTTAGAAAGACATCATATAGTTTTGTCATGTCATCCTGTTTAGGTACTCATCATATGTTGAATTATGCCATTATATCCTGTTAAGTTATCCATCATATATCTGAAACTGTGTCATATTATCCTGTTTAGTTAGGCATCATATATGTGAAATTGTGTCATGCTGTCCTGTTTGGTTAGACAACATATATGTGAATTACCACATCTGTCTATCATACAATGTCTATACGTTCAATTTCTTTTCTTGTTTATCAGCCATTTGAATTGGACGGGGTGATGGCAGTATCTAAGGGAGCAAAAACCCATTCTTCACAAAAGACAGTGCTACCCGTCGATGCAGATAGAACCACGGTTGTACTGGCCCACAAACTAGCCCCACCACACATAATCGAGACTCTTCCAGATTGCACACTTACACCATTGGGCAGAGAACCAGCTACAACCCATCTAACCGCAACCCCAGCGGATAGTAACCCACTTATAGTTGACAAAGCACCATGTCCATGATAACCCACAAGTATAGGGGATCACAACAGTTTTCGATAAGTAAGACTGTCGAACCCAACGAGGAGCTAAAGGTAGAACAAATATTCCCTAAAGTTCTATCGACCAAGGTAGAACAAATAGATACGACGGAGACGTATCAGCATCCCCAAGCTTAATTCCTTCTCGTCCTCGAGTAGGTAAATGATAAAAAAGATAATTTTTGATGTGGAATGCTACCTAGCATAATCTTGATCATATGTCTAATCATGGCATGAATATTAAGACACGAGTGATTCAAAGCAATAGTCTATCATTTGACATAAAAACAATAATACTTCATGCATACCAACCAAGCAATTATGTCTTATTTAAATGACATAGCCAAAGAAAGCTCATCCCTACAAAATCATATAGTCATCTTCACCACACAAAATATTCACATCATGCACAACCCCGATGACAAGCCAAGCAATTGTTTCATACTTTTGACGTTTCTCAAACCTTTTCAACTTTCACGCAATACGTGAGCGTGAGCCATGGACATAGCACTATAGGTGGAATATAATATGATGATGGGGGTTATGTGGAGAAGACAAAAAAGGAGAAAGTCTCACATCGACGCGGCTAATCAACGGGCTATGGAGATGCCCATCAATTGATGTCAATGTGAGGAGTAGGGATTGCCATGCAATGGATGCACTAAGAGCTATAAGTGTATGAAAGCTCAACAAAATAAACTAAGTGGTGTGCATCCAACTTGCTTGCTCATGAAGACCTATGGCATTTGAGGAAGCCCATCGTTGGAATATACAAGCCAAGTTCTATAATGAAAATTCCCACTAGTATATGAAAGTGACAACATAAGAGACAATCTATATGAAGAACATGGTGCTACTTTGAAGCACAAGATATGAGACTCACTACATGAAGAACATGGTGCTACTTTGAAGCACAAGTGTGGAAAAAGAGATAGTAACATTGCCCCTTTTTATTTTTATTTTTATTTTATTTTTGCGGGCTTCTTTGGCCCCAATTTTTTTTAGGCTTCTTTGGCCTCTCTCTTTTTTGGATGGGGCAATGCTCTAATAATGATGATCATCACACTTTTATTTACTTACAGCTCGATATTACAACTCGATACTAGAACAAAGATATGACTCTATATGAATGCTTCCGGCGGTGTACCGGGATGTGCAATGATCTAGCGTAGCAATGACATCAAAAAACGGACAAGCCATGAAAACATCATGCTAGCTATCTTACGATCATGCAAAGCAATATGACAATAAATGCTCAAGTCATGTATATGATGATGATGAAAGTTGCATGGCAATATATCTCGGAATGGCTATAGAATGCCATGATAGGTAGGTATGGTGGCTGTTTTGAGGAAGATATAATGAGGCTTATGTGTGACAGAGCGATCGTATCACGGGTTTGATGCACCGTGAAGTTTGCACCAACTCTCGAGGTGAGAAAGGGCAATGCACGGCATCAAGAGGCTAGCAATGATGGAAGGGTAAAAGTGCGTATAATCCATGGACTCAACATTAGTCATAAAGAGCTCACATACTTATTGCAAAAATCTATTAGTCATCGAAACAAAGTACTACACGCATGCTCCTAGGGGATAGATTGGTAGGAAAAGACCATCGCTCGTCCCCGACCGCTACTCATAAGGAAGACAATCAATAAACACCTCATGCTCCGACTTTGTTACATAACGGTTCACCATACGTGCATGCTACGGGACTTGCAAACCTCAACACAAGTATTTCTCAATTTCACAATTACTCAGCTAGCACGACTCTAATATCACCACCTTTATATCGCAAAACTGTTGCAAGGAATCAAACATATCATATTCAGCGTTCTACAAGTTTTATGTAGGATTTTATGACTAACCATGTGAATGACCAATTCCTGTCATCTCTCTAAATAGATATAAGTGAAGCAAGAGAGTTTAATTCTTTCCACAAAATATATGCCTGCGCTCTAATAATTATAAGTCAAGCAAAAGAGCATTCTACAAATGACGGTTTTCTATGTGAAGAGAAACAGGCAATCCAAACTTCAAATGATATAAGTGAAGCACATGAAGCATTCTATAAAGCCATACTCAAAAGATATAAGTGAGGTGCAATGAGCATTCTATAAATCAACCAAGGACTATCTCATACCAGCATGGTGCATAAAAGGAAAGTGAAAACTAAATGCAAAAGACGCTCCAAGACTTGCACATAATGCATGAACGAAACGAATTCGAAAACATACCGATGCTTGTTGAAGAAAGAGGGGATGCCTTCCGGGGCATCCCCAAGCTTAGACGCTTGAGTCTCCTTGAATATTTACTTGGGGTGCCTCGGGCATCCCCAAGCTTGAGCTCTTGCCTATCTTCCTTTTCCTCATATCGAGACATCCTCAATTAGACACTACATCCACACAAAACTTCAACAGAAAACTCGGTAAGATCCGTTAGTATAATAAAGCAAATCACCACTCTAAGTACTGTTGCAAACCAATTCATATCTTGTTTTCGCATTGTGTCTACTGTAGTATAACTATTCCATGGCTTAATCCACTGATATAAATTGATAGATTCATCAAAACAAGCAAACTATGCATCAAAAACAGAATCTGTCAAAAACAGAACAGTCTGTAGCAATCTGAACATCCACCATACTTATGATACTTGAAAAATTCTGCCAAAATTAGTAAAAATAAAAAATTTGTACAGAAAGACAGTGTAAAAAGAATCAGAACCATTTGACGTTACAGTAAAAAATTAAAATCGTGCACTACAGCCAAAGTTTCTGCCCTGCACCGTACAAACCAACAAGCATTGTAAACATCCTAAAGGCAAACCTTGGCACATTATTTTTATAATACAATGGAATTGTACAAGGGGATAATTCTTTTTTTTTTTGAAAAGTTTTTGTAATCAAGATTCACAAAGTTGCCGTGAGCATGAACAAAGTTCAAGGAGCTCTCCCACTTCAACAATGCTTGTCTTTCTCACTTTCACTTTCCTTTTTGAAAAGTTTTTAGGTTCCCCTCTTTATTTTTGTTGTTTTTAAAATATATGAAAGCACTCAATAGAAATAAATGACTCTGTAAAACTTCCGGGTTGTCTCCCTGGCAGCGCTTTCTTTAAAGCCATTAAGCTAGGCATATAGTGCTCGAGTAGGGAATCCACCCGGATCCCAAGGTATATCAAAGCCAATTTTAATTAGCAATGATTTGTAATTTAGTAGTGAGCACAAAGTAGCATATATCATGCAACAACGAAGTCTAACTCTCTTCCTATGCATCGGCATGTCATAAAAGAACAATTCATATACACACAGTAAAGGCCAATGCATAGTATAAATAGTTTCTTGCAATTCTATCGTGTTGGAAACATAGAGAGGTGGAGACATAGTTCCTCTCTCATAATAACTGCAAGTAGGAGCAGCAAGCACATGCATATTACATTCATCAAAATCATCATGTGCAACGGTAAAAGGTAACCCAATAATATAATCCTTAATAAGCACAAACTTCTCCGATATAGTGTAGTTTGGAGAATTCAAAAAGATAATAGGACTATCATGTGTGGGTGCAATAGCAACAATTTCATGTTTAACATAAGTAACTATAGCAAGTTCATCTCCATAAGCATAATTCATATTGGCATCTTGGCCACAAGCATAGCAAGCATCATCAAAAAGGGATATTTCAAACAAATTCAAGGGATCATAGCAGTCATCATAGCAATCATCCTTCGGTAAGCACGAAGGGGAATTAAACAATGTATGAGTTGAAGAGTTACTCTCATTAGAAGGTGGGCACGGGTAGCTAATCCGCTCTTCCTCCTTTTGTTCTTCGCTCTCCTCATCATCTTTTTCATCCAATGAGCTCACAGTTTCATCAATTTCTTCTTCCATAGCTTCCTGCAAAATATTATTCTCTTCTTGGACAGCGTTGACTTTCTTCATAAAAGCATTAATATAGTAATTGTATTCATAATTTTCATAGCAATATCCAAGTATAGCAAGATTTTCCGGCCTATAACCATCATCATCAAAAGCTTCATACTTTTCAAACAAAGCTTCAATATCATAGGCATCCTTAAAAGCAACAAATTCTTCTATTTGTTCCACATAATAGTAATCATATATACCATTAGCATAAGAAGCTAAGGTTTCATTATTGTTAAATTTTCATGAAAAGGGGAGGTGTGGAGCCTCCATCCTATAGCAACAAGTAATATCATATCTCAAGCATGGATTCCAGGCATACCAACGCAACATAATAAATTGATCCCATAATAGTTTCCCTTTTTGTGTCGAGCGATAATCCCTAAAGTATTTACGTTGATCCAACGTGTCTCCCATTATAAAGTTGAATGGGGTTTTCTCGGGATTATCAAAGTAGTACATAATATCTCTCACATAATGAGAATCGGGGGTTTTAGGAGTTATCCCATCTACATGAGTAGCAAGTACCACTAATTTTTTTGGTATTTTGTGTTCCATATCCATAACTAAAGATAGATAACAACTAAGAACAGCAAATAAAAATTACTTAGTGATAAAGCAAACAAGCACACACGAGAATATTCACCCCACGCTATGACTCCCTGGCAACGGCGCTAGGAAAAGGTCTTGATAACCCACAAGTATAGGGGATCGCAACAGTTTTCGATAAGTAAGAGTGTCGAACCCAATGAGGAGCTAAAGGTAGAACAAATATTCCCTAAAGTTCTATCGACCACCGATACAACTCTACGCACGCTTGACGTTAGCAAGAAAATAAAGAGAGCGTAAACATAAACTAGGGGTTGCATAGATAAAGACACAACTAAAGTAAATATAGCGAGTGTGGAAAAGTGGTGGTAGGAATTGTGAAATTGCCCCTAAGCAATTGACTATGTTACTAGACCGGTAATCACTATTGCAATTCTATTTGAGGGAGAGGCATAAGCTAACAGATCATCCCTTACTTGGAATTCTATGCACTTATGATTGGAACTCTAGCAAGCATCCACAACTACTAAAGATTCATTAAGGTAAAACCCAAACATAGCATTAAAGCATCAAGTCCCTTTTATCCCATATGCAAACAACCTACTTACTCGGTTTGTGTTTCACCACTCACGCAACCCACCATAAGCAAATCATAAACATATTGCAAACCCTACAGCGGGAATCCCTCACGCTTGCGCGACACGGAGGGCACAATAGGACAGCACCAATAATAAAACATGCAAGTCAAACCAATCATAGGAATTCATCAATCAACGATAGGACAATGGAAATCTACTCAGACATCATAGGATGGCAACACATCATTGGATAATAATATTAAGCATAAAGCACCATGTTCAAGTAGAGGGTACAGCGGGTTGCGGGAGAATGGACCGCTGAATATAGAAGGGGGAAGGTGATGGAGACGTTGGTGGAGATGATGGAGGTGTTGGTGAAGATCGCGGTGATGATGATGGCCCCAGTGCGTTCGGCGCGCCATCGAAGCAAGGGGAGAGAGCCCCTTCTTCTTCTTCTACCTTGACCTTCTCCCTAGATGGGAGAAGGGTTTCCTCTGGTCCTTGGCTCCCATGGCTTGGGAGGGCGAGAGCCCTCCGAGATTGGATCTATCTCTCTGCTTCTGCGTTCTGCCCGTGCTCTGTTTCACCGTTTCGTGTATATATGGAGATCTGTAACTCCGATTGGCCTAAAACCTTCACCCAGATTTTTCTCATAAAATTAGCTTTCTTGCGGCAAAAGAAGAGCATCAACCGCCTTACGGGTGGCCCATGAGATAGGGGGGGCGCGCGCCCCTAGAGGGTGGCGTGGGCCACTCTCGTGGCCACCTCGGGCACCGTTTCACGTTGATTCTTCCTCCCAAAAATCACAAATATTCCAAAATAATTCTCCGTCCATTTTTATCCCGTCTGTACTTCGTTTGATATTGGGTTTCTACGAAACATAAAACCTGAAACAAACAGGAGCTGGCACTGGGCACTGGATCAATATGTTAGTCCCAAAAAATAGTATAAAAGTTGCCAAAAGTATATAAAATTTGAATAATATTGGCATGGGACAATCAAAAATTATAGATACGACGGAGACGTATCAGTCCACCACAGAGTACCCCCACACGAGCAGTTTGTAAAGCTACTGCAGTGCCCAAAGCACGAAGACCACCACAGCTAACCCAAACTCCACGTTTAAAGCGTAAGAGCAAGCTGTTCTCAGGTCAAATTCGTAGCTATGGTCCATACTCCTTTGCTGTTGCATCACCAGATTTACTCATACCAACTACTTTCGAATTTGAAGGATCCAATTGAAACTCCAATGGCGCAACAGGTATGTTTTAAACCTATTTCTTTAACTGGATTGTTGTTCTAACTTCTTGCTCTATGTTGATTTCAGTTTAAGTTTTATAAACAGTTATGTTCTCATGTGATGCACATTACAAGTGCTGCCAATGCTATGTAGTTTCTCACACTTATATTCTGTCTATGCTGTTGTGTCTTAAAAATATATGAGTTGAACTGTGTCTCTATCTTGATTAGGGAACATAAACTAGAATGATATGGACAATACAGTGACCATAGTACATAGGTATATGTTTGTTTCTGAAGGAAATATGCCCTAGAGGCAATAATAAAGTTATTATTTATTTCCTTATATCATGATAAATGTTTATTATTCATGCTAGAATTGTATTAACCGGAAACATAATACATGTGTGAATATATAGACAAACAAGATGTCACTAGTATGCCTCTACTTGACTAGCTTGTTAATCAAAGATGGTTATGTTTCCTAACCATGAACAAGGAGTTGTTATTTGATTAACAAGGTCACATCATTGGTTGAATGATCTGATTGACATGACCCATTCCGTTAGCTTAACACTTGATCGCTTAGTATGTTAATGCTTTCTTCATGACCCATACATGTTCCGTAACTATGAGATTATGCAACTCCTGTTTACGGAGGAATACTTTGGTACTACCAAACGTCACAACGAATCGGGTGATTATAAAGGAGTACTACAGGTATCACCAAAGGTACTTGTTGGGTTGGCGATTTCGAGATTAGGTTTTGTCACTCCGATCGTCGGAGAGGTATCTCTAGGCCTTCTCGGTAATACACATCACCTAAGCCTTGCAAGCATTACAACTAATGAGTTAGTTGTGAGATGATGTATTACGAACGAGTAAAGAGACTTACCGTAACGAGATTGAACTAGGTATTGGATACCGACGATCAAATCTCGGGTAAGTAACATACCGATGACAAAAGGAACAACGATGTCGTTATGCGGTTTGACCGATAAAGATCTTCGTAGAATATGTAGGAACCAATATGGGCATCCAGGTTCCGCTATTGGTTATTGACCGAGAATGGTTCTAGGTCATGTCTACATAGTTCTCGAACCCGTAGGGTCCGCACGCTTAACGCTTCGATGACAGTTCATAATGAGTTTATAAGTATTGATGCACGAAGGTTGTTCGAGTCCGGATGTGATCACGGACATGACGAGGAGTCTCGAAATGGTCGAGACATAAAGATTGATATATTGAAGCCTACATTTGGACATCGGAAATGTTCCGTGAAATCGGATTTTATGGAGTACCGGAGGTTACGGAACCCCGGAGGTCAATGGGCCATAGGAGAAGAGGAAGGGCAGCCCAAGGTGGGCTGCGCCTCCCCCTCTAGTCCGAATAGGACAAGGAAGGGGGCGGCCCTTCCCCTTCTCCTCCTCCAAACCTAGTCCAACTAGGGGGGAGTCCTACTCCGGTGGGAGTAGGACTCCTCCTGGTGCGCCTCCTATAGGGCCGCCACCTCCCCTTGTCTCCTTTATATATGGGGCAGGGGCACCCCAAGACACACAAGTTGATCTACGGATCTTTCCTTAGCCGTGCGGTGCCCCTTCCACCATATTCCACTTCGGTCATATCGTCATGAGCTTAGGCGAAGCCTGCGCTGGAGAAGTCATATCGTCATGAGCTTAGGCGAAGCCCTGCGTCGGTGGAGCATCATCACCGTCACCACGCCGTCGTCTTGACGGAACTCATCCCCGACACTTTGCTGGATCGAGTCCGGGATCGCCATCGAGCTGAACGTGTGCGAGAACTCGGAGGTGCCGACGCTCGGTGCTTGGATCGGTCGGATCGTGGAGACGACGACTACATCAACCGCGTTGTTATAACGCTTCCGCTTTCGGTCTCACGAGGGTACGTGGACGGACACTCTTCCCTCTTGCTATGCCATCACCATGGTCTTGCGTGATCGTGAGGAAAAATTTTGAAATTACTACGTTACCCAACAAAGGGCATCGAGCCAGGTTTTATGCGTTGATGTCATATGCACGAGTAGAACACAAGTGAGTTGTGGGCGATACAAGTCATACCGCCTACCAGCATGTCATACTTTGGTTCAGCGGTATTGTGAGATGAAGCGGCCGGACCGACATTACGCCAGACGCTTACGCGAGACTGGTTTCACCGCCCGAGCACTCGCTGCTTAAAGGTGACCGGCGGTGTCTGCTCTCTCACTTTAGTTGAACTGAGTGTGGCTACGCCCGTCCTTGAGAAGGTTAAACGGAGTCTATTTGACGAAGTATCGCTGTGGTTTTGATGCGAGGTAAGAACGGTTCTTGCTCAGCCCGTAGCAGCCACGTAAAACTTGCAACAACAAAGTAGAGGACGCCTAACTTGTTTTTGCAGGCATGTTGTGATGTGATATGGTCAAGACGTGATGCTATATTTTATTGTATGAGATGATCAT
This sequence comes from Aegilops longissima, assembly GCA_021605205.1. NCBI lineage: Eukaryota > Viridiplantae > Streptophyta > Magnoliopsida > Poales > Poaceae > Aegilops > Aegilops longissima. The sequence goes on from CM038682.1 coordinate 591,785,856, forward strand.
GTTTTGTAACCAAGTTATCGGCAATGGCAGGAGCCATATGGTTGTCGCTTATTGTATGAAATGCAACGCCATGTAATTGCTTTACTTTATCACTAAGGAGTAGCGATAGTCGAGAAGCAATAGTTGGCGAGACGACAACGATGCTACGATGGAGATCAAGGTGTCGCTACCGGTGACGATGGTGATCATGACGGTGCTTGGCGATGGAGATCACAAGCACAAGATGATGATGACCATATCATATCACTTATATTGATTGCATGTGATGTTTATCCTTTATGCATCTTATCTTGCTTTGATTGACGGTAGCATTATAAGATGATCTCTCACTAAAAATTATCAAGAAGTGTTCTCCCTGAGTATGCACCGTTGCCAAAGTTCGTAGTACCCAGACACCACGTGATGATCGGGTGTGATAAGTTCTACGTCCATCTACAACGGGTGACGAGCCTAGCATATAACAGATATGGCCTCGGAACACGGAGACCGAAAGGTCGAACGTGAATCATATAATTGATATGATCAACATAGTGATGTTCACCGTTGAAACTATTCCGTCTCACGTGATGATCGGACACGGTTTAGTTAAATGGATCACGTGATCACTTAGATGACTAGAGAGATGTCCGTCTAAGTGGGAGTTTTTAATATGATTAATTGAACTTAAAATTTATCATGAACTTAGTACCGATAGTGTTTTGCTTGTCTATGTTTATCGTAGATAGATGGCTCGTCTTTGTTGTTCCGTTGAATTTTAATGCGTTCCTTGAGAAAGCAAAGTTGAAAGATGATGGTAGCAATTACACGGACTGGGTCCGTAATTTGAGGATTATCCTCATTGCTGCACGAGAAAAATTACGCCCTGGAAGCACCGCTGGGTGACAGCCTGCTGCAGATGCCGAGCCGTGGTTATGAACGTCCGCAAAGCAGTAGCTGATGACTACTCTATAGTTCAGTGTGCCATGCTTTACGGCTTAGAACCGGGTCTTCAACGACGTTTTGAACGTCATGGAGCATATGAGATGTTCCAGAGTTGAAGTTAATATTTCAAGCAAATGCCCGGATTGAGAGATATGAAGTCTCCAATAAGTTCTATAGCTGCAAGATGGAGGAGAATAGTTTCATCGGTGAGCACATACTCAAAATGTCTGGGTATAACAATCACTTAATTCAGCTGGGAGTTAATCTTCCGGATGATAGTGTCATTGATGTAATTCTCCAATCATCGCCACCAAGCTACAAGAGCTTCGTGATGAACTATAATATGCAAGGGATGACTAAGACAATTCCTCGAGCTCTTCGCGATGCTAAAAGCTGCGGAGGTAGAAATCAAGAAAGAGCATCAAGTGTTGATGGTCAACAAGACCACTAGTTTCAAGAAAAGGGCAAAGGGAAGAAGAAGGAAACTTCAAAAAGAACAGCAAGAAAATTGCTGATCAAGAGAAGAAACCCAAGTCTGGACCTAAGCCTGAAATCGAGTGTTTTACCGCAAGCGCACGGACATCGAAGCGGAACTGCCCCAAGTATTTGGCGGATAAAAGGATGGCAAGGTGAACAAAGGTATATATGATATACATGTTATTGATGTGTACCTTACTAGAGCTCGTAGTAGCACTGGTATTTGATATCGGTTCCGTTGCTAATATTTGCAACTCAAACAGGACTACGGAATAAACGAGCACCGCAAAGGACGAGGTGACGGCGCGTGGGAAATGGTTCCAAAGTCAATGTGATCGCGGTCGGCACGTTATCTCTACATCTACCTTCGGGATTAGTTTTAGACCTAAATAATTGTTATTTGGTGCGGCGTTGAGCATGAACATTATATCTGGATCTTGTTTATTGCAGACGGTTATTCATTTAAATCAGAGAATAATGGTTGTTCTATTTATATGAATAATATCTTTTATGGTCATGCACCCTTGAAGAATGGTCTATTCTTGTTGAATCTCGACAAGAGTGATACACATATTCATAATGTTGAAGCCAAAAGATGCAGAGTTGATAATGATAGTGCAACTTATTTGTGGCAATCGCCGCTTAGGTCATATCGGTGTAAAACGCATGAAGAAACTCCATACCGATGGACTTCGGAATCACTTGATTATGAATCACTTGGTACTTATGTAACCGTGCCTCATGGGCAAGATGACAAAACGCCGTTCTCCGGAACTATGGAGCGCAACCGATTTGTTGGAAATCATACATACCGATGTTTGTGGTCCAATGAATGTTGAGGCACGCGCGGGTATCGTTATTTTCTCACCTTCACAGATGATTTGAGCAGATATGGGTATATCTACTTAATGAAACACAAATCTGAAACATTTGAAAAGTTCAAAGAATTTCAGAGTGAAGTGGAAAATCATCGTAACAAGAAAATTAAATTTCTACGATCTGATCGTGGAGGAGAATATTTGAGTTACGAGTTTGGTTTACATTTGAAAAATTGTGGAATAGTTTCAAGCAACTCACGCCACCCGAACACCACAGAGAAATGGTGTGTCCGAACGTCAGAATCGTACTTTACTAGATATGGTGCGATCTATGATGTCTATTTCGATTTACCGCTATCGCTTTGGGGTTATGCTTTAGAGACGGCCGCATTCACGTTGAATAAGACACCGTCAAAATCCGCTGAGACGACGCCTTATGAACTATGGTTTGGCAAGAAACCAAAGTTGTCGCTTAAAGTTTGGGGCTCGATGCTTATGTGAAGAAACTTCAACCGATAAGCTCGAACCCAAATCGGAAAAATGTGTCTTCATAGGATACCCAAAGGAGACTGTTGGGTACACCTTCTATCACAGATCTGAAGGCAAGATTTTCGTTGTTAAATTCGGATCCTTTCTAGAGAAGGAGTTTCTCTCGAAAGAAGTGAGTGGGAGGAAAGTAGAACTTGATGAGATAATCAGATCTACTCCCTTATTGGAAAGTAGTTCATCACAAGAAATGGTTCTGTGACAACCACACCAATTAGTGAGGAAACTAATGATGATGATCATGAAGCTTGAGATCAAGTTACTATGAACCTCGAGGTCAACCAGAGTAAAATACGCACTGAGTGGTACGGTAATCCTATTCGGAAGTCATGTTACTTGACCATGGCGAACCTACGAACTATGAAGAAGCGATGGTGAGCCCAGATTCGCAAAATGGCTGGAAGCCATGAAATCTGAGATGGGATCCATGTATGAGAACAAAGTATGGACTTTGGTTGACTTGCCCGATGATCGGCAAGCCATTGAAAATAAATGGATCTTTAAGAAGAAGACCGACGCCGATGGTAATATAACTGTCTACAAAGCTCGACTTGTTGCAAAAGGTTTTCGACAAGTTCAAGGGGTTGACTACGATGAGACTTTCTCACCAGAAGCGATGCTTAAGTCTGTCCGAATCATGTTAGCAATTGCCGATTTTATGATTATGAAATTTGGCAAATGGATGTAAAACCGCATTCTTGAATGGATTTACGGAAGAAGAGTTGTATATGATGCAACCAGAAGGTTTTGTCGATCCAAAGGGTGCTAACAAAGTGTGCAAGCTCCAACGATCAATTTATGGTCCGTGCAAGCCTCTCGGAGTTGGAATAAACGTTTTGATAGTGTGATCAAAGCATATGGGTTTGTCTGCACTTTGGAGAAGCCTCGATTTACAAGAAAGTGAGTGGGAGCTCAGAGCATTTCTAATATTATATGTGGACGATATATTATTGATTGGAAATGATATAGAATTTCTGGATAGCATAAAAGGATACTTGAATAAAAGTTTTTCAATGAAAGACCTCGTGAAGCTGCTTACATATTGGGCATCAAGATCTATAGAGATAGATCAAGACGCTTAATTGACTTTCGCAGCACATACCTTGATAAAGTTTTGAAGAAGTTCAAAATGGATCAGCAAAGAAAGGTTTTTACCAGACATAAGGTGTAAGATTGAGTCGACTCAATGCCCGACCACAGCAGAAGATAGAGAGAAAATGAAAGATGTTCCTATGCTTCAGCCATAGGCTCTATCATGTATGCAATGCTGTGTACCAGCCCGACGATGCTTAGCTGTAAGCTTGGCAGAAGGTACCAAAGTAATCCAGAGTGGATCATTGGACAGCGGTCAAGAACATCCTGAAATACCGAAAAGGACTAAGGATATGTTTCTCGATATGGAGGTGACAAAGAGCTAGTCGTAAATGGTTACGCCGATGTAAGCTTTGACACCGATCCGGACGATTCTAAATCGCAAACCGGATACGTGTTTTTATTAAACGGTGGAGCTGTCGGTTGGTGCAGTTCTAAACAAAGCGCCGTGGCGGGATCTACATGTGAAGCGGAGTACATAGCTGCTTCGAAGCAGCGAATGAAGGAGTCTGGATGAAAGAGTTCATTTCCGATCTAGGTGTCATACCTAGTGCATCGGGACCGATGAAGATCTTCCGTGACAATATCGTGCAATTGCCTTGGTAAAGGAATCCAGATTTCACAAGAGGACCAAGCACATCAAGAGACGCCTCAATTCCATTCGGGACCAAGTCCAAGTGGGAGACATAGAGATTTGCAAAATACATACGGATCTGAATGTTGCAGCACCGCTGACTAAGCCTCTTCCACGAGCAAAACATGATCAGCACCAAGACTCCATGGGTGTAAGGATCATTACTTTGTAATCTAGATTATTGACTCTAGTGCAAGTGGGAGATCAAGGAAATATGCCCTAGAGGCAATAATAAAGTTATTATTTATTTCCTTATATCATGATAAATGTTTATTATTCATGCTAGAATTGTATTAACCGGAAACATAATACATGTGTGAATATATAGACAAACAAGATGTCACTAGTATGCCTCTACTTGACTAGCTTGTTAATCAAAGATGGTTATGTTTCCTAACCATGAACAAGGAGTTGTTATTTGATTAACAAGGTCACATCATTGGTTGAATGATCTGATTGACATGACCCATTCCGTTAGCTTAACACTTGATCGCTTAGTATGTTAATGCTTTCTTCATGACCCATACATGTTCCTCGTAACTATGAGATTATGCAACTCCTGTTTCGGAGGAATACTTTGGTACTACCAAACGTCACAACGAATCGGGTGATTATAAAGGAGTACTACAGGTATCACCAAAGGTACTTGTTGGGTTGGCGATTTCGAGATTAGGTTTTGTCACTCCGATCGTCGGAGAGGTATTCTAGGCCTTCTCGGTAATACACATCACCTAAGCCTTGCAAGCATTACAACTAATGAGTTAGTTGTGAGATGATGTATTACGGAACGAGTAAAGAGACTTACGGTAACGAGATTGAACTAGGTATTGATACCGACGATCAAATCTCGGGTAAGTAACATACCGATGACAAAAGGAACAACGATGTCGCAGCGGTTTGACCGATAAAGATCTTCAGAGAATATGTAGGAACCAATATGGGCATCCAGGTTCCGCTTATTGGTTATTGACCGAGAATGGTTCTAGGTCATGTCTACATAGTTCTCGAACCCGTAGGGTCCGCACGCTTAACGCTTCAATGACAGTTCATAATGAGTTTATAAGTATTGATGCACCAAGGTTGTTCGAGTCCCGGATGTGATCACGGACATGACGAGGAGTCTCAAATGGTCGAGACATAAAGATTGATATATTGAAGCCTACATTTGGACATCGAAATGTTCCGTGAAATCGGATTTTACCGAGTACCGGAGGTTACGGAACCCCGGGAGGTCAATGGGCCTTAATGGGCCATAGGAGAAGAGGAAGGGCAGCCCAAGGTGGCTGCGCGCCTCCCCTCTAGTCCGAATAGGACAGGAAGGGGCGCGCCTTCCCTTCTCCTCCTCCAAACCTAGTCCAACTAGGAAGGGGGAGTCCTACTCCCTGGGAGTAGGACTCTCCTGCGCGCCTCCTATAGGGCCGCCACCTCCCCTTGTCTCCTTTATATACGGGGCAGGGGCACCCCAAGACACACAAGTTGATCTACGGATCTTTCCTTAGCCGCAGCGGTGCCCCTTCCACCATATTCCACTTCGGTCATATCGTCATGAGCTTAGGCGAAGCCCGCTCGGAGAAGTCATATCGTCATGAGCTTAGGCGAAGCCCTGCGCCGGTGGAGCATCATCACCGCCACCACGCCGTCAGGTCGACGGAACTCATCCCCGACACTTTGCCGGATCGGAGTCCGGGATCGCCATCGAGCTGAACGTGCGTAACTCGGAGGTGCCGACGCTCGGTGCTTGGATCGGTCGGATCGTGGAGACGCATTTCGACTACATCAACCGCGTTGTTATAACGCTTCGCTTTCGGTTCACGAGGGTACGTGGACGGACACTCTTCCTCTCGCTATGCCATCACCATGGTCTTGCGTGATCGTAGGAAAATTTTTGAAATTACTACGTTACCCAACAGTTTCATGCTATTATCCTGTCCACCTTACTACTGAACCGGTTTACCAAAATGAGTTTCGTATACTACAAGCTAAACCTGTGATGTGTCTGCTTGTTTCTCTTGTAGTATGCAAACAGAATATTGGAGAAGAGCACCCCACTATGCAATGGTAGAGAAAGTAATGCAGATAAGGTTCAAGATAGTGAGACAACCCTGTTGGTCTCCAAGAAAGGTGATAAAACGATTATTGTAGACAGTGAGAAAACCCCACGATCCTGCGTTGATGTAGTGTTCGAGTTATCGGCAAGATCGCTGGCACAAGCTCTTCAACTCGCTGCCTGAATCACTTGACTTCTTCAGCCTCACTACAAGTCGAAGGCATCGGCCACCGTGTCTGTGGCAAGAAGCCAAAGGATCGAGGAAGTCCCCGCAGAATTCAGATGCCTACTTTCTTGTGCAACAAAGAAGTTACTGGAGGATTTAAGCGCCAAAAGAGAAAGTTAATAAGCTTGCTAAGCATCTTACCAAAGATTATGGGTACCCAAGATATTGTTTCTTGAACTCTTCAAGTGGTTTCATTCGACTTGTTTTGTCATGTGTTTATATGCTGCTTTGTTCCCTATATTTGCACCGGTGGCTAACTTTGATGCCCAAAGGATGTAATATGTAATAGCCGTGATAGCCTAGCATAAGTTGCTTGCTTATTTATTTCCTTGTTGTCTTGTTTATTTGTTTGCTTGTAATCAGCGCAGTTCTTTTTCCGTGGTTTGCTAGTGGCTGCAATAACCTATTTTTTAAAACTAGGCCACAATAACCATGGGCTAATATTTACTGTAGTGACATTGGGCCTCCTACGGGCATGGAAACAGTGGGCCTTCTACAGTCAGAGAAACAAGAGGCCTTCTACGGGTCAGAGAAACAATGGGCCTTCTACGAGTCAGATCATCAATGGGCCTTATACGGGTCAGATGATCGACACAAACATGGGCCAATAACAGTCAGCATTATGGCCGTGAACGGGCTAGAGTTGGAATCGTCTGCTCATGGGTCGACCATAACGGGCCATCGTTAATAGGTCGATTTGATGACGCTATGAAAAGGCCTAACGATTAACGGACCACAAACGGGCCGATCAGAACCACGGGCTGAATTTGGCCACAAGCGTAAAATGACAAGAACGGGCCGTAAGTAAACAAATGCTGGAAATGAGCCCAAGAATAAATGGGCTCCGAGAAGACCGAAAAATAACATGGGCTAGAAACGGCCCAACAAAATAACAGGCCGTTAATGGGTAAAGTGATACACTGTTCATTATGGGCCAGTTTCACCACGGGTCGTTAATGGGTGTAAAGTGATACATCGCTCATTACGGGCCGTTTCACCATGGGCCGTTAATAGGCCAAGAGTTACATAGGGCCTCATATGGGCGAAGACGCCATGGGCCATACATGGGCCGGAAGAAAACGGGTCGAATCATATTGATGGCCCAGATGACGCCATCGGGCCTAATCCGGATAGGGCGAACGGGCCTTGGGTTAGCGGGTAAGTGGGCTATATGCGAACAGGCCGTTAACAAAGCTTTCCATGGGCCGCCCGCCACCTTTTGACCAAGTCAAACGGGCTGGCCTTTTCACGTGAATGGGCCTCTGTTGGTCGTGCCGCGGTCGACGTATCATAGGCGCCTTCCGTCCAATGAGTGGATGACATCTGTCCCAACGATGAGCCGACATGTGTTTCCTCCAGCCAATGATGATTTTACACGTGGAAAATCCCCATTGGTCGGGGTTGTTAACGGGTTATCGGATCCACAACCCGACCCGATAGCTTAACGGTGTTCCGTTATGGTGGATGCCACGTGTCGGTCACCCTTGATGAAAGCACTTCTATGACACGCGATTTATCGTCATGGAAGTGCACACTTCCGTGATGATAATTTTGGTAATGTCATGGAACACTTCTACGACAGCACAGGTATGACTATCTTGATTCTGTCATAAAATCGTCATGGATGTACATGCATGACAAAAAACGCGACCTACTGTGACAAACACGTATCATCACGGAAGTGAATTTTTTTGTAGTGCTAGCTGGCCGCTTCTCAATCTAATTGCTAGCCTTCGCCTGTACTAAGTGGGAATTCTGCTTGTACATCAAAAACCTTGAACCCAAAGCTATTCTAGATGAGTCCACCATACCTACCTATATGCAGTATTACCCTGTCGTCCTAAGTAAATTTGCATGTGCCACCTCTAAAAACTTCTAATAAATATCCTTTTGGTGTGCCTGGATCGTTCATGGAATGACAGGAGGTGGTCGGTATCTTCCATGCTAAGCGGGTTATTCTTAGGTTGAGTGTTTATTCACTCGCCATCGCACGAGAAAAGGGCAGTAATAGGGATTCCCAGTCCCGAACTCAAAATGCAAATAATTAAACAAAACTCCCCCGGGAATATTGTTGGTATGGACGGCACCCGTTGTTTCAGACAAGCCATGGAGTGTGATTGATGGTGGAGGGGGAGTAAACCTTTACTTTTATCGCTTGGGAACCACTACTGGTGTGCTTAGCATGGAAGATATTGATAATTGATAGTCGTGAAGTAAATGAGAAGGGTGCATGTCTCAAAATATCATTTATCTCTGTTTAAAAAACTTGAGCTCTGGCACCTCTGCAAATCACTACTTCCCTCTGTGAAGGGACTATCTATTTACTTTTATGTTGTGTCATCACCTTCTAAAACAAGCACCAGAACCTGAGAGCACTGCTTTCATGACTTATGCATTGTGTGTAGCTAATGTTGGGTGCATCATGACTGGATCTTTTCTACCATGAATTACAATGTTTAGTCGTTGCTTGAACTTTGGAGGTGCTCTGCATTTATGTTTTGCGGTCTCAGAAAGGGCTAGCGAGATACCACTATTGTCATATTATATCATGGTTGTTTTGACAACATGTTGCCATTTGAGATATCCCATTATTGCTCGCTAGCTGATTATGTCATTGATATGAATTAATATAATCTTTAAGAGTTGTTGTCGGCATGGTTAGTTATAATGTTGGCTAAAAACCTAGGTGTTGTTGGGGAACGTAGTAATTTCAAAAAATTTCCTACGAACACGCAAGACCATGGTGATGGCATAGCAACGAGAGGGGAGAGTGTCCGTCCACGCACTGTGAGACCGAAAGCGAAGCGTTATAACAACGCTGTTGATGTAGTCGACGCCTTCACGATCCGACCGATCCAAGCACCGAACGACGGCACCTCCGAAGTTTCGCACACGCTCACTCGATGACGATCCCTGACCGATCCAGCAAAGTGTCGGGATGAGTTCCACAAGACGACGGCGCAGGACGATGTTGATGCTCCACCGACGCAGGGCTTCGCTTAAGCTCCGCGACGATATGACTTCTCGGTGCAGGCTTCGCCTAAGCTCCACGACGATATGACCAAGTGGAATATGGTGGAAGGGGCACCGACACGGCTAAGGAACGATCCGTAGATCAACTTGTGTGTCTGGGGTGCCCCTTGCCCTCAGATATAAAGGAGCAAAGGGGGTGCGGCCGGCCTAGGGAGGCGCGCCGAGGAGTCCTACTCCCACCGAGTAGGACTCCCCCCCTTCCTAGTTGGAGTAGGATTGGGAGGGGGAGAGGAAGGGCCGCCTCTCCTTGTCCTATTCGGACTAGAGGGGAGGGGGCGCGGCCTGCCCTGGCCGGCCCTTCCTCTTCTCCCTTGTGGCCCATTAAGGCCCATATACCCTCGGGGTTCCGTAACCCCCCTGTTCCCAGAATCTCCAGCTTTCATTCGAACCCTTCCAAGTCCAAACATAGGCTTCCAATATATCAATCTTTATGTCTCGACCATTTCGAGACTCCTCGACATGTCCGTGATCACATCCGGACTCAACAACCTTCGTGCATCAAAACTTATAAACTCATTATTAATCATCATCAAACGTTGTTGCGGACCCTACGGGTTCGAGAACTATGTAGACATGACCTAGAACCATTCTCGGTCAATAACCAATAGCGGAACCTGGATGCCCATATTGGTTCCTACATATTCTACGAAGATCTTTATCGGTCAAACCGCATAACGACATACGTTGTTCCCTTTGTCATCGGTATGTTATTTACCCGAGATTCGATCGTCGGTATCCAATACCTAGTTCAATCTCGCTATCGTAAGTCTCTTTACTCGCTCCGTAATACATCATCTCACAACTAACTCATTAGTTGTAATGCTTGCAAGGCTTTAAGTGATGTGTATCACCGAGAAGGCCTAGAGATACCTCTCCGACAATCGGAGGACAAAACCTAATCTCAAATACGCCAACCCAACAAGTACCTTTGGAGACACCTGTAGTACTCCTTTATAATCACCCAGATTACGCTGTGACGCTTGGTAGTACCCAAAGTGTTCCTCCGTAAACGGAGTTGCATAATCTCATAGTTACAGGAACATGTATGAGTCATGAAGAAAGCATTAGCAACATACTAAACGATCAAGTGCTAAGCTAACGGAATGGGTCATGTCAATCACATCATTCTCCTAATGAGGTGATCCCATTAATCAAATGACAACACATGTCTATGGTTAGGAAACATAACCATCTTCGATTAATGAGCTAGTCCAAGAGAGGCATACTAGTGACTATCTGCTTGTCTATGTATTCACACATGTATTATGTTTCCGTTAATACAATTCTAGCATGAATAATAAACATTTATCATGGTATAAGGAAATAAATAATAACTTTATTATTGCCTCTAGGGCATATTTCCTTCAGCCTCCCACTTGCACTAGAGTCAATAATCTAGATTACATAGTAATGATTCTAACACCCATGGAGTCTTGGTGCTGATCATGTTTTGCTCGTGGAAGAGGCTTAGTCAACGGATCGCAACATTCAGATCCGTATGTATTTTGCAAATCTCTATGTCTCCCACTTGGACTTGGTCCCGAATGGAATTGAAGCGCCTCTTGATATGCTTGGTCCTCTTGTGAAATCTGGATTCCTTTGCCAAGGCAATTGCACCAAGATTGTCACGTAAGATCTTCATCGGTCCCGATGCACTAGGTATGACACCTAGATCGGAAATGAACTCTTTCATCCGACTTCTTCATTTGCTGCTCAAGCAGCTATGTACTCCGCTTCACATGTAGATCCCACCACGACGCTTTGTTTAGAACTGCACCAACCGACAGCTCCACCGCTTAATAGAAACACGATCCGGTTTGCGATTTAGAATCGTCCGGATCGGTGTCAAAGCTTGCATCGACGTAACCATTTACGACTAGCTCTTTGTCACCTCCATATACGAGAAACATATCCTTAGTCCTTTTCGTATTTCAGATGTTCTTGACCGCTGTCCAAAGGATCCACCTCGATTACTTTGGTACCTTCCCGCCAAGCTTACAGCTAAGCATACGCCAGTCTGGTACACAGCATTGCATACATGATAGAGCCTATGGCTGAAGCATAGGAACATCTTTCATTTTCTCTATCTTCTCATTGTGGTCGGGCATTGAGTCCGACTCAATCTTACACCTTGTAATACAGTAAAAACCTTTCTTTGCTCGATCCATTTTGAACTTTTTCAAAACTTTATCAAGGTATGTGCTTTGTGAAAGTCCAATTAAGCGCCTTGATCTATCTCTATAGATCTTGATGCCCAATATGTAAGCAGCTTCACCGAGGTCTTTCATTGAAAAACTTTTATTCAAGTATCCTTTATGCTATCCAGAATTCTATATCATTTCCAATCAATAATATGTCGTCCACATATAATATTAGAAATGCTACTGAGCTCCCACTCACTTTCTTGTAAATACAGCTTCTCCAAAAGTCTCAGATAAACCCATATGCTTTGATCACACTATCAAAGCGCTTATTCCAACTCCGAGAGGCTTGCACTGCATCATAAATTGATCATTGGAGCTTGCACACTTTGTTAGTACCCTTTGGATCGACAAAACCTTCTGGTTGCATCATATACAACTCTTCTTCTAGAAATCCATTCAAGAATGCAGTTTTACATCCATTTGCCAAATTTCATAATCATAAAATGCGGCAATTGCTAACATGATTCGGACAGACTTAAGCATCGCCATCGGTGAGAAAGTCTCATCGTAGTCAACCCTTGAACTTGTCGAAAACCTTTCACAACAAGTCGAGCTTTGTAGACAGATTATATTACCATCGGCCGTCTTCTTCTTAAAGATCCATTTATTTTCAATGGCTTGCCGATCATCGGGCAAGTCAACCAAAGTCCATACTTTGTTCTCATACATGGATCCCATCTCAGATTTCATGGCTTCCAGCCATTTTATGGAATCTGGGCTCACCATCGCTTCTTCATAGTTTGTAGGTTCGCCATGGTCAAGTAACATGACTTCCGAATAAGATTACCGCATCACTCGTGCGATTTTACTCGTTGACTCCACGGGTTCAAGAGTAACTTGATCTGAAACTTCATGATCATCATCATTAGTTTCCTCACTAATTGGTGTAGTTGTCACAGAACCATTTCTTGTGATGAACTACTTTCCAATAAGGGAGCAGATATGATTATCTCATCAAGTTCTACTTTCCTCCCACTCACTTCTTTCGAGAGAAACTCCTTCTCTAGAAAGGATCCGAATTTAGCAACGAAAATCTTGCCTTCAGATCTGTGATAGAAGGTGTACCCAACAGATCTCCTTTGGGTATCCTATGAAGACACATTTTCCGATTTGGGTTCAAGCTTATCTGGTTGAAGTTTCTTTACATAAGCATCGCAGCCCCAAACTTTAAGAAACGACAACTTTGGTTTCTTGCCAAACCACAGTTCATAAGGCGCCGTCTCAACGGATTTTGACGGTGTCCTATTTAACGTGAATGCGGCCGCCTCTAAAGCATAACCCCAAAACGATAGCGGTAAATCGGAAATAGACATCATAGATCGCACCATATCTAGTAAAGTACGACACGACGCTCGGACACACCATTTCTCCGTGGTGTTCGGGTGGCGGAGTTGCTAAACTATTCCACATTGTTTCAAATGTAAACCAAACTCAGAACTCAAATATTCTCCTCCACGATCAGATCGTAGAAACTTTATTTTCTTGTTACGATGATTTTCCACTTCACTCTGAAATTCTTTGAACTTTTCAAATGTTTCAGATTTGTGTTTCATTAAGTAGATATACCCATATCTGCTCAAATCATCCGTGAAGGTGAGAAAATAACGATACCCGCCGCAAGGCCTCAACATTCATTGGACCACAAACATCAAGATGTATGATTTCCAACAAATCAGTTGCTCGCCCATAGTTCCGAGAACGGCGTTTTGGTCATCTTGCCCATGAGGCACGGTTCGCAAGTACCAAGTGATTCATAATCAAGTGATTCCGTAAGCCCATCAAGATGGAGTTTCTTCATGCGTTTTACATCGATATGACCTAAACGGCAAGGCCACAAATAAGTTGCACTATCATTATCAACTCTACATCTTTTGGCTTCAACATTATGAATATGTGTATCACTACCGTCGAGATTCAACAAGAATAGACCATTCTTCAAGGGTGCATGACCATAAAAGATATTACTCATATAAATAGAACAACCATTATTCTCTGATTTAAATGAATAACCGCCTCGCATTAAACAAGATCCAGATATAATGTTCATGCTCAACGCTGGCACCAAATAACAATTATTTAGGTCTAAAACTAATCCCGAAGGTAGATGTAGAGGTAGCGTGTCGATCGCGATCACATTGACTTTGGAACCATTTCCCACGCCAAGATCGTCACCTCATCCTTTGCTGCTGCTCGCCTATTCAGTAGTCCCTGCTTCGAGTTGCAAATATTAGCAATGTAACCAAGATCAAATACCCAGTGCTACTACGAGCTCTAGTAAGGTACACATCAATAACATGTATATCACATATACCTTTGTTCACCTTGCCATCCTTCTTATCCGCCAAATACTTGGGGCAGTTCCGCTCAAAGGTCCAATCTGCTTGCAGTAAAACACTCGATTTCAGGCTTAGGTCCAGACTTGGGTTTCTTCTCTTGATCAAGAACTTTCTTGTTGTTCTTTTGAAGTTTCCTTCTTCTTCCCTTTGCCCTTTTCTTGAAACTAGTGGTCTTGTTGACCATCAACACTTGATGCTCTTTCTTGATTTCTACCTCCGCTGCTTTTAGCATTGCGAAGAGCTCAGAATTGTTTTGGTCATCCCTTGCATATTATAGTTCATCACGAAGCTCTTGTAGCTTGGTGGCGTGATTGGAGAATTTCATCAATGACACTATCATCCGGAAGATTAACTCCCAGCTGAATTAAGTGATTATTATACCTGCACATTTTGAGTATGTGCTCACCGATGTAACTATTCTCCTCCATCTTGCAGCTATAGAACTTATTGGAGACTTCATATCTCTCAATCCCGCATTTGCTTGAAATATTAACTTCAACTCTGGAACATCTCATATGCTCCATGACGCTCAAAACGTCGTTGAAGACCCGGTTCTAAGCCGTAAAGCATGGCACATGAACTATTGAGTAGTCATCACTTTGCTTTGCCAGACGCTCACAACTTCTCGCTCAGCTCCTGCGCGAAGCAGTTCGCACCCAGCGGTGCTTCCAGACGTAATTTTTCTCAGGCAGAATGAGGATAATCCTCGTTACGGACCCAGTCCGTAATTGCTACCATCATCTTTCAACTTTGCTTTCTCAAGGAACGCATTAAAATTCAACGGAACAACAAAGACGAGCCATCTATCTACAAGAAACATAGACAAGCAAAATACTATCAGTACTAAGCTCATGATAAATTTAAGTTTAATTAATCATATTAAAACTCCCACTTAGACAGACATCTCTAGTTATCTAAGTGATTACGTGATCCAAATCAACTAAACCATGTCCGATCATCACGTGAGATGGAGTAGTTTCAATGGTGAACATCACTATGTTGATCATATCTACTATATGATTCACGCCGACCTTTCGGTCTCCGTGTTCCGAGGCCATATCTGTTATATGCTAGGCTCGTCAAGTTTAACTCGAGTATTCAGCGTGTGCAACTGTTTTGCACCGTTGTAGATGGACGAGAACTTATCACACCCGATCATCACGTGGTGTCCGGGTACTACGAACTTTGGCAACGGTGCATACTCGTGGAGAACACTTCTTGATAATTTTAGTGAGAGATCATCTTATAATGCTACCGCCAATCAAAGCAAGATAAGATGCATAAAGGATAAACATCACATGCAATCAATATAAGTGATATGATATGGTCATCATCATCTTGTGCTTGTGATTCCATCGCCAAGCACCGCCATGATCACCATCGCCACCGCGCCGACACCTTGATCTCCATCGTAGCATCGTTGTCGCCTCGCCAACTATTGCTTCTACGACTATCGCTACTCCTTAGTGATAAAGTAAAGCAATTACATGGCGCTTGCATTTCATACAATAAAGCGACAACCATATGGCTCTCGCCAGATTGCCGATAACTCGTTACAAAACATGATCATCTCATACAATAAAATATAGCATCACGCCTTGACCATATCACATCACAACATGCCCTGCAAAAACAAGTTAGACGTCCTCTACTTTGTTGTTGCAAGTTTTACGTGGCTGCTACGGGCTGAGCAAGAACCGTTTTACCTACGCATCAAAACCACAACGATAGTTTGTCAAATAGACTCCGCTTTAACCTTCTCAAGGACCGGGCGTAGTCATACTCGGTTCAACTAAAGTGAGAGAGACAGACACCGCCGGTCACCTTTAAGCAACGAGTGCTCGGAGCGGTGAAACCAGTCTCGCGTAAGCGCACGCGTAATGTCGGTCGGGCCGCTTCATCTCACAATACCGCTGAACCAAAGTATGACATGCCGGTAGGCAGATGACTTGTATCGCCCACAACTCACTTGTGTTCTACTCGTGCACATGACATCAACGATAAAACCAGGCTCGGATGCCATTGTTGGGGAACGAGTAATTTCAAAAAATTCCTACGAACACGCAAGATCATGGTGATGGCATAGCAACGAGAGGGGAGAGTGTCCGCCCACGCACTCGTGAGACCGAAAGCGAAGCGTTATAACAACGCTGTTGATGTAGTCGACGCCTTCACGATCCAACCGATCCAAGCACCGAACGCACGGCACCTCCGAGTTCGCACACGCTCAGCTCGATGACGATCCCTGACCGATCCAGCAAAGTGTCGGGATGAGTTCCACAAGACGACGGCGCAGGACGATGTTGATGCTCCACCGACGCAGGCTTCGCTTAAGCTCCGCGACGATATGACTTCTCCGGCGCAGGCTTCGCCTAAGCTCTACGACGATATGACCGAAGTGGAATATGGTGGAAGGGGCACCGCACACGGCTAAGGAACGATCCGTAGATCAACTTGTGTGTCCGGGTGCCCCTTGCCCTCAGATATAAAGGAGCAAAGGCGGGTGCGGCCGGCCCTAGGGAGGCGCGCCGAGGAGTCCTACTCCCACCGAGTAGGACCCCCCCTTTCCTAGTTGGAGTAGGATTGGGGAGGGAAGAGGGAAGGCGCCGCCTCTCTCCTGTCCTATTCGGACTAGAGGGGGGGGCGCTGCCTGCCCCGGCCGGCCCTTCCACTTCTCCCTTGTGGCCCATTAAGGCCCATATACCCCCGGGGTTCCGTAACCCCTGTTCCTAAGAACTTCCAGCTTTCATTCGAACCCTTCCAAGTCCAAACATAGGCTTCCAATATATCAATCTTTATGTCTCGACCATTTCGAGACTCCTCGTCATGTCCGTGATCACATCCCGGACTCAACAACCTTGGTGCATCAAAACTTATAAACTCATTATTAATCATCATCAAACGTTAAGCGTGCGGACCCTACGGGTTCGAGAACTATGTAGAAATGACCTAGAACCATTCTCGGTCAATAACCAATAGCGGAACCCGGATGCCCATATTGGTTCCTACATATTCTACGAAGATCTTTATCGGTCAAACCGCATAACGACATCGTTGTTCCCTTTGTCATCGGTATGTTACTTACCCGAGATTCGATCGTCGGTATCCAATACCTAGTTCAATCTCGTTACGGTAAGTCTCTTTACTCGCTCCGTAATACATCATCTCACAACTAACTCATTAGTTGTAATGCTTGCAAGGCTTTAAGTGATGTGTATCACCGAGAAGGCCTAGAGATACCTCTCCGACAATCGGAGTGACAAAACCTAATCTCAAATACGCCAACCCAACAAGTACCTTTGGAGACACTGTAGTACTCCTTTATAATCACCCAGCACGCCAGGACGCTTGGTAGTACCCAAAGTGTTCCTCCGTAAACGGAGTTGCATAATCTCATAGTTACAGGAACATGTATGAGTCATGAAGAAAGCATTAGCAACATACTAAACGATCAAGTGCTAAGCTAACGGAATGGGTCATGTCAATCACATCATTCTCCTAATGAGGTGATCCCATTAATCAAATGACAACACATGTCTATGGTTAGGAAACATAACCATCTTCGATTAATGAGCTAGTCCAGTAGAGGCATACTAGTGACTATCTGTTTGTCTATGTATTCACACATGTATTATGTTTCCGGTTAATACAATTCTAGCATGAATAATAAACATTTATCATGGTATAAGGAAATAAATAATAACTTTATTATTGCCTCTAGGGCATATTTCCTTCAGGTGTTGTTTAAGCTTATTTATGCAAACAAGAGCAATAGAGTTCGTAAAAGTTTTTCTTTTTCCCTTTCAGTTTATCAACTGAATTGCTTGAGGACAAGCAAAGGTTTAAGCTTGGGGGAGTTGATACGTCTCCAATGTATCTACTTTTCCTAACGTTTCACCTCTTGTTTTGGACTCTAATTTGCATGATTTGAATGAAACTAACCCCGAACTGACGCGGTTTTCAGCAGAACTACCATGGTGTTGTTTTTGTGCAGAAATAAAAGTTCTTGGAATAGAACGAAATTTTGCGAGGTTTTTTTATACAACAAATAAGAATATCTGGAGCCAAGATCCATCAGAGGGGGCACCTGGGTGGGCGCAACCCACCAGGGCGCGCTCCCCTCCTGGCGCGCCCAGGTGGGTTGTCCCCACCTGGTGGCCCCGCGGACCCTGAAACCGACGCTATAAAATCCTATTTTTCCAGAAAAAAATCAGGGAGAAAGAATTATCGCGATCCACAAGATGGAGCCGCCATCACCTCTTGTCCTTCATTGGGAGGCCACATCTGGAGTCCGTTTGGGGCTCCGGAGAGGGGGATCTTCGTTCTTCGTCATCACCAACCCTTCTCCATCGCCAATTCCATGATGCTCCCAACCGGGAGTGAGTAATTCCTTCGTAGGCTCGTTGGTCAGTGTGGAGTTGGATGATATTCATCATGTAATCGATTTAGTTTTGTTAGGGCTTGATCCCTAGTATCCACTATGTTCTAAGATTGATGTTGCTATGACTTTGCCATGCTTAATTCTTGTCACTTTGGGCCCGGGTGCCATGATTTCAGATCTGAATCGTTTATGTTATCACCATTATATCCATGTTCTAGATCCGATCTTGTAAGTTATAGTCACCTACTACGTGTTATGATCCGGCAACCCCGAAGTGACAATAGTCGGGACCACTCCCGGTGACGACCGTAGTTTGAGGAGTTCATGTATTCACCGTGTGTTAATGCTTTGTTCCGATTCTCTATTAAAAGTAGGCCTTAGTATCCCTTAGTTCAATAGGACCCCGCTGCCACGGGAGGGTAGGACAAAAGATGTCATGCAAGTTCTTTCCATAAGCACGTATGACTATTTACGAAATACATGCCTACATTATATTGATGAACTGGAGCTAGTGTCGTATCGCCCTAGGTTATAACTGTCTCATGACGAATATAATCCAACAAGTCACCGATCCAACGCCTATGAATTTATCTTATATTGTTCTTGCTAAGTTACTACTGCTATCATCATTGTTACACTTGCTACAAAATTACTACTATCACTGTTACCGATACTATTGTTGTTGTCACTACTATCAAAACTACCATATTACTTTGCTACTGATCACTTTGCTGCAGATAATTAATCTGCAGGTGTGGTTGAATTGACAACTCAGCTGCTAATACCTTCAAATATTCTTTGGCTCCCCTTGTGTCGATTCTATAAATTTTGGTTGAATACTCTATCCTCGAAAACTGATGCGATCCCCTATACCTGTGGGTTATCGAAGACCTCGGTGAAGCTGCTTATATATTGGGCATCAAGATCTATAGAGATAGATCAAGACGCTTAATAGGACTTTCATAAAGCACATACATTGATAAAGTTTTGAAGAAGTTCTGGATCAGTCAAAGAAAAGGTTCTTGCCTGTGTTACAAGGTGTGAAGTTGAGTCAGACTCAATGCCCGACCACTGCAGAAGATAAAGAGGAAATGAAAATCATTCCCTATGCCTCAGCCATAGGTTCTATCATGTATACTATGTTGTGTACCAGACCTGATGTGTGCCTTGCTATAAGTTTAGTAGGGAGGTACCAAAGTAATCTAGGAGTGGATCACTGGACAGCGGTTAAGAACATCCTAAAGTACCTGAAAAGGACTAAGGATATGTTTCTCGTTTATGGAGGTGACAAAGAGCTCGTCGTAAATGGTTACGTCGATGCTAGCTTTGACACTGATTCGGATGACTTTAAGTCACAAACCAGATACATATTTATATTGAATGGTGGAGCTATCAGTTGGTGCAGTTCCAAGCAGAGCGTTGTGGCGGGATCTACGTGTGAAGCGGAGTACATAGCTGCTTCGAAAGCAGCAAATGAAGGAGCCTGGATGAAGGAGTTCATATCCGATCTAGGTGTAATACCTAGTGCATCGGGTCCAATAAAAATCTTTTGTGACAATACTGGAGCAATTGCCTTAGCGAAAGAATCCAGATTTCACAAAAGAACCAAACACATCAAGAGACGCTTCAACTCCATCCGTGATCAAGTCAAGGAGGGAAACATAGAGATTTGCAAAATACATACGGATCTAAATGTAGCAGACCCGTTGACTAAGCCTCTTCCACGAGCAAAACATGATCAGCACCAAGACTCCATGGGTGTTAGAATCATTACAATATAATCTAGATTATTGACTCTAGTGCAAGTGGGAGACTGAAGGAAATATGCCCTAGAGGCAATAATAAAGTTGTTATTTTATATTTCCTTATTCATGATGAATGTTTATTATTCATGCTAGAATTGTATTGATCGGAAACCCAAATACATGTGTGGATACATAGACAAAACACCGTGTCCCTAGTAAGTATCTACTAGACTAGCTCGTTAATCAAAGATGGTTAAGTTTCCTAACCATAGACATGTGTTGTCATTTGATGAACGGGATCACATCATTAGGAGAATGATGTGATGGACATGACCCATCCGTTAGCTTAGCATATTGATCGTTCAGTTTTATTGCTATTGCTTTCTTCATGTCATATACATATTCCTTTGACTATGTGATTATGCAACTCCCGGATACCGGAGGAATACCTTGTGTTCTACCAAACCTCACAACGTAACTGGGTGATTATAAAGATGCTCTACAGGTATCTTCGAAGGTGTTTGTTGGGTTGGTACAGATCGAGATTAGGATTTGTCACTCCGAGTATAGGAGAGATATCTTTGGGCCCTCTCCGTAATACACATCATAAGAAGCCTTGCAAGCAAAGTGACTAATGAGTTAGTTGCGGGATGATGTATTACGGAACGAGTAAAGAGACTTGCCAGTAACGAGATTGAACTAGGCATGAAGATAACGACGATCGAATCTCGGGCAAGTAACATACCGATGACAAAGGGAATTACGTATGTTGTCATAACGGTTCAACCGATAAAGATCTTCGTAGAATATGTAGGAGCCAATATGAGCATCCAGGTTCCGCTATTGGTTATTGACCGGAGAGGTGTCTCGGTCATGTCTACATAGTTCTCGAACCCGTAGGGTCCGCACGCTTAGCGTTCGATGACGATTTAGTATTATATGAGTTATGTGATATGGTGACCAAATGTTATTCGGAGTCCCGGATGAGATCGCGGACATGATGAGGAGTCTCGTAATGGTCGAGAGGTAAAGATTGATATATAGGATGATAGTATTCGGACACAAGAAGTGTTCCGGAGTGTATCGGGTATTTACCGGAGTACCGGGGGGGGTACCGGAACCCCCTCGGGAGGAATAATGGGCCATATGGGCCATGAGAGGGGAGCACAGCAGCCCACAAGGGGTGGCGCGCCCCCCTATGGTAGGAGGCCGATTGGGAGAAGGAAGAGGGGTCCCCCCCCCCTTTCCTTCCTCCCTTCCCTCTTCCCTTTTCCTCTCTGGTAAAATAAGGAAGGGGGCGCCACTTGGGAAACCCCAAGTAGGATTCGGATCCTACTTGGGGTGCCCCATGGCTGCCTCTCCTCCCCTCCCACCTATATATATGGGGGAGGGGCGCCTAGAACACACAACAACAATCGTTAGCCGTGTGCGACGTCCCCCTCCACAGTTTACACCACGGTCATAGTTTTGCGGTGCTTACGCGAAGCCCTGCGAGAATCACTTCACCATCACCGTCACCACGCCGTCGTGCTGACGGAACTCATCTACTACTTTGACACCTTGCTGGATCAAGAAGGCGTCGGACGTCACCGAGCTGAACGTGTGCAGAACTCGGAGGTGCCATACGTTCGGTGCTTGATCGGTCGGAGCTAGAAGAAGTTCGACTACATCAACCCGCTGTCAAACGCTTCCGCTTTCGGTCTACGAGGGTACGTGGACACACTCTCCCCCCTCGTTGCTATCCATCTCCTAGATAGATCTTGTGTGAGCATAGGATTTTTTTAAAAATTGCATGCTACGTTTC
Source organism: Aegilops longissima (assembly GCA_021605205.1). Classification (NCBI taxonomy): domain Eukaryota; kingdom Viridiplantae; phylum Streptophyta; class Magnoliopsida; order Poales; family Poaceae; genus Aegilops; species Aegilops longissima. Next base: position 591,808,120 of record CM038682.1, read on the forward strand.
CCAACAGGCCCCTCGTGGCTCGTCTCGATCTCCACCAAAGCTTTTTGTGTTTCTTGTCGCCCCCAAAAGTCGTGTTAGGCAATATATTTTGACATCCGTATATATTAATTTCCCGTGAAATAAAAAACAAGCAAAAAATAGGAACCGCTAGTGGGCACTAAATTAATAGGTTAGTCCATAAAAATAATCTAAATTTATATAAAAAAAATTTTAAAATGATAATATAATACTGGAACAATTAAAAAATTATAGATATGTTTGAGATGTATCAGCTAGTATCGAAACTGACTGACGTGACTTCCGCGTCATGGTGGGAGGAATTAGTGCGCTCTGGGCATGGAGCGGAGAGACTAGTTTTTTTTCTAGTTCAATATGCTACCGGATGATAATGACCACCAAGACACGAAGAGAGAACTGACTTGAGGAGAATGATGGTCCATCGTATTCGACCCCAGAGTGTAAATCATGGACAACCTCGTGGAAAATAAAAGTACCATCAAAGATGAAAGTATTCCTATGGCGGATTGCTCAGCATTCCATCCCGACAGCCAATATACTACATCACAGGCACATGTCTGACGTTGTTGCGTGTGTGCTTTGCGGAGCAGAGGATTCATGGAGACATGCTCTGATGGACTGCACTATGGCTCAATGTGTTTAGTCTTTAACATGTGAGAGCTTGCTGGAACATGGGGTGTCAAAATCCTGATACAAATGGTAAGAACTTTATCTTTCGGTTGCATGACAGCTTGTCAGAACCGCCTGCCATGGGGGTGCGGGGCAAGGAGGTAGGCAATGTGACATATTTCAAAGGCCTCTATCAACTCACCACTTTATCAGAGCTTTTCTAGATGATCTTCAAGTGATTGAGGTGCCAAGACGTTCAGATGCGGGAGGCGCCTCGGTAGCAAAAGCGACACAATGGATACAGCCGCCAGTAACATTATCCAAAATAAAGTGGACGCAGCTACTCCAAGGAACAACAGGTTCAACGTCGTGACAGTCGTTTGCCGCGACCATGATGGGGTTTTCTTAGGAGCTTTATGTAATTGTGTTTAAACACATCAATGATCCACCTACATTGGAAGCTCTGGCGATTCAGGAGGCTCTAGCCCTTGCCGTGGATCTCAATTTACAAATGATTCATGTTGCATCAGACTACAAGGTGGTGGTGGATGACATCAAGCAGCGTAGAATGACCGGCTACGGAGCTATCACACATGAATATCATAGACTACAATAGTTCTTTTACTATTTGTACTTTCGTTCACGAATTTATGAGCTCAAAATTTGAGGCTCGCAATTTTACGAAGCTTGCTTAGGTCGACCGCCATGTTTGGCTAGGACACCCCGGTGATCTTTTATTCATCCCTATAGACACTGTGACGAATTAATAAAGTTTCGCGAGACCGCCTAAAAATGAGCATTGCGTAGTGCTCACTATGAGGTATGAGCGATCCAGCGCTGCCCACACCCTCCTACTCCTAGCAACAGTTCATATGAAAGTAGAGAGTATCCCCTGCAAAAGGTCACTCCCCGCCTCCTTCCGTGATGACAAGTGTCACACAGCTTGCGCGACACTTGCCACAATATGGAAGTTTTGTGTTTTTTTTGCAGATTCATTTTTCCAAACATTTTATCTATTGAATCGTGCAACAAATCATGAATCGGGTTCTCCGTTGTGTTTCCCGTGTCGATACCTTTGAAACTAGATTTCATGTTAATAAGTTTGGATGAAGTTTTTCCTGAAAAAGAAAACAAGAATAAAAATGAAAACATGAAAAAAACTGAAGGAAAAACGGAAACCAAAAAAGGGAAACCGAAAGCACACCTATGTTTTCACATTGTTTGGGGGCGGGGGGCACCGTTGTGTTTTTTTTTTCACTTTTCGGAAATCATAGTTCTGCTTCACCATGAAGCACAACTGTGTTTTTCACTTTCGAAAACACAGCTGTACTTCACGTGGAAGCACAACACAATTGTGTTTATTCTTCACACACTGTACTTCACGCGAGCAAAAATTAAAAATAAAAACCTTTTAAGAAACGTAAAAAACCAAGCAAAATACAAAACAATCCAAAAAACATGTCCAAGGAAAAAGTCGCCACTGATGTGTTTAACGCGAGACACATGGCAGCGGCTAGGTGCACCAGGCTACTACATGTGCATCCTATGTGTATCCCTCCCAAGGGGTACGTTGGGTGTTTGCGGCTTACTGCGAGCAACAAAATGTGTACTGGCCTGATTTTACCTCGGCAATCCTCGCCGAGGGCACAGTTCAGCTTACGCATTGCCCAGGGGAAGCAAGCAAAATGGTAGACACTTTAGCTAAAATTCTTATGATTCAAATCTATCAATTAAGTACACTATACTGAGGCATGACAATCGATTGAGGTCTACAATTTAGAACTGGGTTACCTGATTTTGATCGGGTCAACAATTACTCAGGAAGTTCTCTCATACAACTCTTTTAATTCACTATGCTCTCTAATTTTGGAGCTCTTCCATTCCATTGACGTATTTAATTTTGGAATTGGTTCACATTTTAACCTGATCAACGACTGTTCAAATCAATCAACAACAGACTATAAAAACATATCTACCCCGTGCACCCTCTCAGCACCTAAAAAAAGCGTCAACATATGATACTGTAGCATCAATATAGTAAATGCAACCACCGACTCAGAAAAATTACCCACATAATGAGTTGATTAGCAAATACACATATAATCACACCGCGAAAGCCTATCAAAACACTTCAATATAAGTAAAAAAAGAAAACAAACTCCATTATCTCCCCCACGCGGCAAACCAAATATTTCCGCAGTTTCAAAATATAAGGTGTATTAGTTTTTTGAAAGTCAAATTTATTTAACTTTGACCAAGTTAAGAGCAAAGTATCATATCCACAATACTAATTAAATAAAACATTAAAATTAATTTCATGATGAATATGATAATACGGATTTGATATTATGAATGTTGATATATTTCTCTACAAATTTGGTCAAACTCAAAGAGATTTGACTTTTCAAAAAACTAATGACCGTAAATTTTGAAATAGTGGAAGTAAAAAAAAAACTTAACAACACCGATGGCGCAGCAAAGCGCGCCTAACCCTTCTAGTTCTATAAATATTTGGGACGGTGATGCATCTATTTTCTTCTAGCTGAACTGATTGGTGATGTAACTATATATCATCTAAATTCAATAAAGTGAGCACACCTTTAAAAATATGCGTACAGGCCTAGTAATGGAATTTATGTTTCTGCAAGAAAAACGGTACTCCCTCTACCATCTAAATTCAATAAAGTAGTTGGCTTTAGCAGATCGTAAGTTGTTCCTTGTACTCGGGTCGCCTCTCCCGGGGGCGACTCGGGAGGGCTCCGCCGCCGCCGCCTAGTCCCTCCAGCGCCCTTCTCCTCCTCCGCCACTGTCGATGGACGGCGTCGGGCAAAGCCCGTGCGTGCGACGGCGGCGGCGGAGGGTCTCTCCTCCCGTTCTCGGATTCACGGCGGCGCTGGGCGCCCCGATCCATGGTGCGACCCTCCCGACGGTGTGGCGGATCCGAGGCGGCGGACTCGCGGTGGTGCATGTGTTCTCGATCCATGGGTGTAGGACTCCGGCAGCATGCAGTTCGGCGGCGGGATCGGTCGACGGCGGGCTTGGGCGATGGCGTTGGCCGCGCGGTGCCGGATCTCGTCGCTCGCGGCGGATCTCGCCACTCCGACCTTCGCGGAGGAACCTGGACCAAGGGTGGCGACCCCGTTAGGCATGGCGACGGCGTCCTCGGCTGGCGACGTTCACGGGGGGGTGGATGGACGGCGTCTTGACCGCGTGGGCAGTGAGTCACCGGTGGATCTTCTCCGCGCTGCAGGCTCTCTCCCGCTGCACTTGGTGGCTTACGATCACGGTCGTCGGCCTCGGTGCGTTCGCGGGGCTGGTAGATGTGACATCGGAGCGGAGGAAACTCTGGATGACTCGTTCATCCCGACGGTGGCGACGACCAAGGTCGTCGTTCTCCTACTTGCAGGCGTCGTCGAGGTCCCTGCCCTCCACCTCGACCCCATGCCCGGGTGAAAACCCTAAATCTTCTTAGATTGGGCGGCGGCGGCACTGCGTGTGTCGTGCCCTTCTTGGAGGCGCCGCCTGGAGCGATTGGGTGCTCGGTTTGAGGAACTGCAGGCGGAGGGGACGGGACCAGTGGCAGCATGTGGTGTTTCGTGTCGGAGGAGCGGCGTGGCATCCGCACGCCGACAACAGCAGTCTCGGCCGGATGGAGCAGCGTGGTCTCGCCGGTGGGCTTGTGATGATGGACGAGCGCAGATGGTGGCGTTGTCGGCGTTGTGGTGGCGTCGACGGCGGCTAGACCGGCAAGGTAGATGTAGCAAGACAACACCGAAGATGGATTGGTGGCGGTGGCTGCGGCGGCCTCATACCCGCAGCGTCGAGTTGAGGAATGCGCCGATGGTGGGTGCCTAATACCCGCAGCGTCTGGTTGGAAACTCGGTCTTAGATGTTAGGTTTGGCTGCGAGGTCTGTTTGGTATTAGCCTGCACTATCAAGATCCTCACATCAACCTGGATAGGAGTAGCGACGGTGTTGCTTGCCAGGCGGTGGCTTTAGTTTTATCATTGTATGACTTTGTAAGCGCTTCACAGATAATTAATAAAGTGGCTGCGTCATCATTCGGACGCGAGAAGGAGTCCTCCTCCATTTCTAAAAAAGTAAAAAAATTGTTCCTTGCCATGTTCAACCTTTCAATCGTGGGTGTGCACCTCTATACATTTCATTCATTTTGTTTCTTCATGTTTGATCTTTACTCGTTCGTCTATGCTCATCCGATCCAATCAATGGCCCCGCACTGCACTAGTTGTTCACGTGGTACAGGTCGACACTCCGCAAAACAATATGAATCGCCAAACATCTGATCTGTATAGACAATGGAGATAGACACGTAACCCCAGCCTGACCATCCACGTGGCAGCACATCACAATCAGACAAAACAATGACAGAATTGTCGAATTTGAACGTGACAAGTTACAGGAGCTAGATAAATATATTTTTTGACAGGCGACAGCAGGAGCTCCCAAATCTTTATAGAAAGAGAAAGAGGTCGAAGCTCCAGAGTACAACACAGAACACAAGCAAGACCATGCAGTGATCAGGACCGAGCCTGCTCTTCTGTTTCCTTCTATCAATGAAAAAATACACAAATTTTACGTATTCGTAAAAATAAATCATTTGACAAAATTTACTACTTTTCGAGAAATATTCTTCGAAGGTACGTCTCACAAACTAAGTTTAGAACCTTGACAAATGCTTGGTTTCTATAGGAATTTAACTATTTTCCGCAAAAACATACATGCACTTATATCAGCATACCTCATGACCAAGGGATTCTGCAGTTTGCTCAAGGTTAAACAAGGGAAGACGGATTCTAAATTTGTTCCTTGCCCCGAGGGGAAGCATGTAGGGCCACATGCTAGCATATGTTCTGCTTTGGTCTAATTGAATTAGAGTACATTTACAAAAAGAACCTGTAAACAAACCATACCAGACTTGATCGTATCACCCGTATCTGAAGTAATGACCTTTGGTGACCAAATAAAGGCAGGGAGCAAATGGTCCTATGACGACATGATATCATCCCATACCGTGGTCCACCAGCAGATTAATAATTTTATTTTATTGCCAGAAGTGGATCGAAATAATTTTGGACATTGTTTACCGGCCTCTCTCTGTCTCAGAACACATAACATTATGCAGAGAGGATTTTTTGGTAGTACATTGGTAGTGTATCATTTAGGAGTAGGCGGCAATGACCTGTTGAAAAAGCAGCAAGCGGATGAACCAAGTGTTAGGTATGGTGGCTGTTTTGAGGAAAATATAAGGAGGTTTATGTGTGATAGAGCGTATCATATTACGGGGTTCGGATGCACCGGCAAAGTTTGCACCAACTCTCAAGGTGAGAAAAGGCAATGCGCGGTACCGAAGCGGCTAGAAAATTGCGGAAAGATAAGTGTGTGTATAATCCATGGACTCACATTAGTTATAAAGAACTCATATACTTATTGCAAAAATTTATTAGCCTTCGAAGCAAAGTACTACTACGCATGCTCCTAGGGGAAGGGTTGGTAGGAGTTAACCATCGCACGATCCCGACCGCCACACAAAGGAAGACAATCAACAAATACTTCATTCTCCGACTTCGTTACATAACGGTTCACCATACGTGCATGCTACGGGAATCACAAACTCCAACACATGTATTTTTCAATTTCACAATTACTCAACTAGCACAACTATGATATTACCACCTTTATATCTCAAAACAATCATCAAGCATCAAATTTCTCATGATATTAATTAAAGCAAATTGCCATGCTATTTTAAGGCTCTCAAAATAATGTAAGTGAATCGTGAGAGATCAATAGTTTCTATAAAACAAATCCACCACCGTGCTCTAAAAGATATAAGTGAAGCACTAGAGCAAAACTATATAGCTCAAAAGATATAAGTGAAGCACATAGAGTATTCTAATAATTTTCGAATCATGTGTATCTCTCTTAAAAGGTGTGTACAGCAAGGATGATTGTGGTAAACTAACAAATAAAGACTCAAATCATGCAAGACGCTCCAAGCAAAACACATATCATGTGGTGAATAAAAATATAGCTCCAAGTAAAGTTACCGATGGAAGTAGACAAAAGAGGGGATGCCTTCCGGGGCATCCCCAAGCTTTGGCTTTTTGGTGTCCTTAATTATCTTGGGGGTGCCATGGGCATCCCCAAGCTTAAGCTCTTGCCACTCCTTGTTCCATAATTCATCAAATCTTTTACCCAAAACTTGAAAACTTCACAACACAAAACTTAACAGAAAATCTCGTGAGCTCCGTTAGCGAAAGAAAACAAAAGACGTACTGTAATGAACTCATTCTTTATTTATACTAGATGATACCCTGCATTTTGCCGCGGGAATTTATAGCACAACCTAGGAGCAGGATCGTGAATTGACAAAATAGTAGACCTTGAAAAGAAATACAATATATGTATGTTTGAACCTTTGATGGCATTACATAAAATTAGACGAATTAGTCTATTGTAGAGTATCTCCACCGTGAATTAGATGCATCCTTTTGTGGAAATTACAATGAATAATCAATAACAAAAAAAAGGATATACCGCAAAAAATAACATAAAAAAGGAAATGACATCTATGAGTAATAGTTGAACATAATACAATTTGATTGTCTATTAGAAGTGCAACGCAGCAAAAAAAAACTAAGGAGATTTCATGCTAATTTGTGAGCCCCATGGTGTTAGTGCGCCTAAATAGAAATTAGCTTGCACTGTACACCTTGATACATTTTACGACGAAGAATGTGGACATATACAAAATGGCATGGTACCTGATAATCCTGGGGCAGGGCATACGTTTCACTGAAAACTAAGCCTAAGCCCAACCCGACACAAACACCTTGAAGCATGAAACCTGGACTGAGGCCAGACAAAACCACTAACGGAATTTTCTGATTGGTTATCTATAATAGGAACCCACACTTTTCAGTTCTGCTAGTGGTTTAAAATCAATCATGCACATCTGGCAAAAACACATCCATACATTTCAGAATCTGTACACGTGTTCAGGCCATAAATCAATCACTAAAGTCTAAAAAATAAATCACTAAAAAGATGAAAACAACCTGCATATGCAGTTATACACATCAGGAACGCAAAGAGCATATGCATCTCTAATTCTCCTGCACATGACGCACCAGGCCACCAGGGAAACTACACAGACGTGGAGATCTTGATAAAGAAACGATGGGGGCGGCCTCATCTTCCTGATCTTACCTCGGGCAACAGAGGAACTACTTGGATTGGGATCTGGTAGACTACACCTTGCTCGGCGTGGCCTCCATGAGCGCCGCCAAAGTACATCTTGCGGCCGTCGCTCTCGCCCTTCTCAACTCTTCTTCTCTTGCCCTTCCCAGCTATTCTGATTCCGGATAAGATCTTCCAACCAAGCTGACTCAAAACAAAATCGTTCAGATATCTGAAGATAAAGAGGAAGCAGAGCTGCAGAGCCATCACCTTTAGCGCAGGTGATGCTCGAGGAGGACGTCGGGGCTGGCACGCGTGGTTCACTGTGGTCGGGTCAACAGGGAGGTGCAGGCTTGGGCCAAAATAGTCTACCCCGACGGCCATCTTGGGGCTCTTGGTCAGCAACAAAAGCAATTTTGAGAGATGCATAAATAGAGGGAAGAAGAGAAGAACTGAACTGACTGCAGTAGACAGTAGAGACTTATTGATTGGGGGTGACGAAGGGAACCATGGATGGAAGATGGAGGAAGAGACAATGATGAAGGAGCCGAACAGACTAAAACGCTTGGGGTGAACAGTTCGGAGATGCATTGATAGTTACGTGGGTTGCTGGTTCATTGGTGGCTGCATTCGTGGCCGATAACATACGTTAGCTGCTGGTTCATGGGTGGACCAAGAAAGTGATGGCATGTCCTCATGGGATCAGTTTTTGCTGAGATGGCATAGTTGCTGATGTGGACAATGTGCATGATGAGAGAATAGGTAGAAGTGGGGACAACTTCTTAAGAATGTAGATTGGTGTTAAACCTACTATATTCCAACTTCTCTATGGTTTATAAACTCTTTTACTAGCCATAGATTCATCAAAATAAGCAAACAACACACGAAAAACAAAATCTGTCAAAAACAGAACAGTTTGTAGTAATCTGTAACTAACGCAAACTTCTGGAACTCCAAAAATTCAGCCAAAATAGGACGACCTAGGCAATTTGTTTATTGATCAGCAGCAATTGGAATCAATATTTTATCACGATCTGGTGACTTTTAACAATTATTTTCGTGAACAGAAAGTTTCTGGAAATTACAGCAAGATCAAATAACTATCATCCAAGAAGATCCTATAGGTTTAACTTGGCACAAACATTAATTAAAACATAAAAACACATCTAACCAGAGGCTAGATCAAATATTTATTCCTAAACAGAAGCAAAAAGCAAAAAAACTAAAAATAAAATTGGGTTGCCTCCCAACAAGCGCTATCGTTTAACGCCCCTAGCTAGGCATAAAAGCATGGATAGATCTAAGTATTGCCATAATAATGATACGGCAAGTCATGAAAACTTTTCTCATATTCTCTATGTTCAGCAGCAAGTTTTCTTTGAGGCATGCAAAATAATCAAAATGGCTAAATTTAATGGGACAAAAGTCCCCAAGATCAATCTCGGGAGGTATGGGTTCCGCCCTTGGCCCTTTGTATTGCACAACCAATTCATCATTACAAGCATTCTTTTGGCAAAAAGTAACAAGCCTTCATTCAAGAGAAAAACATAATCCATTATTCTGAATAGCAAAATCATCATTAAGCTCGGAAATTCTATCAACTAGAACATCAGCTGGAACCTTTTTCCTAAGATTTTCATTATAAGCAACATGATCCAAAGATTGTAAATGCATCATGTCTTCTTGATTAAAAAGGATAGCTTCTGTGGGAGGATGACTAGCATCTACCCTATAATGCGCAAAGATTTCTCTAGCCTCTTTCATTATGAATCTAAACTCATGAGCCAAAAGATAGTATGCACGCTAATGTAAGAATGCTCAATATTAGAAAAATCTAAAAAAAATCTTTGTATGCAAGGATGCATATGAAGAAATTGCCTTTCAAGTTCAACTACAAGCAAAGATATTGCATCCGCTAGGCTACTAGTTTTATGAAGAATAGAGACACCCATAATGGGCAAAGCACCGGCACAAGTAAAGAAATCTTGAATAACTCCTTTCCCAATAATATTACCACTACCGACTTGAAACTTTTTGGTGTGCAAGATGGTAGGTTCCTCAAGAGGATCATCAAAAGCATCAAAATTTCCCAAGTTGTTATTATTGCCTTCATTAGCGATAACCTCCCCAGATTCAGACACGGCGAAGGAAAGACGAGCGAAAAGAGGCAAACGGAAAAAGAGAGGGCGAATAAAACGACAAGGGTGAAGTGGGGGAGAGGAAAACGAGAGGCAAATGACAAATAATGTAATGCGGGAGATAAGAGTTTGTGATGGGTACTTGGTATGTTGACTTTTGCATAGACCTCCCCGGCAACGGCGCCAGAAATCGTTCTTGCTACCTCTTGAGCACTGCGTTGGTTTTCCCTTGAAGAGGAAAGGGTGATGCAGCAAAGTAGCGTAATTATTTCCCTCAGTTTTTGAGAACCAAGGTATAATTCCAGTAGGAGGCTACGCGCGAGTCCCTCACACCTACACAAACAAATAAATCCTCGCAACCAACGCGATAAGGGGTTGTCAATCCCTACACGGTCACTTATTTAGAGTGAGATCGATAGATATGATAGGATAATATTTTTGGTATTTTTATGATAAAGATGCAAAGTAAAATAAAAGCAAAGTAAAAGCAACGAAATAACTAAGTGTTGGAAGATTAATATGATGAAGATAGACCCGGGGCCATAGGTTTCACTAGTGGCTTCTCTCAAGAGCATAAGTATTTTACGGTGGGTGAACAAATTACTGTTGAGCAATTGATGTAATTGAGCATAGTTAGGAGAATATCTAGGTATAATCATGTGTATAGGCATCACGTCCGAGACAAGTAGACCGACTCCTGCTGCATCTACTACTATTACCCACACATCGACCGCTATCCAAGCATACATCTAGAGTATTAAGTTCATAAGAACAGAGTAACGTAAGCAAGATGACATGATGTAGAGGATAAATTCATGCAATATGATAAAACCCCATCTTGTTATCCTCGATGGCAACAATACAATACGTGCCTTGCTGCCCCTCATCACACCGGGAAAGGACACCGCAAGATTGAACCCAAAGCTAAGCACTTCTCCCATTGCAAGAAAGATCAATCTAGTAGGCCAAACCAAACTGATAATTCGAAAAGACTTGCAAAGATAACCAATCATACATAAAAGAATTCAGAAGATTCAAATATTGTTCATAGATAATCTTGATCATAAACACACAATTTATCGGTCTCAACAAACACACCGCAAAAGAAGATTACATCGAATAGATCTCCACAAGAGAGGGGGAGAACATTGTATTGAGATCCAAAAAGAGAGAGGAAGCCATCTAGCTAGTAACTATGGACCCGAAGGTCTGAGGTAAACTACTCACACTTCATCGGAGAGGCTATGGTGTTGATGTAGAAGCCCTCCGTGATCGATGCCCCCTCCGGCGGAGCTCTGGAATAGGCCCCAAGATGGGATCTCGTGGGTACAGAAAGTTGCGGTGGTGGAATTAGGTTTTTGGCTCCGTATCTGATCGTTTGGGGGTACGTAGATATATATAGGAGGAAGGAGTACGTCGGTGGAGCAACGTGGAGCCCATGAGGGTGGAGGGCACGCCCAGGGGGTAGGCGCGCCCCCCTACCTCGTGGCTTCCTGCTTGATTTCTTGACGTAGGGTCCAAGTCCTCTGGATCATGTTCGTTCCGAAAATCACATTCCCGAAGGTTTCGTTCCGTTTGGACTCCATTTGATATTCTTTTTCTGCGAAACTCTGAAATAGGCAAAAACAGCAATTCTGGGTTGGGCCTCCGGTTAATAGGTTAGTCCCAAAAATAATATAAAAGTGGATAATAAAGCCCAATAATGTCCAAAACAGAAGATAATATAGCATGGAGCAATCAAAAATTATAGATACGTTGGAGACGTATCACCCAGCTCCCGCTCCGACTGCCGGGGGAGGGTGTCTGACGTGTACGTGCAGGACACATCCAGCCGGCTGAATCAAGGAGGATTCATATCTTAGTCTGTTTCGTTTACTTCCAAATATTGTAGCCTCCTTGTACTATATAATCCCATCACGAGATCAAATCAATCCAAGTGCAACAATTATAATTGCTTTCATTGACAATTGCTCAACGGCAGTCATGAGAGCAACTCCAATGGGGCGACCCAAACGGACACGGATTTTGTCCGTATTTTGTCCGTTTGGGTCGCCCGTCCGTCTAGCGGACATGCGGCGGACACGCACAGCCTGTGGATGAACCCAACGCACAAAACCAAAAAGCGGCCAAGCGAGGCTGCCGGCATGGATAAAGACGCAGCTTTCCTCCCTCGACGTCGCGGCTCCTCCACGGCCACCACCGGCCCGCCGCCGCGGCCTCCGCCACCGGCCTGCAGTTCCCCGAGGTCTCCAACCTGCCGGACCGGCGCGCGTGGGCTGCAGCTTGGCGACGGGAGCGCAGCCGCAGATGGGTGGTGCGCTCTCTCAGGCGTCTCCGCCCGTGCGTCCGCCCCCTCGCTCTCCGCCGCCCTGCCTGAGGAGAGAAGCCTTCGCCCTTATGCTTCCGCCAGAGGAGAGAAACGGGCTAGTCACTACTAGAAAAAGGGCTATAGATGGGATTGACACTAATGGCGCACCAGAAAGTTGGTGCGTCATTAGTATATACTAATGGCGCACCACCTGCTGATACGCCATTAGAGTTAAAACTACTAATGACGCACCAGGCAAAGGGTGCGCCATTAGTATCAATTTTTTTTTGAACTAGTGCGCCTGTCCAAACATACTAATGGCGCATCCTGCTTAAGTCGCCATTAGTAGTTGTAACTACTAATGGCGCACCAACGTGGTGCGCCATTAGTATCAATTTTTTTTGAACTAGTGCGCTTGTCCAAACATACTAATGGCGCATCCGGTGAAGTGCGCCATTAGTAGTTGTAACTACTAATGGCGCACCATGCAAGGGTGCGCCATTAGTATCAAAAAAATTTGAACTAGTGCGCCTGTCCAAACATACTAATGGCGCATCCAGATGAAGTGCGCCATTAGTAGTTGTAACTATTAATGGCGCACCACGCAAAGGGTGCGCCATTAGTATTTTTTTTATTTTTGCAAAACTACTAATGGCGCACCGCCTGGAGGTGCGCCATTAGTTACCTGGATTACTAATGGCGCATTTAGTGCTGGTGCGCCATTAGTAAGTGGGCTGCAACAAGATATTTTGGACAGCCTCTCCTACCCACACTCACTTTCTCCCCACTTCATTCTCTCCACCTCCTCCTTGTCTCGGTGCCTCCTCTTTTCACCTCATTTCCACCATAGATTCATTCAAATTAAGTGGTTAAATTACCTTGTTTTAATAGGTAAGTAAGGGGAAGCTATATTTATGTTGTTCTCCCTACAACAATGTGCACATGCACTTTTACGGCCTAGCTAGATCTATGTATGTTCGTGGTGTTGCATATGTTTGTGGTGTTGCATATGTGTTTGTGTTTGGAGGTGTACCGGTATTTGAAATGCGATAGTTGCCAATATTTTGCGGAATGTTGATTCATTTCGTTTAGTGAGAATTTTGGCATTAAGCATTCTTTTGGTCCTATTTTTAGGGAAAGTCATGCCAAATTTTTGTTTGGTTCTAAAATATCGTTTTGCTCTACCCATGAGCGACCATGGTCCGCACGATGACCGAAGGCATCGTGAATAGGTTTTGAGGTCCATGAAGGCGAGATGCTTCAAAAGAACGAGGCGGAGATAAGATGTCCGTGTCGAAGATGCAAGTCAAGAGCCTTATTGCGGACCCGGATTCCGGCAGGTCTTGGGACCACTGCTCTTGCGTGGTTTCATGGATGGCTATCGGTGGCAAGGTGATGAAGATGACTCTGAAGTCGTCCATGGGGGCGGGCAAGAAATGAGGAAGGGCAGCAAGACAACCACCGCGGCTCGGCGGGCGAGAAGACGAAGAATCCCTGTGAGATGATCACGACGGTGATGTCAGTTGTGCACAATCATCATGTAGAAGATGCGGGACATGATGATGAGGAAGATCCGAGCAGGCGACGAGCATGATCATGAAGATGATAATGCCGGCGGAGCGACGACGCTGGACCATCGATGGGCTGGGTGCAGGACCCTCATATTCAAGAGCTGCTTCTCAAGCGAGACGGATAACGCCAGAGCTGCCGCCGAGAGAAAGCCAAGATGGATCAACTTGAGTTATACGCGGTTACTCCATTGTATGAAGGATGCAGGCCCAAGGATACCGCTTTGAAAGTAACGCTCATGGCTCGGAGATGAAGGTAAAACACAAAATGACCGCGCGATGCCGACAAGAACATGTCATTCGCACGAACGTCTTCCCAAGGGGAACAAGTGCCCGACTAGTTTGGAGGAGGCGAAGAAAATCGTGTGTCCTCTCGATTTACGCATGTGAAATACCATGTGTGCATGAACAATTGCATCATTTATCGGGACGAGCACGCGGAGTCTACCATATGTCGGCAAAGCGGCGTCACTCGATACAAGAAGAGGAAGAAAGCTCCTCGAAAAGTGGTGTGGTACTTTCCGATCACTCCTCGTCTGCAGCGCTATTTAGCGGACCCTAAGGTAGCAAAGCTCCTGCGTTGGCACGCGGATAGGGAGGAGAAGAAGCGAGAAGATGACGCAAATGATCCGGAGATAGATAAAAAGACAAGATCTTTGAGTCACCCTAAGGATGCGAGCGGTGGCAAGCGTTGAACTTCAAGACTCGAATTTGGAAAACGATCCAAGGAACATCGTCTTGGGCGCGAGCACCGATGGAGTCAATCCGTTTGGCAGCCAGAGAAGCACACATAGCACTTGGCCTGTGTTTGTGTGGATGTACAACCTTCCCCTGGTTGTGCATGAAGAGGAAGTACATTCACATGAGTATGCTAATTGAAGGGCGAAACAACCAGGAACGACATCAATCAGATCTGGGGCTGCTGAAGAGGAGCTTGACACGCTGTGGAAAACGCCACCAATACGTGGGACGCCGAGAGAAAGAATATTTCCCTATGAGAGCCGCTTTGCCACGACGGTGCACGACTATCTCGATTACGGATATCTCGGGCGGGTAGTCCACGGATTTTACGGATGCGTAAGGTGCATGGATGACACAACGTATCGCCAGCTAGATAGAGATCCCGGGTCTTCAAAAACCGTGTTCATGGGACATCGAAGGTGGCTTCGCGACGATGACCCGTGGAGGAAACGCAAGGATTTGTTCGATGGTGAAACCGAACCCCGAAAACGCCCGTGTACGAGGAGCGGCGAGGAAATAGACAAGCTGTTGAAAAATTGGAAAGACTGCCCACTGCCGGGAAAGAAGCAAAAGGCGCCAGAGCCGGGAAAGAAGCGAAAGGCGCCAGAGCCGCTGCTGAAGGTATGGAAAACGAGGTCATTTTCGGGACTTGCCGTCTTCGAAGATCCACCGTGTGCCTCACAGCCTTGATGTCATGCATATCACGAAGAACGCGTGTGAGAGTCTGCTTGGTACCCGCTCAACATGCCGAGAGGACCAAAGATGGGCGAAAGCAAGGGCGGACTTGAAATCAATGGGCATCGAGGCGGGAGCTTCACGCTAATGATGATGATGATGATGATGATGAGGCGAAGCAGACACGTAAAGTCGTCGCAAAGGCAAAAGGCCAAGAAGACCGGAAATGACTACCTCCCGTGCTTCACTCTAAGTCGGGAGGAGATCGAGCAGTTTTTCACCTGCCTCCTAGGAGTAAAACTTCCTTACGGTTATGCGGGAAGATAAGCAGATACCTAGACCCAGTGAAGCGAAGTTCAGCGGGATGAAGTCTCACGATATCACGCGGCCGATGACGCAGATACTTCAGTTGCAATCCGTGGGATCATGGACACGCACGTCCGCGGAAGCGCTATTTGGCCTATGCAACTTCTTCGACGTCATCTCGGAAGTCGATTGGCGTGAGGCAACTCGAAGGCTACAGGAAGAGATCGTGGTGATACTATGCGAGCTTGAGATGTACTTCCGCCCGCATTCTTAGACGTTATGGTGCATCCGCTGGTCCATATAGTGGAGGATATCATCCAACTCGGGCGACGTCCTGCACAAGCATGATGCCGCTCGAAAGGATGAATGGTGTCATCAAAGGATACGTTCGCAACATGTCACGCCCGAAGGAAGCATAGCCGGGGCTTTCGATCAAGAGTGCATCTCCCTCGCATCGAATTATCTAGGCATCGAGAACCCCGTTGGTGCGCCGTCAGCAGCACCTCGGCAGGCTCATTTGGATGGGGTTACCGTGAGGGTCGCCGCGAAATGCATGTCGACTTCGAGGGTCGACTCGCCGACTTTGAAAGAGCAAACCTAGTCGCGCTACAACACATAGACATGGTCGATCCTTGGGTGGTAGAGCACAAAACCTTTATTAAGAAGACGTACAATGACCGAGGCCAACAGAGGACGGACGGAGATATACTCAAAGAGCACAACTCATGTTTCACGCGTTGGTTCAAGCAGAAGCTTCGTCGTACCCTTTACATGAGGATTCTTCCGCGGAAGAACAACTCATATTCGCCTTGTCATAGGCGCCGAGCACAACTCGATGACCTATGAGGCGCATCACGATATCAACGGCTACACATTCTACACCGAGGCCAAGGACATGAAGAGCGATGGTTATCGAACTCCGGGTAACGATGGAATCCTACACCGTAACGACAAGGACAGATACTACGGAAGGATCGAGGAGATCTGGGAGCTGAGCTACTGTTGGAGAGAAGGTCCCGATGTTCCGTGTCGATGGGCCAAGAACGTCATAAAAGAAGACCGGTATTTCACCACCATGGTTATACCGAAGCCAAATCCAAGACCATGGTATAAAGCGTCACCGCAAAAAATGAGCCATGGGTACTGGCTTCCCAAGTGGACCAATGCTTCTTCATTACCGACCCGCCAAAGCCCGGTCGTGTTGTCGTGAGGAGAGGCAAAAGGAAGATCATCGGAATGGATGGAGTAGCCAATGAGCAAGACTTGACAAGTACGGCGACCGAGGATCGAACATGACGACGATGATGAAGTAGCAGATACACCACAAGAAGAAGCGGGACCACCCTACCTAAAGGACGTCTGTTCCATAGTAGAACTCCATTTGCGAAAAAGAAGGGCAAGAAGATTGTGAAGAGATAGCTAGCTAAGATCGATTGTATTTAAATCAGAGACTTCATTTCTCGAGCACTTTTGATATCATGAATATTTTAAATTTCATGGGCACTTTTGAATTCATGAATATTTTTCAAATTTGATGATATTTTTCATATTCAATATGAAAAAATATTGAATATTCATGAGGACACTCGATCTCGATCCCTCCTCTCGATAGCTATCCCCTCGCTAGACCCCCGCCGCCGAGCACCCCCGCTCCACCGCCGCCGACCCCCGCACCTCCCCGCTCCACCACCGCCCGACGAACCACCGCACCTCCCCGCTCCACCACCGCCGACGACCCACGCACCTCCCCCGCTCCACCGTCCGCCGACACCCCGCACCCTCCCGGCCCGCTCCCACCGCCACCGACACCTCACCCTCCCCACTTTTTGAAGATATTTTAAATAACAAATTTGATGATATTTTCAAATAAGAAATTTGATGATATCTTCAAATAACAAATTTGATGATATTTTCAATTAAAAATAAAAAAACAAATTTGATGATATTTTCAAAAAAAAAATTTGATGATATTTGATGATATCTTCTGTTCTAGTCCTCATGAAAATAACAAATTTGATAAAAAACAAATTATTAGATGCAACAAGAAATAATAAAAAAAAGGTTACTAATGGCGCACCAGAGGAGGGTGAGCCATTGCTATCAGAAAAAAAAATTACTAATGGCGCACCACAGGGTGGTGCGCCATTGCTATAGCTGGATACCCCTTCGCCCGATCCCCCCTTCCCTCTCCCTCGCCAGATCCCCCTTCCCTCCCCCGCCACACCCGCTCCGACGACCCCCGGCCCGCTCCAACGACCCCCGCGCCCGCTCCACACCCGCTCCGGCTCCCCCGCGACCGCTCCACACCCTAGCACCTCCCCACTTCCCCTCCCCTCGCGCTGCTTCACCCTACTAGGTCGTCCCCTTCGACACCACATCGTCCCCACGATCACCGCGTCCCCGCGACACCACCAAGGAGTCCAGAGCTCTGCGGTGTTCTTCACGCCATCTACGGCTAGCCGCTCGAGCTCGACGACTCGCATCATGCGGATCGAGGTCTTCTTCCACCTCCGGCCACCGCGGCCTCACCGTCGATCCGTGTCACCTTGTCAACCCCGACCCCGCACGAGCTCGCCATCGTCTTCCTCTGGTTCCCCTTCCCCCCCACGGCCGTGCTCCCCTCGGCCCCTGGTTGCCGCCTCGTGGCCGTGCTCCCCTCGGCCCTGGTCGCGCCCAGCCCCGCCCAGTAGCGCCACCAAGACCGCGACCGCGCCTCCACTACGCTCGGGCGCGCCCCGCCCCGCCAGCACGCCACAAAGACCGCGATCGCGCCTCCACTACGCTCGGCCTGTTTCATACATGGATTCATTAATGTTATGATGTTGTTATACGCCGGGCCCAGGTCCGTCAAACTAAGATTAGTCGAAAGCAACAAAGAGCACTAACCAACCAAAGTTCCACTAGAATTAGGCCACTAGAGAGGAAATAAACATGTGTGCACTATGCTAAAGGAAGTTGATAAATCCAAACCATGAATTATCAAGTCGCAATCTTTAGCATGAGTATTTCAAATTGCTAGTGAAATGTCTTAGGTTTTACTCCAAGGTAATTAGCTCCACTACATTGTCAGGTTTTCTATTATTTTGTGAAACATCGGGGCATGAATGTTAGTGAATTATGAGAATGATTAAGGGTTCAGCAATCGGATTATAATTATGACCGTAACAGAGGAACAAATATCATGATTAGTGTAATGTAAAAAAAATCAGAAAACCCACTTGAAGTTACTATATTTACTCACTTGGAGTTCTTGTAGTTACTCACTTGGAGTAAAAATTTAGAAAAGAATAAAGTGTAAAATTCAGAAAAGTTACTAAACAGCGAAGCAATGGCCAAAATTCAATGCTTATGAAGAAGGTACTCCAACGATTAAGAGTGCCAATAAGTTCAGTTTTTACTCCCAAACTGGTAACTAAATTACAGTAACAATAAGTTTTCATGTACTAATTCTGCCATAAATTCAGTTTCAAGATTCTACACTAAATATTCAGTTTTCAAGTTTCATACATGTCCTGTTCCTGCATTCTAGTTTGTGTCACCAAACGCTACTACCGTTGCATTTCAAGTTTTCACTAATGTTATGATGTTGTTATAACTGGTTTCATTAATGCTACGCCACGCTGTAGGTGTAATTTGCCACCTATGAAAACATATGCTCTTGCATTTATATTCTGGTACTCATTATTTCCTTGCCTAACAGAAGGTCTCGCTTCTCGCCTGCTCCACTAGCTGCTTTGGGAGACCCATCATGTAATTATGTTATCCCGCTTAAATCAATTTATTACGAAATGTTTGGTGTTTTGTAATATTGGTGAGCATTGTGCTACTGTTATGAGTACCCTCTCATCAATATTGGTGAGCATTGTGCTACTTCTTGTCTCAGATTTGTGATGCTTCTGTTTGTACTACTTGTCGATGTGTAAGATAACTTACGTGTGGATGAGCCTAGCACAACTAGCTATTTGCATACTTGATAGTTCCTCTTCGAAGATATGAGTTAACTTTCTGAACATATGCACACAAAACCAAGTATTTCTTGGATTTCTTTGCACGAGTTAACTTACTAAACAAATGCTTATGGCATCAAGTATTAGCTAGAGTTCTTTGCTTAAGATGTTGTCCATACAAGAATCTAGGCCATTTGGTTCAGTTTCTACCAGCAAGAACACATCAAGTGGGTAAATAGATGCTGCTGCTGGACTATATATTCTGGACTATATGTTCATTGGTACTATATGTTCATTGGTACTATATGTTCAGAATGAGTTAACTTGTTGTCATTTATCGAAATTCATAATGTGCTGGACTATATGTTCATTGGCACTACTTGTGATGTCATTGATGTACTACTTGGGAATTTTGTCAACTTGTGATGTCTGTTGTTGTAATCGAGAAGCCCTTGAGTTTGCCGGAATGTCGATTAACTTCCGTTCTAAGCAAATTGGTACTCCATATGTCCTATTTTCAGCAAAGGTCATGCTGAAATTTTCCGTGAATTTTAGCATGACATTGCTAAAAATAGGACATATGGGGTACTTATGACTAATGCATGGGCCAGGTATCTTAGTACTTAATTAAGTAGAATCAACTGCCCGCCATTCTTGTTGCATTAAACCGTAGGTGGCAATAGAGCCAAGTGATTAGGCCCAACTTAGAATTCTCCTTCCTTTTCTTGATAGGGTATATTATTAGAAGATACCCATATATATCAGTCAACCTAGGGTGCCTCGGCATCGATAAACCGAAATGATAAAATTTACTTAGCATTTAGGGTGCCTCGGCGTCGACAAACCCTAAATTATAAAACCTTGGCTTTTAGGGTGCCTCGGTGTCGATAAAACCGAAATGATGAAAGCTTAGGCTTTTAGGGTGCCTCGGCGTCGAAAAACCCTCAATGATAAAAGCTTAGATTTTAGGATGCCTCGGTGTCGACAAACCCTAAATGATGAGACCATGATCTTGTTCCTTGACAATAACTAACTTTTGACCAAACTTTGTTTCTATTTAGAGAGAAACATGGCCCACAACGATGAGGCCGGGGTTGAGCGGCAAGGCATTCTAGGAGCTGTCCCAGAGATGGAGGAACAACCTCACTTGTATGAGGACGCCGCCTTCCCCATCGATCCCGAGACCACCGATGGTACCGCCGAGGATGACCCCACCGATGCCACCACCGATGGTGCCGCCGAGGATGCCACCATCGATGATGGCGGCGCGCGCACGATGGCAGCCAATGAAGAGACAACGGAAGGACGGCGCCCGACCGTGCTTCGCACCCTCAAGGAGGAAGTTATCAAGTGGACTCGACGGAATCCAACGGCGCCCGAACGAATAGTCAAGGGTACTCGCTTCAGCTCGGGTGCATTCTCCGGAGCACCGTCTCGATCAACACCGAGAACCTGAGGCATCCTGACCGAGGGAATTTGCGCAACCTCCTCTTCACGAAGCTGCACGAACGATACAAGTTCCCCGCTGCTTTTGAAAACACAAGCCTCAAAGGGAATAAAGTGAACAATGCTGCCCTCACGAAGATGAGCAAGGCCCTGTCTACTTGGAAAAGCAATGTGAAGAGAATGATCGAGAAAGGTGAGAGTTATGAGAAGATCAAGGAGAAAAATCCTTCGATCACCGAAGATGACTACAACGACTTCAAGATCAATTGCTCGAGCACCGCAAACTCCGAATCAAGTCAATGGGGGAAAGAAATGCGGAGCTGAACTTAGGGAACACACACTCGGTCTGGCGGTTACAGAGTGGCGGAGCCTATATGGGACAAGGAGGACGCGGGCGTGCCGAGCAAGGCCTACCGCCCCTCTTCGATAAAACGGTGACAAGCGGATCAGGAACTTTGTCGGGCCCGGTACAAGAAGGACCAAAACAAAGGAGCTTACCACGGATCCAAGACCAGGGGCTTGAGGTTGTTCAGTAAGGAATACCGCCCCGGGTAATTAGCTCCATATGGTTGCATTCTAATTAATGAAGCCAAATTTCTAAATGGTTCACATTCCTTCCATAGGCGACTGAAAGCAGTAGCGCGGGGTCGACTAAGAGCAACCCTTGGGACACCACTCTCAATAGGGCGTTGAATGTAATGAAGAACAAGGATAAGCTCAGTAAGCCGACGTCAGTTGGTCGTGTGGCCGGCAAAGGCTTGTCCACAAAATGGGGGTCATACTATACCGCTGGTGTGCGGAAGGAGAAAAGACCAGCTCGAAAGCCGGCGCGAGGTTCAAGAACTCAAGGCACGGTGGCGCGGATTCGAGAGATCGCCCAAGAGCAAGTGCAACAACAACTCGGAGCGACGATCACCGCCATTGTGCCTACCTTGATCCCGGGTTGAGTGCGTGGATTGCGGGTGGCCAACAGGGCCGCCCGATTCCTAGCTTCACGGCCAGCAACTCAGAAATGCGATGGCGGGGCCATTGGTGTCTCCGGCGAGGCGGCATTGGTGTCTCCGACGCCGCACGGAGCTTAATGCACCCGGGTGTCGCCGCCGGCACCTCTGCAGCAAGCGCCCTCCGTTAATCTGCGCCCGCCGTTGGCGGTGCCTCGACATTAGCCGAGCTCGGCGCCATCATCACGGTAACTAATTAAGCCTCTCTCGGTCGAGGACTTCATCTCCTTGCCTTTGATGGGCATCCCGACGCCCTACATGTTTTCGCAGGGCGCCGCCGACGCGTGCACTCTCACGCACTTCGTGAACAACGAGTTGGTCGATGTCGCCAAGGGCAAAATCGCTCAACCGGCAACCCCTTGTTCCACGGTACCAGATGCCACCCAACTTGTTTAGGGTTCAACTGGTTGGTGCTGCCGAGCTGCGACGAGTTGTTACCTCCGATTCAACCCGTCGGGGCCGACGATGATGACGTGATGACCCTCGGCGCTGCTGAGCTGGCCCTGCTTTGGCGAAGAGCCAGATTCGTTTGGGGCGGGGACACCACCCCAAAGACAACACCGCCGATCGTGTCGGCGCCAAGTCGGCCCCATGGCAAGACCGTCGCAACGGTGCGGACATCCCTATGCCATGGATCCAAACATGCATATGGCACGGGATCGAACGACGACGACGACGATACATTTGCCAACGCCGATCAATACTTTGCCGATCATGGGTGCGGTGGCGACTTCATGGGGCCTCCTTCTCAAGAACCCAACCCAACAAAAGACGGCGCGATCTAGCTGGTACCGCGGAGAAGCCAAGTTGCAACAGCGCCGCGTCGCGCTCAGCTCTCAGAGACGCCTCCATTGCCGACTTCACCGAGCCTCGAGATAGGCGAGGTGCGAAATATTATCAGCCCCAACACACTCAAGAAGGCGGTGCGTGAGCGAACTCGGTCCCATTACAGAGAAGAAGAAGGCACGCAAAAGAAAGACTAACAAGGGTGCGGGCCAGCCGGCACCGAGTACGATCCGTGCTCGGGGACGGGCCACCTTCACCGAGGATATCTCGAGGAGGTGCATGTGGCGGGTAGGGCGATGCTACCGACAAATATGCTCAATGCTGCAACCGGTGCTATGCGGAGTCTGCATGATGGTGTTCTTTCTTTGGAGAAGCGGCGTCTCGTGAGAGAAGGATGTGGCATACCGGTTTTCGTGGCCAAGGTGCCGGAGGGCAAGGGCTTTGTGGATAACTCCATCGGGCGACGATCGTCCTGCGGTTTGATGACATCCACGCTATGTTGAACCTTCATCCGCCCACTACACCTTCGCTCGCTATTTTCGCTGAGTATGGAGATGCGGATCATTCGCGACAAGACCCGGACATCGTGATAGTCGACCCTTCTACATGCGTGCCAAGATCTTGGGCAGTACTGGGACCGCAAGTCGCGAGTTCTTACCTCAAGGCGTCATTCTGGCAAACCAAGATAAGGATAACTTCCTCGTGCCTTACTTTCCCGAGTAAGTCCTCCCCTCAACCGGCCCGTAACATATGAATTCTTAGATTTCGATCGTTTTCTTTTAACATTCCGTGTTTTCTGCAGTGACACACATTGCACGCTCATCCTCCTAAGCCCCAAATATTCCATGGCCACGTATTTCGACCCGGACCGTCAGTCGAACGTAGACTACACAAATGTCAAGAAGGTTCTTGATGATGTTCTCCCTGCCACGCCTAACTGGAGGCACCTTCACCAGGCCTATTCGTAAGCACGGCAAGCACGTGTTCTCCCACAATAGGCGTTACGCTGCGTCAGCGGCCGCCGGCGGTCGAAGGGTGCCTACTACGCCATCCATCACATGCGGGCGATCGACGGGACCATCATCAACTTCGCTACCGAGTAAACTCCAAGATTGGGCGCGGCGTGTCGGCAATCCAGACGCGGACATCGGACAAGAATTCTTTCGCATCCGATCGGAGTTTGCGGAAATCATCCATCAAGATGTCGCCGTACCTCGGGGCAGTTCTACCTCGAAATCAACCGTCCAACGGTGACATCGACACAATGCTACAAATGCAGGATGGCAACGCCCGTTCTTTCATGACTCCCACGATAGACGGCGGCTTCATCCACGCTCCGGTCCCTTGAGTCGAGTTGTCTAGTTCGAAACATCGATTGGCTCATGTTGTAATTAAACTTTAATGAACTTGTAGTATGTCTCTTTGGTTTCGAGAGTCGTTCAACTTAGATGTAATCGATGCTATTAATGTCTTGCTTTTTCTTCCGATCGTTCATTTGCATACTTATATATTGCTTATGTATTGTGCGTGAATTGGTACTAACGTTTACGTTTGGCTAGTGCATAGCGATGCCGTCCGTATGTCGTGTACAAGGGTAAGGTTCCGGAGTCTCGACGATCGGGAGGAGTGTCGGAGACAGGTTCACCGATTCAGCGGTAATGATTACAAAGGGTACACCACTAGGGCGAGGCGAATCTAGATACGCCCGCTATCTAGCGGGAGACGGAGGGAGCGTTGGAGGAACCGGATGAAGACGAGTTTCATCGTGATGATGCTCATCGTGTTGACCGCAGCTCTCTTCTATGTGATGGTAGTTTAGATGATCGATATCGACTTGTAATGTGAAGACAAACTCGCTACTCACGGTCTCGAGACTTGTAATATAATGTTCTATCTTTGTTCGGTCTTTTCAATTCGGAGACTAATATGATGAATTGTATTCAGAGACTAATATGATGAATTGTATTCAGAGACTAATCTTCTATTGTATTCGATGAATCTGTTGTTGTTGTGTGCTGTCTATATTTTGTCCAATTACATTTTGTAACCTGTGCAAAAAACAGAAAATAAAAAAAAAACCTAATATTCATATTAATGGCACATCACATCACAGTGCGCCATTAGTATGCCAAAGGATACTGATGGCGCATCATCGAACAAGGCGCCATTAGTATGCGAAGTTACTAATGGCGCATCCTGCTGCCGCGGCGCCATTAGTATGCCAAAGCACTGGTATGCATGGCCTCAGGAGGCATACTAATGGCGCATCGATGGTGCGCCATTAGTATACAGATACTAATGGCGCACCGGTGGTGCGCCATTAGTAAAATATACTAATGGCGTGGCACTAATGGCGCACCACTAATGCGCCATTAATGGCCAAATTAGGTGCGCCATTAGTAGGCCTTTTCCTAGTAGTGAGTACCACTACCACCACCAGCAACAGCGGGGATTTGAGGTGGTGCTTCGAGGAGGCCGGAGAGCTCGTTGCTCCGGACGGAGATGTAGTTCATCTTCGGCGGTGCGCAGAGCTGGTCGGGGAGCTCGCCGGAGAGGCGGTTGTAGGAGAGGTCGAAGCTCATGAGTCGCGGCGATTAGCGATGCGGGCGGGATGGCGCCCGGGCGCCAGCAGCTTGAGCGAGACGAGCGAGGCGGGCGCAGGGGTCAAGAACCTGGCGGGATCTCGCCGGAGAAGGCGTTGTAGGAGAGGTCGAGCAGGTGGAGCCAGGGAAAGGCGTCGAGGAAGGCCGGGATCTCGCCCGACAGCGTGTTGCGGCTGAGGTTGAGCTTATGGAGCATGGGCGCCAGGGACGCGTAGCCCGCCGGGATCCCGCCGGAGAGCGTGTTCCCGAAGAGTGAGATGGACTCAAGCGCGGGGAGGCACGCCAGCGACGGGGCGAGGGTGCCCGCCAAGCTGGCGTCGTGGAGGCGCAGGCGCTGCACGGCGCCTGTGGCCGAATCTCGCCTGCAGTTTCCTGTCGAGCGAACCGTGCGGTGTCGCTGACTAGTAGGGCCAGGGCGGACACGAGAGGCCTGGCGTGTTTAGGAAACCTTTTCCCCCACGTGGTGTCCGCGTTTCTCGGAAACTGCAAAAAATTCATTAGGGGGGTGTACCAAAAACTTGCCGTCCACCGGAGCATTGACTGGGCGCTTTGCATCACGGTACTCATGGGGCGCGGATTTAGGAGAGGTGTGCCAGCTTCCAGGCTCGAATGAGGGTGGCTCGCGAAAAGGCAACAAGAAGAAAAATGCTCGCGAGGGCACTTGCCTAGCCCCCTCGCGAGACATGCGAGAGAGAGGATAAGAGCAAACCGGAGCCGAAACAAAAAGAAGAGGTAAAAGGCTGGGGAACCAAATCAGCAACGAACGCTAAGAGCAACTTTGATTAAGGAAAAGCGAGCCAACTTCGGAAAGCAAATGAAAAGCCGCGTCCGGCACCTAATCTAGTCTTCAAGTCTTCTCACCAGCGCGGAGCTAACTGCTGTCCACTAGGCATGGGAGGGAGCCCCAGGGCCTGAGGCCGGCGCTCCTGAGACTCCGGGGCGTGTACAGCCCCAACTCATTATTACGTGAGAGTGTCACGGGCGGCGATTCTTCACAGGCACCGGGCCTTCTTCACGGGCTCTGGGCCTTTCTTCTCAGGCTCTGGGCCTTGCTTCTCAGGATCTGGGCCTTGATTCATGGATAAAACTTCCGGAGGTGTTGGATGTTCCAGGCATTCTGGATGGGTGTCCCTTCCTGCGTCTCCAGGCGCGCTGCACCTGGCTTGGAGACATGAACGACCCTGAACGGGCCCTCCCACATGGGTGAAAGCTTGTGCAGCTCCTCCCTGGAGAGGACCCGCCTTAGGACGAGGTCGCTTACCTCGAGCGTCCTGGAGCGGATGTTGCGGCAATGGTACCGCCGCAGAGCTTGCTGGTACCTTGCCGCCCTTAGCGCGGCTTCACGATGGCGCTCCTCCCCCAGCACGAGGTCCATCCCCCGCGTGTCATCCTGGTGCGCTTCGTTGAACACCGGGACCCGTGCGGAGCAATGTTTGACCTCGTGAGGGAGGACCGCCTCAGCTCCATAGACGAGGAAGAACGGAGTCTCGCCCGTTGGCTTGGTGGTAGTGGTACGAATGGACCACAACACGGACTGGAGTTCGTCGTGCCAGCCCCTGCCACAGGCTTCCAGCTTCTTCTTGAAGGTCCTGGTCTTGAGGCCTCTCAGGACCTCAGCGTTGGCGCGTTCAGCCTGACCGTTGCTCCTGAGGTGGGCCACCGAAGCGTAGCAGATCTGTGTTCCAAGGTTAGCACAATAGGTTTTGAAGAGGTTACTAGTAAACTGCGAGCCGTTATCTGTGATGATGCGGTTGGGGACCCCGAATCGGCTCATGAGGCCCTTGATGAACTTGACAGCAGAGCCGGCCGGAATGGTACGGACGGCTTCCACTTCCGCCCACTTGGTGAACTTGTCGATGGCGACGTAGAGATAGCGGTAGCCCCCTGGCGCTCGTGGGAACGGGCCCAAGATATCCAGCCCCCAGACCGCGAACGGCCATGTGAGCGGAATGGTTTGGAGACTCTGTGCAGGCTGATGGATCTGCTTGGCATGGAATTGACAAGCTTCACAAGACTTCACCAGCTCGGTTGCATCGTTGAGTGTTGTAGGCCAATAGAACCCACTACAGAACACCTTACCAACGAGAGTCCACGACGACGAGTGGTGTCCGCAGTCGCCGCCATGTATGTCAGCCAGCAAGTCCTTTCCTTGATCGCCAGAGATGCAGCGCAGCGTAACATCGTTCGGCCGTTTCCTGTATAACTCGCCATCTTGAATGCAGTATGCCGTGGCCTGTTGGGCCACGCGCTCCGTGTCTTCTTCCTTTTCCGGCAGCGTCCCGTGCATCAGATACTCCTTGAATTCCTTGGTCCAACACTCCTTTTGGGGCTCGAGCGCCAAAAGCAGCCGAGCTCCTGAGGTTGGGCCGCAAGCTGGGGCTCCCGTGGCCGGGGGCTGTGGGAGCTCCTCCCGAGGCTGAGCCGTGCTTGACAGAGGTGGCGCAGCCGATGGCTTGAAGAGCCGCTCTTCGAAGACGCCAGGCTCTTGCGGTTGCCGCTTGGATGCTCTCTTGGCGACGTCGTTGGCTTCGTTGTTGGTGCCCCGGGGTACGTGTTGCAGCTCTAGGCCCGAGAATTTCTTTTCCATCTTTTGCACCTCCGCGAGGTAGGCCTCCATGTGCTCGTCCTTCGGCTCATATACTTTGTTGAAGAAGTTGACGAGGAGTTGTGAGTCGCCCTTGACAGTGAGGCGCTTCACTCCTAGAGCCGTCGCAGCCTTCAGGCCAGCTATGAGGCCTTCGTACTCTGCGATATTGTTGGAGACCTTCTCGCGTCCGGAAGCGAGTTGCCTGGCGTAGTAGAGCTTGTCTGAGTGGGCGAGATGAGTCTTGCTCGGCCCCGCACCACAGTGCGCAAAGGCGCCATCAAAATGCATGACCCAGCCGTCGGTGCCTCACTCCACGGGAGGTGGACCGATCTTCTCCTTCCTCAAGCGGGGCATCTGCCCATTCGCCACAAAATCGGCGAGTGCAGCTCCCTTGATGACCACGGTGGTCTTGAACTCCACTGGAATGCTTGCAGCTCAATGTTCCATTCAATGACCCTTCCGCCGAAGTTTGGGCTCTGAGTACCCTCTCCAATGGGTAAGATGAGACGACCTTGATGGGGTGCCCTTGGAAATAATGTCGCAGCTTGCGCGAGGCCACTAGGAGTGCGAGCAGGAGCTTTTGCGGCATGGGGTAGCATGCCCTTGCATCCCGCAGTACGGTGCTAACGAAGTACACCGGGTGTTCGACGAGGGCTGGCGCACTGTTAAGGCTCGGGTCCTGCGGAGATTGTGGCGTATCCTGAGGTGGGGGGTTTCCTGAGATCTGACCGTCCTCGTGAGCTTCTGTGGTGTTTCCCTGCTGAGCTTGGTGCTCCGCTACTGACGGCTCCGCCGTGCCTTCCTGACCCTGCGCCGCATCGGCTCGGGCTTGGCGCAGCACTCCCTTGTCTTGGCGCTCCTCCCGAACCGCCACCAGTGCCGCGCTGGCGGAGTACGGGTGGCGGCGAGGTAGAGTACCAGAGGCTCGAGAGGCCTTGGCGCCACCATCACCGCGGGGCTGGTGAGGTATTTCTTGAGTTCTTGGAAGGCCCGGTCGGCCTCCGGGGTCCACTCGAAGGGCCCCTTCTTCTTCATGAGCCTAAAGAAGGGTAAGGCGCGCTCGCCTAGCTTGGAGATGAAACGCCCTAACGCGGTCACGCGCCCTGCTAGCTTCTGCATCTCCTTGAGGGTCTATGGTGGGCTCATGTCTTCGATGGCCTTAATCTTCTTCGGGTTCGCCTCGATCCTCTGTGGGATCTGAGGAACCCCGTGGCTTGCGGAGGGGCCTTGAACACACACTTCTCGGGTTAAGCCTCGGGTTTACCGGCGCAAGCTTTCAAAGGTCTCCTTCAAGTCTTGAATCAATGTCCTCGCCGCGAGATTTGACTACTATGTCATCGGCGTAGGCCTCTGTGTTCCTCCATTGCCGCCCCAAGGCGATGTGCATCGGCACCTGAAAGGTTGCGCGTTATGGAGGCCAAAAGGCATGCAGGTGTAGCAATACACCCCACATGTCGTTAAGAAGGCCGTCTTCTCCACGTCCTCCACCGCCATCTTGATCTGATGGTATCCAGAGAACGCATCCAGGAAACATAGCAAATCACACTCGGCGGTGGAGTCGACAATTTGATCGATGCGCGGAAGGGGGAACGGATCTTGGGGGCAGGCTTTGTTGAGGTTGGTGAAGTCGACGCACATCCGCTCCTTCCCACCTTTCTTCCGCACCACGACGGGTTCGCCCACCAATCGGTGTCGAACTTCTCGAATGGTGCCGGCCGTAGCTAACTGCGTGTCTCTTGGACGATGAAGGCCTGCTTCTCGGCGGACTGCCGTCTCGCCCGTTGCTTCACGGGGCGCATGTTGGGGCACACCCTTAGATGATGCTGGATCACCTCTCTCGGGACCCCTACCAGTTGATTAGGCTCCCACGCGAATATCTCCTTGTTCGCGCGCAAAAACCTCACCAAAGCTTCTTCCTGTCCCGGGTCAAGGTTGGTTCCTATGGTAAAGGTGGCTCCTGAAGACCCGTCCTCGTCAACCGGCACCTGCTTGGTCTCCGCCTTGTCTTGGGTGAACAACTGCTTCTTCTTGGCATGCGCGGTCTCCTTGGCCTCGAGCGTCTTGGCGCCGTTGGCTGCTTACCATTGCCGCTGACCTTGAAGGTAAGCTCGAGCGCCGCCATCCTTGTCTCCTTAGTGTCCCCCTTGATTGTCAGGACGCCCTTTCTCCCTGGCATCTTCATGAGGTTGTAGGCCGGGTGAGTCGCCGCCATGAACTGAGCAAGAGACGGGTACTCGAGTATGGCATTATACGGGAGGCCGATGCGGGCGATGTCGAAGTCCACCAGCTCAGTGCGGTAGTTGTCGCGCGTGCCGAAGGTGACGGGGAGGCGGATCTGCCCCAGGGAGTGGGCAGCTCCGCCGCCTACTCCCGAAAAAGGCTTGCTGAGGTTGAGCCTCTCGGGCGGCACGTGGAGGAGGCTGAAGGCTTCCACGGATAGCAAGTTGAGGCCTGCACCGCCATCGATGAGGGTCTTGGTGACGGCTACGTTGCAGATGGTAGGTGTGCAGAGCATTGGGAGTATGCCGGAGCCGGTGGTGGAGCCAGGGTGGTCTTCCGAATCGAAGGTGAGGTCGGCCTCCGGCGAAACCCAACCCAGTGGAGCCCCCGGGCGCTTGGAGGCTGCTCCAATCTGACGGAGGAAAGGCTTGACGTGGCGATCTGAAGGCGGCGCTTGGGAGCCACCCAACAGCGCTGCGACCGCGTGGTGGCGGCGCGTGCGTGGCGTGGCGAAGAGGTTCTTGAGTTTTCCCAGGACGCCACTGTGGATCTTGGGAGGTTGAGCAGCCAGACGCGTGGCTCGCCGGCGAGGGCCATGGGGAACTAGTTGGCCATGATCTTGTCGTCGCCTCCGGCTTCAAGGACGGCCTCCTCGTATGCCAGCAGAAACAACGCCGGATTTGCCGCGCCGTCATAACGCGGCGGCATCTCTGGCTTGAACTTGGTCGGTCACTGCACTCGCCGCAGGGCGGGGTCCAGTGCTCGGTACCCAGACTCCCTGCTGCCGGTGTCGGTCGCAGAGGCGGATGGCGGCGTCCCTGCCATGGGAGCGAAGCGCGGCGGCACAATGCGCAGATTGGTGGAGAGGAACTCTGGCACACCCCTACTTGGCGCGCCAAATGTCGGATGTGGGGTTCCGGCAAACCTTTAAGGTTCGAACACTGGGGTGCGCGCGAAGTCTTTCCCTCCTACCGATCTATGCTATAGCTCGCTAAGATTTTGCGGACGAACTCGACCAACTCACAACACAGAGAGAGACATGAGGTTTATACTGGTTCGGGCCACCGTTGTGGTGTAATACCCTACTCCAGTATGGTGGTGGTGGATTGCCTCTTGGGCTGATGATGAACAATACACGGGAAGAACAACCTCCTGAGGTTGACGTATTCTTGCGACTAGGCTCTCGATCTATTGGATCAAGCTCGGATCAGATTGCCCTACAGTGGTGGCTAGCTCTACTTATATAGGCCTTGGTCCTCTTTTCAAATGTTGAGCGGGAAGGGAGCCAACAACGGCGGGCAAATTTGAAGGGGGACAGCTAGTACAAGATATCCTGACAAAAGCGGTCTTCGCCTGCGAAAAGCCCTGGGATGACGCCGTCTTGGGCTCCACGATAACCTTCGCCTTGCCGTCCTCCTGGTCTTGGTCTTGTTGCACCAATAAGGCAACCTTTGGCTAATGCCTCGGTACTCTTTGTCTGCGCTTGTCTCCTTAACACCAAAGAGGAAATGGGGACGCTGTGCGCACTGGCGCCCGCCTGACACTGTTCGTCATGGCTTACGTCACGAGTGCCTCGCGAGGTTTGCCCCGCCTTGATATCCCCGCTCTTCATGAGCCTGCCTGGCTAGACTACTCCAGAGGAAGTCTTGCGTCGTCCGCCTCACGAGGCTTGGATGCCTTGTTGATGAAGATGGGTCGTACGGCCCGCTGCCTAGCCACGCTGTGGGCCGCAGGTAAGCAAGTCTGGGGACCCCGTTCCCAGAACGTCGACAATCAGAATAGAGTAAATCATCTGATAAATCATGGTAGAACTGATCATATTACGGCTTGTTGGCTTCGCAGAGGTCATCCATGTATAGCTGAACTTTTGTCGGCAGATTGTAACTCTATAATTTTGGAATAAAATTCCCATTTTACTGGAAAAAAGAAGAAAAAGTAAGTAGTAAGTATAAATTTTTAGACGCGGGCTGATTCACGTCTGATCCTGTCACGGGGCGTATTTGGAAATTCGGTATTCCCGCAGGGGCTGACACGCAAAAGCGGTATCCCCTGCCTCAACGATTGGGTTTCCCTGCATTAATTTCCCGTCTGCCCCTCCTCTCTCCTCCTCTTCTTCTCCCAGCTGCGTCGTCGCCCACACGATCCACCAGCACCACCTCCACCTCCCTCTTCTCGCCGTCTCCCACCGATCCCGACCCGAGGTACGCTCCCTCCCCAGCTCTCGACCCCCCTCCCCCACCCCCTGTCCCGTGCCGAAGCTCGCTCGCCTCGCCTAGCCTCGCGCCGCGGGCAGCCCATCTCCCCCCACCGCGCGCGGGAGACTAGCTAGGTTCGTCCCGCCACGCTATTACGGGCGTCGAATCCGAGATCGAGATCGAGATCTGCCCCCAATGCCTAGATCTGGGTCTAGGGGTCGGGCGGAGGCCCCGCGTCTCGGTTGTCGCGCCTGAATTGGGAGCAGCGGGCGCGATTGGCAGACAGCTTGCTGTGTATTTTTTGTTGTCGGCGGGATCGGGGTGATCCGCGTTGTTTCGAGAAGCGCGGATCGCTTTGTCTGCTGATTCTGATGGCGCGGTTCGTGATGCTCCCCGCAGGTTGCTCTTCGTTGGGTTCAGCATGGGTCTGGTGAAGGAGGGCGCCGACATGGAGGAGGGAACCCTGGAGATCGGCATAGGTGAGTAGTTGAACACGTCTCGTTTAGTGTCTCCTTATGCTTTAGCTTTGTGTGCCCAGCAGTGGTTGTGTTGCGCCATTGCCTGTTGTCGTCGGGTAACTGCCATTGCAGCCCGTCAGCACTTGCATTGTCACGCCAGCTTTGGATAGGAAGTTTGAGATGCTGACTACAATATATGTAAATGAGCTTAGGCTACAAGATAAGGGACCATTTGATTTAATATAACACCGCCACAGAGCTTTTGCTGGAAATCCATAGTGTTCCAATAGAGAGGGACCTAATCAATTGTAGACGAAGTTTGCTTTTTGTAGCTCTGCAGTTCATTTTTAACTATGCAACAGTATGTTCCTTCAGGTCTTGCACTGTGCCAATTATTTTAGCCCACCGTTCATTTTTTTCTTCCAATGTTAACCTTTTTGGAAACTTCATTCATAGCAAAAAGTGCATTCTGCTTAGTACAATTCATTGTTGTCAAATGCATAGGGTCAAAGTGCACATGCTAGTACTGCTGCTAGAAAAGCATTCTTTTCAGATGACCGAACAAAGACGGTGCTTACTAAACATTTACTTATGCAGAGTACAGGACAGTTTCTGGTGTGGCAGGACCTCTGGTTATCTTGGACAAAGTAAAGGTGTGTATGCTTTTCTAATTTGTGCATCTGTTAGCATATTCCCACATTTTTTACCGGATTATTCTAGTAGTTCCTTTTTCTTACTATTTCATTATTGTCATTATGGTCTATAGGGCCCAAAATACCAGGAGATTGTAAACATCCGATTGGGAGATGGCACCACTCGGCGTGGTCAAGTTCTGGAAGTTGATGGTGAAAAGGCTGTTGTGCAGGTTAATTAATATTCTCTTCTGCATTGTTTTGACGAATAAAATGTCCAGTCTAGTCTCTTTCTGAAATAATAGCATTTTATGTTCTGATTTGATTTAGTAATATGGTTGGTTTAATTTCATTTTCGAGTAAACTTTAGACTGCCATTAGCTATGTTTATCTGAACGGCTTGATTGATTATACAGGTCTTCGAAGGCACTTCAGGAATAGACAACAAATACACAACTGTTCAGTTCACAGGCGAGGTAAATGCCCATTATCCACAACTCCCTTCTTTTCTTTTTACTATCTAAATGCTCTCTAAAAGGAAGCTTTCGGTTGGCCACTGTTGGTATGATGAACTGATGACGAGGACATTCATTATTGAAATTGTTAAGTCATGCTTATTGTTGATTAAGGTGGCATTACAACTGCATATCACTGGAACTGAATAACATGGACAAGCCCATGCTGAACTATGAGAATGAGATTTAAAATAATATTGTCTTCTTGTTTGTATATGAATATGACAAGCTGCCACTTTTGTTGCCTACTTATGGTATGCTGCTTCTGTGACAGGTCCTGAAAACTCCTGTCTCACTTGATATGCTTGGGCGTATTTTTAACGGCTCTGGAAAACCTATTGATAATGGCCCCCCGATATTGCCTGAGGCCTACTTGGATATCTCCGGTAAGTGCTTTCTCAGTTGAAGGACACTGTTATTTAAGAGCCTCATGGTTAATTGTATGTTCATTGTTCTTTATAGGACAAAATTAGAACTATGAATGGTGTTAAACTGTAATCATTTTTTTACTTCTGATAGTTATGTATTGTTACTTATTTCAGGAAGTTCTATTAACCCAAGTGAGAGAACCTACCCAGAGGAGATGATTCAAACAGGGATATCTACAATTGATGTCATGAACTCCATTGCTCGAGGGCAAAAGATTCCTCTCTTCTCTGCTGCTGGTCTTCCTCATAATGAAATTGCTGCTCAGATTTGTCGTCAGGCTGGTCTTGTCAAAAGGCTGGAGAAAGGAAAGCATGCAGAGGTAACCATCTCTTTGAAAGAGACCATTTTTTCAATCGTGGCCAAAACATTGCTTGTTGATTGATCTGATTCCTTTGATGTACTAGGGTGGTGGTGAAGATGACAATTTTGCTATTGTGTTTGCTGCTATGGGAGTGAACATGGAGACAGCCCAATTCTTCAAACGTGATTTTGAAGAGAATGGTTCAATGGAGAGGGTCACCCTTTTCCTGAACTTGGTATTTACATTCTACTTGTTAACCAAACTTTTTCCTACCGCAAGACAAAAAGTGTTACTGCACATATTGCTATAATTTATATTTGATAATGTTTTAGTTGTCTCCTAAACAAGATTTGACTTGGTCAATGCCAAACAAAATATAATCTAACACTCTGCTCCTATTTTTCTTTTAGGCAAATGATCCCACGATTGAACGTATCATCACCCCTCGTATTGCGCTAACAACAGCAGAATATTTGGCATATGAATGTGGGAAGCACGTTCTTGTCATCTTGACAGATATGAGTTCATATGCAGATGCACTTCGTGAGGTATTGCCCTTGATATTTCATCAACCAGTGCATGATTCCATTGAAGAGTATTTTCCAATCAATTAGCTCTTCCTTGGATTACTTCTTGTCCTGATGTTTTGCCGGTGACCTGAACAATTAATGATTTTTTAAGGAAAGGATTTGATAAAATTGTATAGCCTTATTGCACACTAAAATGCCTTCCATCTAATTGCAAAATTACTGTTTGAATGAACTAAAACTTGAAATTATCTTGTACAAAATGCAGTACAAACTGAAGTGGCAGAGTTTGGTCGTGATCTGGTGTCGAAATTATCTTGTTTTTCAGTTTTTTTTAATTATCACACCACTGCCAAAGACTATATAGTGTTAGTGTTGAAAACAGAACCTTGACATTTTTATTAGCTTCTAACAGTGTTTTGTAGTTTTCTCTATCCAGTAAGTTGGAAGATTTCCACCTTGGTAGTATTGCATTTCGGAGTATATGTAGTAACTTTTGTGTTTAACTGTAATAAATTTGGATTTGCTGCCATAACAAGTCAGTAACCCACTTCTGCTTATGTGTAGGTATCAGCAGCCCGAGAAGAGGTGCCAGGTAGGCGTGGTTATCCTGGATATATGTATACTGATCTGGCAACCATTTATGAGCGTGCTGGGCGTATTGAAGGAAGAACAGGCTCCATTACCCAAATACCCATTCTAACTATGCCTAATGATGGTAAGTAGCAAATTGCTTGCTCTGTATTCCTTACAGTTATATAGCAACGTCAATTATTTTCTGAACATGCTAATATACTTGACGTGTAATAGATTAAAATCAGCATATTGTCGACCATTTTGCTGAGTCCTGAGTGTGACACAATCTAGCATGTGCGCCAGTCTAGCATGAGTATCTCAACACTCTTGTTTGGCGGACCAACATCAACTGCAAATCTGATCGCATTTAGGCCAATCATTATTGCACATTCCATTTTATTGACCATTTTACATAAGAAAGAATGCAATGACCATGGAGTGTTCTTTTCCCTGCAAACAGATATCACACATCCAACTCCTGATCTCACGGGGTACATTACTGAAGGACAGATATACATTGACAGACAGCTCCATAACAGACAGGTACTTTCACTTGTTCTTTTACTTCTGGAATACAGCTCTTTATCATTTGGAACCTGTAGTAATTTATTTTCCTTAATATTTTCCCCAATGTTTACATGATGTCATGGTATTGTTTCAGATATACCCACCCATCAATGTCCTTCCATCTCTCTCTCGGCTGATGAAGGTGAGACCACTTACCAATCGAGCTATACAAAACTGGGTCCATTACTTTAAGATGCTATCAGGATTTTATCCTGAAATTTAGTTCTAAGAACTGTCAATAATTCTTGCAGAGTGCTATTGGTGAGGGTATGACCCGTCGAGACCATTCAGATGTGTCTAATCAGGTACTTACTTGAACGCTGTATATTTGGTTCCCTTTCTAGCCAATTGTAACATACAGAGGAATCACACATCCTGCTTTCTGTTCAGCTTTATGCCAACTATGCTATTGGAAAGGATGTCCAGGCCATGAAAGCAGTCGTGGGAGAGGAGGCTCTCTCTTCTGAAGATCTGGTCCGTAACTGCTCACTAGCCAACTAAGTAACCAGCCCATGGGCTCATGGTCTTTTTAGAAATCAAAGAATCTAATGTATTGTTGTTTTGCTTGTGCAGCTTTATCTAGAGTTCCTTGACAAATTTGAGAGGAAATTTGTAGCACAGGGAGCATACGATACTCGGAACATCTTCCAGTCACTTGACCTAGCATGGACATTGCTCCGCATCTTCCCTCGCGAGCTTCTCCATCGTATCCCTGCGAAGACCTTGGATGCGTTCTACAGCAGAGACGCTGCCCACTGATCTCATCTTTGTTGGGAGATCCAATGTTTTCTCAAGTGCAGATTGAATAAATTGAGCAGTTCAAACTTCTGGCCTTTTTACTGTAGTAATTATATAGTCAGATCCCATTCTTTTTGAAGCAGCGAGCATATGTTATCTGTAGATTTCTTGGGTCACGGCGTCTTCTGTAATATTATTGTCTTGTGTAATATCATCTCCTGTATTGTTGAACCAACGCACATGAGCTGTTTTTTGGTTTCACTTCCCGGAACTGTTAGCAAGAGCATTCTAGGCCAAGATGCTCGAACACGCTGGTTGTATCTACTTTTGTGTATGAATAAAGATGGGGCAATAAACTGTGCTGGACTGCACGTGCTGGTGTACATCGTCAACTACACGGGATCTGTCTGTAACCTCTAGCTTGTAATTACTAGTAGAATGCCCGTGCGTTGTTACGGGCTACAATGCATATATTTGAATGACTCGACAATAATCGTAATGTAAACCTTCCCCCTCTCTCTCTCCCTCTCGCTCTAACTTTCTCTACATATCTCCGTCTCTCCCTTCCTCCACTCACCCTTTCTCCCACCCTCTCTTGCTCCTTGTAGCCATCAGAAGGGATGAACATGGATGTCGAGCGTCTCGCATGGGTAGGGTTGGGGGATACAAGAGGAATATGGGAGTCCCTTATAAAGATTCTCTCCTAATTTTTGTTTAAGTCAGCATCACCCTCTCATTATGATTTCAACCCAACCACTATTGTTTCTTCCTGTCAAATCGAACAACAACTGCCCAGCCATTGTAGCCAACGATCCACCGTGCATGTCACCATCCAGACGCACCGAGGCATGCTTGCATCCCCTGCAACTGCGATAGCGTCCACCACCTCACCCTACTACTCAATGCTATTATGTATTCACTGCTTGGTCAGCCATAAACTAAGCATCGCGACTTGAAAAATACTTGCCTATTAAAAAAATGAAATGGCCTACTAAATAGTTTGTCTTTAGTTTACATTAGTGAGGCTTCACATAAATATTGCTTTGTATCAGCAAACACTCCATCATACAATAATTAAGTGATTACATTCTTGTATTTCAGCTCAGAAGGATTAACGAATTACCTTTAACATAAATGCTACCCGTAAATATAAAAAACATGATACCTGCAAAACAAAAGACATGATGAAGAGGATGCTTGTAGTTACATATGATTCCTTCTAGTACTTGTAGATGACCTAGATGTAGTAAACACTCGACAATGGTGAGC
Organism: Aegilops longissima; assembly: GCA_021605205.1. NCBI lineage: Eukaryota > Viridiplantae > Streptophyta > Magnoliopsida > Poales > Poaceae > Aegilops > Aegilops longissima. The sequence goes on from CM038682.1 coordinate 591,846,480, forward strand.
TCATTTTGCTCTTGAACTTCTTCATCTCATCCCGCTCATGAGATGCCATTCACAAATGCAAGCAAAGCTCAAGGCTTTGAAATCAAGCGAGGTGATACACAACCCGTGAGCGATAACTAAAGGAGATAGATTTTTGATGAATTGGGTTTCTCACCTTGGGGCAATGGTTGAGCACAGAGGTCACTAGTTGATGACCTTCTTCCTGCAGATTTTAGAGGCACGTAGAGCCACCGACAACATCCTCGAGCGGAGTCGGTGGCGTTCTTCGTGGCTGCTTTCGGGACAAGCTGCAGCTTGATAAGAACCTTCTTGGCCATCGGCTTCAATGTGGCTCGCGTTGCTACAGGTGGAGCAGGAGCAAGAAATTATATAAAGACATTGGTCATGTAATGTACAAACTGCAACTTTGAGCCACCGCACAGACTCACACGAAAATAACTCCCAAGTTCATCTTCCTTTATGTCGCCTTAACAAAGTCGTGAGAACCACACACCACTACCTTAATATCTTACTACTTCCCTTCATGTGCTTCATGCACGGCTGGAATTCCATGTAGTTTTTATGCACCTCCGAAGTTACGCACACGTTCAGCTCGATGGCGATCCCGGACTCGATCCGGCAAAGTGTCGGGATGAGTTCCATCAAGACGACGGCGTGGTGGCGATGTTGATGCTCCACCGACGCAGGGCTTCGCCTAAGCTCATGACGATATGACTTCTCCGTAGAGGCTTCGCCTAAGCTCATGACGATATGACCGAAGTGGAATATGGTGGAAGGGGCACCGCACACGGCTAAGGAAAGATCCGTAGATCAACTTGTGTGTCATGGGGTGCCCCCTGCCTCCGTATATAAAGGAGACAAGGGGGGTGCGGCCGGCCTAGGAGAGGCGCGCCTGGAGGAGTCCTACTCCCACCGGGAGTAGGACTCCCCCCCTTTCTCCTAGTTGGACTAGGATTGGAGGAAGGGAAAGAGGGAAGGGGCGCCGCCCCCCCTCTCCTTGTCCTATTCGGACTAGAGGGGGGAAGGTGGCGCGCAGCCCACCTTGGCCGGCCCTTCCTCTTCTCCCTTGTGGCCCATTAAGGCCCATATACCCCCCGGGGGGTTCCGGTAATCCCCCGGTGTTCCGGTAACATCCTGTTTTCACTCGGAACCCTTCCGAAGTCCAAACATAGGCTTCCAATATATCAATCTTTATGTCTCGACCATTTCGAGACTCCTCGTCATGTCCGTGATCACATCCGGACTCGAACAAACTTCGTGCATCAATACTTATAAACTCATAATGAATCGCATCGAAGCGTTAGCGTGCGGACCCTACGGGTTCGAGAACTATGTAGACATGACCTAGAACCATTCTCGGTCAATAACCAATAGCGGAACACGGATGCCCATATTGGTTCCTACATATTCTCTGAAGATCTTTATCGGTCAAACCGCATAACGACATACGTTGTTCCCTTTGTCATCGGTATGTTACTTACCCGAGATTCGATCGTCGGTATCCAATACCTAGTTCAATCTAGTTACGGTAAATCTCTTTACTCGTTAAGTAATACATCATCTCACAACTAACTCATTAGTTGTAATGCTTGCAAGGCTTAAGTGATGTGTATTACCGAGAAGGCTGGAGATACCTCTCCGACAATCGGAGTGACAAAACCTAATCTCGAAATATGCCAACCCAACAAGTACCTTTGGAGACACTGTAGTACTCCTTTATAATCACCCGATTCGTTAGACGTTTGGTAGTACCAAAGTGTTCCTCCGATAAAAGGGAGTTGCATAATCTCATAGTTATAGGAACATGTATGGGTCATGAAGAAAGCATTAACATACTAAGCGATCAAGTGTTAAGCTAACGGAATGGGTCATGTCAATCAGATCATTCAACTAATGATGTGACCTTGTTAATCAAATAACAACTCTTTGTTCATGGTTAGGAAACATAACCATCTTTGATTAACAAGCTAGTCAAGTAGAGGCATACTAGTGACATCTTGTTTGTCTATATATTCACACATGTATTATGTTTCCGGTTAATACAATTCTAGCATGAATAATAAACATTTATCATGGTATAAGGAAATAAATAATAACTTTATTATTGCCTCTAGGGCATATTTCCTTGATCTCCCACTTGCACTAGAGTCAATAATCTAGATTACAAAGTAATGATCCTTACACCCATGGAGTCTTGGTGCTGATCATGTTTTGCTCGTGGAAGAGGCTTAGTCAGCGGGTCGCAACATTCAGATCCGTATGTATTTTGCAAATCTCTATGTCTCCCACTTGGACTTGGTCCCGAATGGAATTGAAGCGTCTCTTGATTTGCTTGGTCCTCTTGTGAAATCTGGATTCCTTTGCCAAGGCAATTGCACCAGTATTGTCACAGAAGATCTTCATCGGTCCCGATGCACTAGGTATGACACCTAGATCGGTAATGAACTCTTTCATCCAGACTCCTTCATTATTTGCTTCAAGCAGCTATGTACTCCGCTTCACATGTAGATCCCGCCACGGCGCTTTGTTTAGAACTGCACCAACCGACGGCTCCTCCGTTTAATAAAAACACGTATCCGGTTTGCGATTTAGAATCGTCCGGATCGGTGTCAAAACTTACATCGGCGTAACCATTTACGACTAGCTCTTTGTCACCTCCATATACGAGAAACATATCCTTAGTCCTTTTCGGTATTTGGGATGTTCTTGACCGCTGTCGATGATCCACTCTGGATTACTTTGGTACCTTCCTGCCAAGCTTACAGCTAAACATCGTCGGTCTGGTACACAGCATTGCATACATGATAGAGCCTATGGCTGAAGCATAGGAACATCTTTCATTTCTCTCTATCTTCTCATTGTGGTCGGGCATTGAGTCCGACTCAATACTACACCTTGTGTCTGGTAAAAACCTTTCTTTGCTCGATCCATTTTGAACTTTTCAAAACTTTATCAAGGTATGTGCTTTGTGAAAGTCCAATTAAGCGTCTTGATCTATCTCTATAGATCTTGATGCCCAATATGTAAGCAACTTCACCGAGGTCTTTCATTGAAAAACTTTTATTCAAGTATCCTTTTATGCTATCCAGAAATTCTATATCATTTCCAATCAATAATATGTCGTCCACATATAATATTAGAAATGCTCTGAGCTCCCACTCACTTTCTTGTAAATCTGAGGCTTCTCCAAAAGTGCATATAAACCCATATGCTTTGATCACACTATCAAAGCGTTTATTCAACTCGAGAGGCTTGCACTGGACCATAAATTGATCGTTGGAGCTTGCACACTTTGTTAGCACCCTTTGGATCGACAAAACCTTCGGTTGCATCATATACAACTCTTCTTCTAGAAATCCATTCAAGAATGCAGTTTTACATCCATTTGCCAAATTTCATAATCATAAAATGCGGCAATTGCTAACATGATTCGGACAGACTTAAGCATCGCTACGGGTGAGAAAGTCTCATCGTAGTCAACCCCTTGAACTTGTCGAAAACCTTTCGCAACAAGTCGAGCTTTGTAGACAGTTATATTACCATCGCGTCGGTCTTCTTCTTAAAGATCCATTTATTTTCAATGGCTTGCCGATCATCGGCAAGTCAACCAAAGTCCATACTTTGTTCTCATACATGGATCCCATCTCAGATTTCATGGCTTCCAGCCATTTTGCGAATCTGGGCTCACCATCGCTTCTTCATAGTTCGTAGGTTCGCCATGGTCAAGTAACATGACTTCCGAATAAGATTACCGTACCACTCAGTGCGTATTTTACTCTGGTTGACCTCTGAGTTCAATAGTAACTTGATCTCAAGCTTTATGATCATCATCATTAGTTTCCTCACTAATTGGTGTAGTTGTCACAGAACCATTTCTTGTGATGAACTACTTTCCAATAAGGGAGCAGATCTGATTATCTCATCAAGTTCTACTTTCCTCCCACTCACTTCTTTCGAGAGAAACTCCTTCTCTAGAAAGGATCCGAATTTAGCAACGAAAATCTTGCCTTGGATCTGTGATAGAAGGTGTACCCAACATCTCCTTTGGGTATCCTATGAAGACACATTTTTTCGATTTGGGTTCGAGCTTATCTGGTTGAAGTTTCTTTACATAAGCATCGCAGCCCCAAACTTTAAGAAACGACAACTTTGGTTTCTTGCCAAACCACAGTTCATAAGGCGTCGTCTCAGCGGATTTTGACGGTGTCCTATTCAACGTGAATCGGCCGTCTCTAAAGCATAACCCCAAAGCGATAGCGGTAAATCGAAATAGACATCATAGATCGCACCATATCTAGTAAAGCACGATTCTGACGTTCGGACACACCATTTCTCTGTGGTGTTCGGGTGGCGTGAGTTTGAAACTATTCCACATTGTTTCAAATGTAAACCAAACTCGTAACTCAAATATTCTCCTCCACGATCAGATCGTAGAAACTTTATTTTCTTGTTACGATGATTTTCCACTTCACTCTGAAATTCTTTGAACTTTTCAAATGTTTCAGATTTGTGTTTCATTAAGTAGATATACCCATATCTGCTCAAATCATCTGTGAAGGTGAGAAAATAACGATACCGCGCGTGCCTCAACATTCATTGGACCACAAACATCGGTATGTATGATTTCCAACAAATCGGTTGCTCGCTCCATAGTTAGGAGAACGGCGTTTTGGTCATCTTGCCCATGAGGCACGGTTACATAAGTACCAAGTGATTCATAATCAAGTGATTCGAAGCCCATCGGTATGGAGTTTCTTCATGCGTTTTACACGATATGACCTAAGCGGCGATTGCCACAAATAAGTTGCACTATCATTATCAACTCTGCATCTTTTGGCTTCAACATTATGAATATGTGTATCACTCTTGTCGAGATTCAATAAGAATAGACCATTCTTCAAGGGTGCATGACCATAAAGATATTACTCATATAAATAGAGCAACCATTATTCTCGATTTAAATGAATAACCGTCTCGCATTAAACAAGATCCAGATATAATGTTCATGCTCAACGCGGCACCAAATAACAATTATTTAGGTCTAAAACTAATCCGAAGGTAGATGTAGAGGTAGCGTGCCGACCGCGATCACATTGACTTTGGAACCATTTCCACGCGCATCGTCACCTCGTCCTTTGCGGTGCTCGTCTATTCCAGTAGTCCTGTTTGAGTTGCAAATATTAGCAGAACCGGTATCAAATACCAGTGCTACTACGAGCTCTAGTAAGGTACACATCAATAACATGTATATCACATATACCTTTGTTCACCTTGCCATCCTTTTTATCCGCCAAATACATGGGGCAGTTCCGCTTCCGATGTCCGATGCGCTTGCAGCAAAAACACTCGATTTAGGGCTTAGGTCCGGACTTGGGTTTCTTCTCTTGATCAAGAACTTTCTTGCTGTTCTTTTGAAGTTTCCTTCTTCTTCCCTTTGCCCTTTTCTTGAAACTAGTGATCTTGTTGACCATCAACACTTGATGCTCTTTCTTGATTTCTACCTCCGCGGCTTTTAGCATCGCGAAGAGCTCGAGAATTGTCTTAGTCATCCCTTGCATATTATAGTTCATCACGAAGCTCTTGTAGCTTGGTGGCGATGATTGGAGAATTTCATCAATGACACTATCATCCGGAAGATTAACTCCCGGCTGAATTAAGTGATTGTTATACCCGGACATTTTGAGTATGTGCTCCTTGTGAACTATTCTCCTCCATCTTGCAGCTATAGAACTTATTGGAGACTTCATATCTCTCAATCCGGGCATTTGCTTGAAATATTAACTTCAACTCTGGAACATCTCATATGCTCCATGACGTTCAAAACGTCGTTGAAGACCGGTTCTAAGCCGTAAAGCATGGCACACTGAACTATAGAGTAGTCATCAGCTACGCTTTGCGGACGTTCACAACCACTCGCTCGGCATCTGCAGCAGAACTGTCACCCGGCGGTGCTTCCGGGGCGTAATTTTTACGTGCAGCAATGAGGATAATCCTCAAATTCGGACCCAGTCCGTGTAATTGCTACCATCATCTTTCAACTTTGCTTTCTCAAGGAACGCATTAAAATTCAACGGAACAACAAAGACGAGCCATCTATCTACAATAAACATAGACAAGCAAAATACTATCATGTACTAAGTTCATGATAAATTTAAGTTCAATTAATCATATTAAAAACTCCCACTTAGGCGGACATCTCTCTAGTCATCTAAGTGATCACGTGATCCAAATCAACTAAACCATGTCCGATCATCACGTGAGGCGGAGTAGTTTCAATGGTGAACATCACTATGTTGATCATATCTACTATATGATTCACGCTCGACCTTTCGGTCTCCGTGTTCCGAGGCCATATCTGTTATATGCTAGGCTCGTCAAGTTTAACTTGAGTATTCGCGTGTGCAACTGTTTTGCACCGTTGTAGATGGACGTAGAACTTATCACACCCGATCATCACGTGGTGTGCGGGTACTCGAACTTTGGCAGCGGTGCATACTCGAGGAGAACACTTCTTGACAATTTTAGTGAGAGATCATCTTATAATGCTACCGTCAATCAAAGCAAGATAAGATGCATAAAGGATAAACATCACATGCAATCAATATAAGTGATATGATATGGTCATCATCATCTTGTGCTTGTGATCTCCATCGCGAAGCACCGTCATGATCACCATCGTCACCGCGCGACACCTTGATCTCCATCGTAGCATCGTTGTCGTCTCGCCAACTATTGCTTCTCGACTATCGCTACTCCTTAGTGATAAAGTAAAGCAATTACATGGCGTTGCATTTCATACAATAAGCGACAACCATATGGCTCTGCCGATTGCCGATAACTCGGTTACAAAACATGATCATCTCATACAATAAAATATAGCATCACGTCTTGACCATATCACATCACAACATGCCCTGCAAAAACAAGTTAGGCGTCCTCTACTTTGTTGTTGCAAGTTTTACGTGGCTGCTACGGGCTGAGCAAGAACCGTTCTTACCTACGCATCAAAACCACAGCGATAGTTTGTCAAATAGACTCCGTTTAACCTTCTCAAGGACCGGGTAGTATACACTCGATTCAACTAAAGTGAGAGAGCAGACACCGCCGGTCACCTTTAAGCAACGAGTGCTCGGGCGGTGAAACCAGTCTCGCGTAAGCGTCTGGCGTAATGTCGGTCCGGCGCTTCATCTCACAATACCGCTGAACCAAAGTATGACATGCTGGTAGGTAGTATGACTTGTATCGCCCACAACTCACTTGTGTTCTACTCGTGCATATGACATCAACGCATAAAACCAGGCTCGGATGCCTTTGTTAGGGAGCGTAGTAATTTCAAAAATTTTCCTACGATCACGCAAGACCATGGTGATGGCATAGCAACGAGAGGGAGATGTCGTCCCGTACCCTCGTGAGACCGAAAGCGAGCGTTATAACAACGCGGTTGATGTAGTCGACGTCTTCACGATCCGACCGATCCAAGCACCGAGCGACGGCACCTCCGAGTTACGCACACGTTCAGCTCGATGGCGATCCCGGACTCCGATCCAGCAAAGTGTCGGGATGAGTTCCGTCGACCTGACGGCGTGGTGGCGATGTTGATGCTCCACCGACGCGGGGCTTCGCCTAAGCTCATGACGATATGACTTCTCGGGTAGAGGCTTCGCCTAAGCTCATGACGATATGACCGAAGTGGAATATGGTGGAAGGGGCACCGACACGGCTAAGGAAAGATCCGTAGATCAACTTGTGTGTCATGGGTGCCCCCGCCTCCGTATATAAAGGAGACAAGGGGGGGGGGGTGCGGCCGGCCTAGGAGAGGCGCGCCTGGAGGAGTCCTACTCCCACCGGGAGTAGGACTCCCCCCCTTTCTCCTAGTTGGACTAGGATTGGAGGAAGGGAAAGAGGGAAGGGGCGCCGCCCCCCCTCTCCTTGTCCTATTCGGACTAGAGGGGGGAAGGGGGCGCGCAGCCCACCTTGGCCGGCCCTTCCTCTTCTCCCTTGTGGCCCATTAAGGCCCATATACCCCCCGGGGGGTTCCGGTAATCCCCCGGTGTTCCGGTAACATCCTGTTTTCACGCAGAGAAAGAGCAAAGTGTAGTCATTTTGGTTTGCCTCATCTTTTTAACGTCGCTCGTTTCATTGACTTTGAATGATCGCCTTTGAACGGTTGTTCAAACTTGGTTTGGTACTGGGATATGCTTAAATCTCTACTCCTAGTATAGCAGTTGGTGAATAGTTCGCCGGTTATTTTTCGCTGGTTTTATTTCGCCTCACCACCTTCGTTGGTTTTATTTCGCTGATTTTATTTCGTCTCCCTCTCACTTGCCTTTTCGCTTCACCACCCACATAAACCCATCAGATTAGTTACCATATAAAAATAAATCACAATCAATCAAGTATTGATGATCAGATTAGTTATCATATAAAAAATAAATCGCAATCAATCAAGGATTGATGGGATATTTCCTTATATTGATGTGATTTTCCTTTTCTTATCATCAATCATCTCTACTGCCTAAAAAATGCGTAGCTTTCCTTTTCCTGCCAACCGACCGCGTCTCGTCTCCCTACATCCGCCCTCGTTGCTCTGCCTCCCGCACGAAAAAACCCCTTTCGTTTGACCTTCCCCAAACCCCGCACGATGGAGAAACCCAGCCGTCTGCTTCCCCTCCTCTCGACCGCTCCATACGTCCAGATCGCGGCCCCATCCCCATCCTCCTCTCACGTCACGGCGGCCGATGGACTGCCGCCACCACCCTCCTACTCTCTCGCCGCGCCGTCCTCCCGCTCGCTTCATTGCCGCCGTCACCACCAATCCGTGAAAGCGCCGTTCTTGCTATGTCGCCTCCCTCCCACCGCCTTTTCGCTTCACCACCCACATAAACCCATCAGTTAGTTACCATATAAAATAAATCAGAATCAATCAAGTATTGATGATCGATTAGTTACCATATAAAAATAAATCACAATCAATCAAGTATTGATGGGATATTTCCTTATATTGATGTGATTTTCCTTTCTTATCATCAATCATCTCTATTGCCTAAAAATGCGTAGCTTTCCTTTTCTGCCAACCGACCGCGTCCGTCTCCCTACATTCGCCCTCGTTGCTCGCCTCCCTTGCGAAAAAACCCTCTCGTTTGACCTCCCCAAACCCCGCATGATGGAAAAACCCGGCCGTCGCTTCCCTCCTCTCGACCGCTCCATACGTCCGGATCGTGGCCCCATCCCCATCCTCCTCTCACGTCCACGGCGGCCGATGGACCGCCGCCACCACCCTCCTACTCTCTCGCTGCCGCCGTCCTCCGCTTCGCTCGCCGCCGTCGTCGCCACCAATCCGTGGCGAAGCTATGTTCTCGCTATGTCGCCTCCTTTCCCCATCCAAGCGACCATGGCAGCACGCCTCTCATGTGTCCCATGGTGAGGTTTGGGGAGGCGCGACCACAATCGATGAGGGATCTCACCGCGGACCCGTCGGCTGGGATGGGTGTTGCCTCCGTTGCGAATGGGATCGAAGGAGGACTACTTCGTCGTCAAGGTCGGCGAGGCAGCGCCGATTGGGAGCCTGGTTGTGAACATGGGAGTTCGTCCCCATGAGGCGGCGGCCGTGGAGATTGGATGTGAAGCAACCCCACTTGCGGTGGTGGAGGCTTGCCGTCCATGTGATCCTTTCTTCTCCGGTATCCCCATTCCTTGCCCCCATTACAAAAGCGAGCATGAATGAGGCGGGGGCTGATTTTCATCAATTCATTTCTCATATTGGTAATGACGTGATGTTGAGGCGGCTAGGAGAAGCTCAGCAGCCAGATCAAGGGCTATCGAGATGGATCTGGGAGCCAAGCAGTAGTTCTTCTCTTAAATTTTGGTTATTATCTTTTCTATTGTTACGATTGTGGGATAGTTGATTTTGACTCGGTGTAACATTTGCATTTGTTTCCCCAGCTTGTTGGCGTAGATGCGTGGCACTGCGGCAACTAATCAAGCGAGGCGGTGCACATCGAGCTACGCTGAATGTAGTGCACATAGGTAGGTCAACATATTTTGTAGCTCTTTCAGATGTAAAAGCATATGTTGCATAAGAAATTATTATCTTCCAAGCATACTCACATTTCACTAACAAATAGGGGGAGGTTCAGACTTCAGAGCAATGATAAAAAGGTATGTTCCTCACTCTTTTGTTGGAATTTTAGTTCCAAGTTAACATGATTTCTTATCCGCTTCATAAGTCATGCATTTGCTTAATTAGGTGATAAGTAGAGCAAAAAAAAAAATGATCATGTTATTGTGGGGTTTGTTTAAACTCCAACATAAGGAATTCTGGTTTAAGAAAAAAGACTTTTGACTTCTTTAATTACAAATTGATTGCAACATCGTGTTAGTATGTGATTTCTCACATCTTGTTATAATATTTGTGAAGGCGTGCATTGCGTGCACTTGAAGCGGGCTCGTGGCCCGCACGGACAATGCCGACAATGACCCGGCCACCTCCTCCGTGTATTCTTGGAGTGTGGTGGCGATTTACATGAAATTAATTCTCTCGATTACGGTGGCAAATATAATACACATAATCCATATTGTTATGCTTATTTAGCGTGTGTGTGAAATAGATGGATTATGATCCGTCTCAATAAGATGGATATGTGTGTGTGTTAGAGAGGAGAGGGGAGAGAGAGTGAGGAAGAGGAGGAGAGTGTGTGTGAAAGGATTTGATGGTAAAAAGGTCGCTAATGTCGTAATATTGAACTCTTAAAGTTAATGTGGCCCCGTTGCAACGCACGGGCATTCTTTTAGTTTCATTAGTGCCTTTCTGTTAACTTTGTAGAGTACTTGGTTTTGTAGCTGCACGATAGATTCTTTTGACCGAGTGTTATATGTGAAATTTTGAAGTAGAAAGAAAATGGGGGGAGCAGAGTCACTTATGACTGCCTAGTGGGCGGCTCCTGAGAGGCTGAGCCATAAGCAAATCGAAATTAAGAATTTGGATGCCGTTGATCTTGGACATATTTAATTAAACTACTACCGGCGGCCTGTGTCGGTGGATCACGTGCATGGTCGGCATTGTCAACTACTCCCTATGTTCCATAACGCAAGACGACTAGTGTCAAAAAACGTCCTATATTATGAGACAGAGGGAGTACGAAGTTGAAAATGCAGGAAGAAATAAATACTCTCTTTGTCCCACTAGTGTCAAGAGTACTGTCAAGCGTGATCAGGCGCATGGCAAAAGCAAAGAGAAATAGTTGTTTTGTACAACCTTCGTCTGGAATTAACTATCGTTGAAATGAATTGTAGGCACCTGTTTCAGTAACAAATTAATTCAGAGGGAGGAAGTATTTCATATTGTTAAAAGAACTGTTCAAGAAGGTAAAGTGCCACCTAATACGTGCAGTAGAGAATAAAGAAAGTCTTTGACGACTGACGAGCTTATAAAGCTAAAAGAGGGTAAAGCGTCTTCCAACAAATGCACCTAAAACTTTCTTTCTGGTGACTCCAAAATGATGAAAATGATTTGAGGTTGACGGGAACCGTCCAGTGTAGGTCGGAATAAGACGGCTCCTCTGTCGGTCGGTGGGGTTTCCATTTTGAATTTTGTTCCGCACGACACATACGATGCGTAATCCCTTTCCTTCCATTACGTCGACTAATCGCGGCCCTTTATTGGCCCATTGCATTGCACCCTTCCGTAGGCCGTCGTAGCTCGGAGCTCCCCAGTCCCCACGACCCCACCACCAGGGCAGGCACCACCTCCCCACCCATATTTCTCGTCTCGGCACACTACTCCCCCACTTCTCCCCCCGCCTCGCCTCCCCCGACATGGCGATCGCCGGCGGCCCGCGCGGCCGCCTCCTCCTCCTCCTCCTCGTCGCCGCCGCCGTATGCCTCGTCTCCACCCCCGCCCGCGCCTTCTACCTCCCCGGCGTCGCCCCCCGCGACTTCCAGAAGGTGAGCAATCCGCCCCCCGCTCGCCCTCTCCCCGTCGGATCTAAGCTTTAGATGGCCTCCCGGCCGTCCGAGCCGGTGGATCTAGCCGTACCGGGAGCCGCGGCCTCAGATCTGGCTCGCCAGGCCTCGTTTCCCCGTGTTCGGAGGGTCTCCGCGCATTTGGAGGATTATTTAGCAGGGGTGCGTCTGTGGTTCAGGGTTTAGTGGCCTGAGCAATGGAGGCGGAGAGCGGAATGTCTGGATTTTATGCTGGCTCGCGTGTGCGTTTTGGGCGTACCTGCGGATAGGGTGAAAGCTGTACGTGGCAGCGCCCGCTTGCTTGGCCTTTGATTGCGTGCCATTAATTTTGTCGAGCATGGTGCATTCGGGTTAGGCTCCTCGTTCCATTGTCCGACTCCTGATGTTGTTTTGAGCTCTCCTTAGCATGAATAGCGATGGTATTGCACAGTATAGTGAGGTCAATTGATGTGGTTAACTGTGTTTGGTGCAGCGTGTAGGTATTATTGTGGGATGGGTGCGGGTCACACTTCAAAAAGTTATTGATAAGCAGGGGATTTTTGGTTTCTGCTTGTTCTAGTTCATCTAGAGGTGTAGACACGTTATTGCTTCGTTTCTTGTTTTCATCGCTGTTTAATTTAGTCTCTTTTGTACTATTGGAGAACATGTATTTACTGAGTGGTAAACTATTTGGGCGTTCTGGGTAGAGAATTCTGCTAGGTACCTATTGTTGTGTATGTTGGTGGGTTTCATGGAGATTGCAACACTGCAATCACAAACCTTGTGAAAGTGGCATGAACTGAAGTGTTGGCTTCGCCTAACTTGCTAGGGCCTAATATCCTCATATGACAGGCTGCAAACTACCACAAACAGACCAGTATTAAATTAAAATGTTCGAAACTGCAACATACTTTATGTAGTATGCTTGTAGATGTACTAGAGTTGTTGTATTAGAATGTCCACATCATCTAAAAACACCATGCATATCCTGTGGTTCCTTTCCGTTATACCATCATAATATAGTTTGATATAGACAAATAGTCTCCTTACCCATTTTAAGCTCATTTGGTTCTCTTGTTTGAATGATACTCTGATGAGAATCAAATGTGTAGAAGTATATTCTGCAACGGTAATGTTTATGTTGAAGCCTATATGTGTTGCCTATGTGCTTGGCGATCTACTTGAAGAAGCCACACCTTATAGACAAGTGCATGGTTGTTGTTTCTTGTTGCCTCCTAACGCAGTTACAATTTCAGGAGATCAGGAGAACAGGATACAGTCTGTATAACTTAATTAACACCTGTTAACACTTGCATGCTGTTTTCCGGTGCCATTAAATTGACGTGTTAGTTGATTTCATCATTTACAGGTTGTTGGAGTCCTCTTGTTTATGGAGCTCCAGTTGTTGTGTTGCATTGGTGACTGTCATTTCTTCGGAGAGACAGTTACCAACTTACGATACCATACAATTATTAAGGCAGTTACAGTTGTATAACCAAACTTCTAAACTAGAAATGATACCCCGCGTGTTGCTGTGGGAATTAGATGCAGTTATTTCTATGAGATTTGGCAGTATGAAACTTCAGTATTTTGATTAGCAATATGAGAATTGAAATAATAGTACATACAATTTACAATATATAGTTATTATATAGTTGTAAAACATTTATTGAGAATGAGTAGCATGCATGGTGCATGGAGTTTTTTCATGCATAGTGAAATGGTGAGTTGGCATAGTTGCATATTGAGAGAATTAAATTTAGTTGGGCATGCATGATGGCATGATGAGTTTGCATAGTTGCAGGTTAGGATAATTGAGTTAGTGGAGACTAACTATTTAGGTATATAGATATGATTGTTTGGAAGTTTTATCCATCGTTTCCTGTCTATATTCTCTGTTTGCTCAATGGTTTTCAAAGGTTGACTAACCGTTCATATTGCAGGATGATGATCTCCAGGTGAAGGTCAACAAGCTGTCATCTATAAAGACACAACTTCCATATGACTATTATTTCCTGGACTACTGCAAACCTGAGGCGATTAAGAACAGTGCTGAGAACTTAGGGGAAGTCCTTCGTGGGGACCGCATTGAAAACTCTGTCTATAATGTAAGTATACTACCTGTGTATTTTGCATTAAATACTCTACAAATGATTTTTGCCCGCTTGTTCAAGGGTGTAGAGAGCATGACAACATAATATGGTAAATTGTGCACTCTTTAACTTAAGTCAATTTCCCAACTCTTGCAGTTCAAGATGAGGAGGGACGAGAGCTGCAAAGTTGTTTGTCGAACAAAGCTGTCTGCAGAAGCTGCAAAGAATTTCAGAGAGAAGATCGATGATGAATATCGAGTGAACATGTATGTTCTGATTTTGAAGTTCTTGTTGTATTGCCAGTTGATTAACATGACCGTTCCCCGCCAAAAAAGGATTAACATGACTGTCTAGCCTGCTTACATATAATACTGGTCCAAGTTGTAGAATTGTGGTTATGTTCCGCATAAGCTATAATACAGTGCCTGACAATGTACTCTCCTTCTATCAGGATTTTGGATAATCTCCCAGTTGTGGTCCCTAGACAGACACGGGAAGGGAGCCAACCGATCTTTGATCATGGTTACCGCGTTGGCTATAAGGTGAGCATCTCACCAAGTCGATTGCTACTCACTGAAACATGAAACATTTATCAAGGAACTTGTTTAATTTGAGCACAACATTGGCAGCTCAAGGATGACAAGTACTATATTAACAATCACTTGAGCTTTAAAGTCTTGTACCATGAAGACCTAAACTCCCCAGAGGCTCGTATTGTTGGCTTCCATGTGATTCCTAGCAGGTATGTTATGTATACTCAGTCATGTCTAACTTAGCATGCCTCGTGGTCTAATTGATCTTTTTTTGTTATGGGTATGCGTAGCTGACCAGTCCGAAAGCAATTGAAATTCTTGTTCATGTAATGTTTTGATCATTTCATAAATAGTTTAATCTCCATAGTAAATGTTCAACATAGCCAATATTTAGAAATTAGTGCTTGGCTTTTTATAAATTTATATCTTGTGTGAAGGTACATGTGCCTATCATAACTTGCCTATTCACTGTCTATCTTTATACAGCATTAAACATGAATATGGTGCCTGGGATGACAAGAATCCTACAGTACAAACCTGCAACGCTAACACGAAGATAACTCCTGGTAGTCACACACCTCAAGAGGTGGCCCCTGATGCATATGTTGTATTCTCTTACGACGTTACCTTTGAGGTATATTACCTTTTTCATATCCTTTGTTGCTGGCATTCATGTTCTTGCCGTGCTGATTAATTCACAATTGATCTTCTGCAGTCTAGTGAGATCATATGGGCATCTCGCTGGGATGTCTACCTTCTTTCCAGTGACAGCCAAATCCACTGGTTCTCGATCATTAACTCCTTGATGATTGTCCTTTTCCTTTCTGGCATGATAGCCATGATTATGATGAGGACTCTTTACAAGGACATAGCAAACTATAATCAGCTTGACAATCAGGAGGAGGCCCAGGAAGAAACTGGCTGGAAGTTAGTGCATGGTGATGCCTTCAGGCCTCCTGTTCATTCAGGCCTTCTTTGCGTTTATGTCGGAACTGGTGTGCAGTTCTTTGGCATGACAGTGGTAACCATGATGTTTGCGCTACTTGGATTCTTATCCCCTGCGAACCGTGGAGGACTCATGACTGCTATGGTCCTTTTGTGGGTTTTCATGGGTGTATTGGCGGGTTACACATCGTCTCGCCTCTACAAGATGTTCAAGGGCACCGAGTGGAAGAAGATCACCCTCAAAACTGCCTTCATGTTTCCTGGTATAATCTTTGGGGTCTTTTTCGTCCTGAATGCCCTTATCTGGGGTGAGAAATCATCTGGTGCAGTTCCTTTTGGGACAATGTTTGCTCTGGTCCTTCTCTGGTTTGGCATATCCGTGCCACTGGTCTTTGTTGGAAGTTTCTTGGGATTCAAGCAGCCAGCCATTGAGGACCCAGTCAAGACAAACAAGATTCCCAGGCAAATTCCTGAGCAAGCATGGTACCTGCAGCCAGCTTTCTCAATACTTGCTGGGGGCATATTACCATTTGGTGCTGTCTTCATTGAGCTCTTCTTCATCCTCACATCTATCTGGCTGAACCAGTTCTACTACATCTTTGGCTTCCTCTTCATAGTCTTCGTCATTCTCCTGGTAACCTGTGCTGAGATCACAATTGTGCTCTGCTACTTCCAGCTGTGCAGCGAGGACTACCACTGGTGGTGGAGGGCATACCTGACCGCAGGCTCTTCAGCTCTATATCTTTTCGCTTATGCTATCTTCTACTTCTTCAACAAGCTGGAGATCACAAAGCTTGTTTCAGGCATTCTCTACTTTGGTTACATGCTGATCATTTCTTATGCCTTCTTCGTCCTGACTGGCACCATTGGCTTCTATGCTTGTTTCTGGTTTGTGAGGAAGATCTATGCTTCCGTGAAGATCGACTGATGTAGCAACTTTCAAGATAAGTTTCCTGTCTGCTTCTAGAGACTCTCCCGGACAAGGTTTTCTTGCAATATCATACATGCTGCTGTTCAAGTGACATATATGAAGGAAACTGGGATTTGAGATGGGATTCCATGGTTTTGGTAGAATATGTAGCCTGGTAGGAGTAAGAATCACCGGATATTCACGGATGTTGAAGAGAGAATTTGATACTCGTTGCAGATTAGCATGTCTTGTAAT
Source organism: Aegilops longissima (assembly GCA_021605205.1). NCBI lineage: Eukaryota > Viridiplantae > Streptophyta > Magnoliopsida > Poales > Poaceae > Aegilops > Aegilops longissima. The sequence continues at coordinate 591,863,156 of CM038682.1, forward strand.
TCTAAAGATATTGAGTGCTCCTGTACTGTTTCAGATCTTGATTGACCATGTCTGTTCCATTTGTGTTTTATGTCTTACACGCAGTACGCTGGACATAGCACTATTTCTTAGTGCATAACTTTCTCGTTGGTTGAGTGATTTCATTCGATAGTACCCTGATGCTGGGCTAAAGGCGTACTGTCTGTTACTCTCTTACCATGGTAGTAACTGTGTACCTGAATCTTAAAATCATTTTGCCAATCAATGAAAATTTCAGAACAATTATCTTTTCATTAGAAGACGCCACCAGAAAGCAAACTTTTTTATTTATCAATACAACTTTATTCAGTGAGAATGTGTAGTGAAATACATTTTACGTTTGACAACTACTGATATTTGAAGTTCTGACTGGAAGGCCTTTGTTTTGCACTGCTCACTGACAAATGACCACGGATACACTGGAACAGGCATGCGAGGAGGAGCTTATCGATGAGCCGATGGCGCGGGCGCCGACGAGCCTGGCTTAGCGGGAGTCAGGGCTGCGGCCGTCGTCCTGATCACCCCGCACATCATGGCCTCCCTGGGCACGTCGAGCTCGCGTATCTTATGGGCCCCTTCAACGAAGACGGCGCCCATGCCCATGTGGAGGTGCGGCTCGATGTGGCAGTGGAACGCCCACGCGCCCACGTTGTCGGCGACGAACCGGATCGCCGTCCAGCCGTGCGGGAACACCACCACCGTGTTCCGCAGCGGCGGGTCCTCCGTGTTGAGGCGCTGGCCGCCGGTGGTGTACCTTCCCTCGCCGTACCCCAGCACCCAGAAGTCGTGGCCGTGCAGGTGCCACGGGTGCGTCTCGCTGTCGTTGTCCCTCCGCATGTCCGCGTTCTGGAGCACCACGTCCACCACGGCGCCGTGCGGCAGCTCGTACACCCGGTCGCTGAGCGTCGTCTCGTAGCTGTTGTTCGCCGGCGGCAGGTCGATGTCGTAGCCGCGGGGGAACCCGTTGGGCGCCTCGCCGGAGGCGTCGAACGCGCTGCCCTGCACGCCGTAGAAGTAGGCGCCGAGGTACGGGGTGGCCGGGAGCGTCAGGGTCACGTTGTTGACGGCCCACTTCATGTGCCCGCCCACCAGGGTCTGCGTGTTGAGCATCACGATCGTCCGGTTCACCTGCTCGGTCCGCGGCGGCGGCGGCGCCTCGGCGGCGTTCTTCCGGGCCTTGATCCTGTGGGCGAAGTCCTTGCTGCGCTGCAGGTCGTACCACGCCGGAGTCGCCGGGGGCGGGCTGCCTGGCCATGGGAACCTGCTGTTGGTGTACCTTAGGACGGCGGTGGCCGGCAGCGTCTTGGGGGGCCGTCCTCTCACGCCGACGGAGATCCAGAAGGACCCCGACCTGTAGAACGTCGGCGTGTGGTTGGTGGTGAGGAGCACGGAGTAGCTCTCGCCGGAGTAGATGTCGATGTCGGGGACGGTGAACGGCTCCACGGGGTTGCCGTCGGCCTCCACCACCGTCAGCTCGTGCTGCAGAATCACAAAACCCCCACCATGTCAATAGTCAACCGAAGAATTTCTCACCGTAGGATGAATGAAAATATATCACTAGTCTTACCCCTTGGACCTGCACGTTGAGAGCAGAGAGTGAGGTGGTGCTGGCGATCCTGAGCCGGTACGTCCTGCCAGGCTCCACGTCGAACACCACGGGGGCGCACTGGCTCTGCGGGCAGTAGGGCCCGCACTCGCTCCGCCGGAGGCACCTCTCCTCGTCGCCGCACAGCTTGGCCTCCTTGCCCCTCACGCAGGTCCTGGCGCGCCTGTCGATGCCCCGGTGGAACCTCGTGACCGCGCCCAGCATGCAGTCGTACTGCCCTCGCCCGTTGATGAGGATCGTCTGGGGCTCGCCGACCCACTGGAAGTGATCGTACTTTTGCTCCAGCCCGGCCGCCTGCGCGTACACGTTGTCGTGGTACCAGTCGCTGAGCAGCATGCGGAGCTCGCCGCCGTCGTAGTCCCTCCGGTACGGCTCGTCCTGCTCCGCCGTGGCGTCCACGACGAGCCACCCGTACAGCCCCGCCGCCCGCTGCATCCCGAAGTGCCCGTGGTAGAAGTAGGTCCCCGGCTGCACAAGCGGACAGATTCGGTTCAGTTCAGTTCAGTTCCTCGGGCCTTTTCTTCACGTGCCCGGCCATTCCGGGTACGGGGTTTTGTTCGGTTGCGACGTTGCCTACCTTGTCGGCGACGAACTCGTAGGTGAACGAGTCCCCCGGGCTGATGGCGCACTGGGAGATGGACGCCGTCCCGTCCGCCCACGGCGTGCCCACCTGCCGCATCCCGTGCCAGTGGATCACCAGCCCCTCCGTGTGCAGCTTGTTGTTGACGGTGATGCTGAGGGTCTCGCCGGCGCGGGCGGTGATGTTCGGGCCGGGGAACTTGCCGTTGATCCCGATCATCACCCGCTGCTGGCAGTCCGGCGACCACAGGATGTACTCCACGTCCCACGTCATGTTCTGCTTCGTCGGGGTCGGAGCAGGGGCGGGAACGGAGGCTCCGGCGGTCGCCGGAGCAGCGAAGGCCAGGAGAAACGTGCAACAAAGCAGCAGATGCACCACCAGTGGTGACTCACTACCAGTGTGAGGCCTGGTCATCGTGGCTTTTCCGCTTTTCGGAGGGGTTGTTGCCGTGGAGGTTCTGCTCTGGGTTGCTGAGCTTTTTTATAGGCGTGAGAAATGATCGAGTTGAGGAGGAAATATAAATTGCTAAATTATTAGGAAAATGGGTTGAGACGTTCCACATGTTTCCAACCGTTTTTTCAGAGTTATAAATCTTTGCAAACAACAAGTAACTCTATCCAATATAATTGTAGTTAATGGTCTGTCTCAAGTAAAATTTGTTTTAAGTTTGATCAAGTCTACAAAAATACTAACACCGAAAACGTCAAAGTAGTCTCGTGAGATTCTTTATGAAATACATTTCTATACTATGCATAAAAAAATTGTGAACTATTTTGACACAGTACAACGCAGATGCCCACACAACCCCTATGAGCACCTTCGAGTGACTGAGGTAGCACAATATTTTGAGATTGACGAAGTCACCACATGTACCCTCATAGTCGAGGGAAACGTCTCTCTCACTGAAATAAACCGAGAAAAATACGAGCACCAACGCCAAGTTTAGGACTTGAACCATGGTGGGTTGGTTTCATCACAAGGAACAAAACAATCTGAGCTGTGCTCATTTTTTCCTATAGAGTTGATCAAAATTAAATTAATGCAATCCGTGTTATAGATTAGGGCATCTTCAACACTGGCCCGCAAATTTGCTCCGGTATCTGTCCGCAGACAGGGGGTACCAGTCTGTGGACATGGATGCTGGAGCCGGCCATCCAACGCTACCTGCATATATTTCAAGCCGGGTTTTGACTTAGCGGACGAAATTCATGCAAATTGGTGGATATTCATCAAAGTTCGGAAAACAAAAAATACAAATCATCCATACATAGCATGAGTGTAGTACACCAATGTCTCAAATTCGATGTCCAACAAGTTTCAACGGATCATGCCATCCCGCACGTACTACCCCTTCAGCTTTATTCGACAGTGTGTGTACGTAAATGAACATCCCTCTTTCCTATGATACATCACGTTAGCGCGTACGGACTACACAATGTGTAGAGCAACATTGAGTGAATGAATGATTTAGAGCATCTCGAGCCGCACCCCCAACATGCCCCCCAAGACTCCATTTTTTTCACCAGTGATAAAAAAACCCCAGTCGCCCCCAGGACGCCGAATTCCGTCGGTTCAGCCCATTTTTGGCCCGACGATCCCAGGCCGAACCCCCAGCGCACTGGGGGGGGGGGGGTGTCGTGGTTCTAAGTCTGACAGTAATGTAGGGGTGTAGGAATGGAGAGGCAAGATCCTAGCTATGGAGTAGTTGTATAGACACGAGTTTTACGAGTTCAGGCCCTTCTCGAAGGAAGTAATAGCCCTACGTCTCGGAGCCCGGAGGCTGTCGACTGGATCATGTGTGTATGAATTACAGGGGTGCGAACCCTTGACACTGAGGAGGGGGGTGGCTTATATAGAGTTCGCCAGACCCCTCCGGCCCTCAGTTATGCGGGGTTTAAGGTACATTCAGGTCGGGCGTTACTGGTAACACCATAAATAAAGTGCTATGATGACCATAAAGGCCACTTAATGACCGGCCGTTAGCGTGCAGAGTGACTTTAGATCTCCTGGCTGTCGAGTGGTTGGATTCATGGTCGAGTGGTTGGCTTCATGGTCGAGTGTCTTCGAGTCTGTCGAGCGGAACACTTCTGAGTCGATTGAAAGGTGGTTTCTTCTAGAGATGTCCTTGGGGAGGGTATCTAGGACAGGTCCATTGTTGGGGAACGTAGCAGAAATTAAAAATTTTCTACGCATCACCAAGATCAATCTATGGAGTTATCTAGCAACGAGGGGAAAAGGAGTGCATCTACATACCCTTGTAGATCGCGAGCGGAAGCGTTCAAGAGAACGGGGTTGATGGAGTCGTACTCGTCGTGATCCAAATCACCGATGACCGAGCGCCGAACGGACGGCACCTCCGCGCACAACACACGTACGGTTGGGGAAGACGTCTCCTCCTTCTCGATCCAGCAAGGGGAAAGGAGAGGTTGATGGAGATCCAGCAGCACGATGGCGTGGTGGTGGATGCAGCGGGGATCTCTGTAGGGCTTCGCCAAGCTCTACGGAGGGGAGGAGGTGTTGGAGAGGGAGAGGGAGGCGCCAGGGGCTAGGGTGCGGCTGCCCTCCCTCCCCCCCACTATATATAGGGCCCCTGGGGGGGGGGGGCGCCGGCCCTAGGAGATGGGATCTCCAAGGGGGTGGGGCGGCCAAGGGGGTGGCTTGCCCCCCAAGCCAAGGGGGCGCCCCCACCCCTAGGGTTTCCTGCCCTAGGCGCAGGGGAGGCCCAAGGGGGGCGCACCAGCCCACTAGGGGCTGGTTCCCCTCCCCACTTCAGCCCATGGGGCCCTCCAGGATAGGTGGCCCCACCCGGTGGACCCCCGGGACCCTTCCGGTGGTCTCGGTACAATACCGGTGACCCCTGAAACTTTCCCGATGGCCGAAACTTGACTTCCTATATATAAATCTTTACCTCCGGACCATGCCGGAACTCCTCGTAACGTCCGGGATCTCATCCGGGACTCCGAAAAACTTTCGGGTTACTGCATACTAATATCTCTACAACCCTAGCGTCACCGAACCTTAAGTGTGTAGACCCTACGGGTTCGGGAGACATGCAGACATGACCGAGACTACTCTCCGGCCAATAACCAACAACGGGATCTGGATACCCATGTTGGCTCCCACATGATCCTCGATGATCTCATCGGATGAACCACGATGTCGAGGATTCAACCAATCCCGTATACAATTCCCTTTGTCAATCGGTACGTTACTTGCCCGAGACTCGATCGTCAGTATCCAATACCTCGTTCAATCTCGTTACCGGCAAGTCACTTTACTCGTACCGTAATGCATGATCCCGTGACCAGACACTTGGTCACATTGAGCTCATTATGATGATGCATTACCGAGTGGGCCCAGAGATACCTCTCCGTCATACGGAGTGACAAATCCCAGTATCGATTCGTGCCAACCCAACAGACACTTTCGGAGATACCCGTAGTGCACCTTTATGGCCACCCAGTTACGTTGTGACGTTTGGCACACCCAAAGCACTCCTACGGTATCCGGGAGTTGCACAATCTCATGGTCTAAGGAAATGATACTTGACGTTTGGAAAAGCTCTAGCAAAACGAACTACACGATCTTGTGCTATGCTTAGGATTGGGTCTTGTCCATCACATCATTCTCCTAATGATGTGATCCCGTTATCAATGACATCCAATGTCCATAGTCAGGAAACCATGACTATCTGTTGATCAACGAGCTAGTCAACTAGAGGCTCACTAGGGACATGTTGTGGTCTATGTATTCACACATGTATTACGATTTTCGGATAACACAATTATAGCATGAATAATAGACAATTATCATGAACAAAGAAATATAATAATAACCATTTTATTATTGCCTCTAGGGCATATTTCCAACAGTCTCCCACTTGCACTAGAGTCTCTAATCTAGTTACATTGTGATGAATCGAACACCCATAGAGTTCTGGTGTTGATCTTGTTTTTCTCTAGGGAGAGGTTTAGTCAACAGATCTGCTACATTCAGGTCCGTATGTACTTTACAAATATCTACGTCTCCATCTTGAACATTTTCACGAATGGAGTTGAGCGGCGCTTGATGTGCTGGTCTTCTTGTGAAACCTGGGCTCCTTGGCAAGTGCAATAGCTCCGGTGTTGTCACGAGAAGAGTGTGATCGGCCCCGACGCATTGGGTATGACTCCTAGGTCGGTGATGAACTCCTTCACCCAGATTGCTTCATGCGCGCCTCCGAGGCTGCCATGTACTCCGCTTCACATGTAGATCCCGCCACTACGCTTTGCTTGCAATCGCACCAGCTTATCGCCCCACCATTCAAAATAAACACGTATCCGGTTTGTGACTTAGAGTCATCCAGATCGTGTCGAAGCTAGCATCGATGTAACCCTTACGACGAGCTCTTCATCACCTCCATATCGAGAAACATGTCCTTAGTCCTTTTCGGTACTTCAGGATATTCTTGACCGCTGTCCCGGTGTTCCATGCGGGATTACTTTGGTACCTTCCTACCAAACTTACGGCAAGGTTTACATCAGTCGGTACACAAGCATGGCATACATAATAGACCCTATGGCCGAGGCATAGGGACGACACTCATCTTTTCTCTATCTTACGCCGTGGTCGGGCATTGAGCCATGCTCAATCGTACACCTTGCAATACTGAGCAAGAACCCTTCTTGGACTGATCCATATTGAACTTCTTCAATATCTTGTCAAGGTACGTACTTTGTGAAAGACCAATGAGGCGTCTCGATCTATCTCTATAGATCTTGATGCCTAATATATAAGCAGCTTCTCCAAGGTCCTTCATTGAAAAACACTTGTTCAAGTAGGCCTTTATGCTTTCCAAGAATTCTATATCATTTCCCATCAACAGTATGTCATCCACATATAATATGAGAAATGCTACAGAGCTCCCACTCACTTTCTTTTAAACACAGGCTTCTCCATAAGTCCGTGTAAAGCCAAACGCTTTGATCATCTCATCAAATCGAATGTTCCAACTCCGAGATGCTTGCACCAGCCCATAGATTGAGCGTTGGAGCTTGCAAACCTTGTTAGCATTCTCTGGATCGACAAAACCTTCCGGCTGCATCATATACAATTCTTCCTTAAGAAAGCTGTTAAGGAATGCCGTTTTGACGTCCATTTGCCATATCTCATAATCATAGAATGCGGCAATAGCTAACATGATTCGGACGGACTTCACTTCGCCACGGTGAGAAAGTCTCATCGTAGTCAACCCGTTGAATTTTGTCGATAACCCTTAGCGACAAGTCGAGCCTTATAGATGGTCACATTACCATCCGCGTCTGTCTTCTTCTTAAAGATCCATTTATTTTCTATGGCTCGCCGATCATCGGGCAAGTCAGTTAAAGTCCATACTTCGTTTTCATACATGGATCCTATCTCGGATTTCATGGTTCTAGCCATTTTTCGGAATCCGGGCCCACCATCGCTTCTTCATAGTTCGAAGGTTCACCGTTGTCTAACAACATGATTTCCAAGACAGGGTTGCCGTACCACTCAGTGCGGGCGTGTCCTTGTGGACCTCACGAAGTTCGAGAGGAGCTTGATTCAAGTACCTTGATCATCATCATTAAGCTCCTCTCTAGTCGGTGCACGGGCACCACAGAACATCTTCCGAGCTGCGCTACTTACCGTTCAAGAGGTAGTACTTCATCAAGCTCTACTTTCCTCCCACTTACTTCTTTCGATGAAACTCTTTCTCCGAAAGGACCCGTTCTTGGCAACAAAGATCTTGCCTTCGGATCTGAGGTAGAAGGTATACCCAATGGTTTCCTTAGGGTATCCTATGAAGACGCATTTTTCCGACTTGGGCTCGAGCTTTTCAGGTTGAAGTTTCTTGACATAAGCATCACATCCCCAAACTTTTAGAAACGACAGCTTAGGTTTCTTCCCAAACCATAATTCATACGGTGTCGTCTCAACGGATTTCGACGGAGCCCTATTTAAAGTGAATGCAGCAGTCTCTAAAGCATATCCCCAAAATGATAGCGGTAAATCGATGAGTGACATCATGGATCGTACTATATCCAATAGAGTGCGATTACGACGTTCGGACACGCCGTTACGCTGAGGTGTTCCAGGCGGCGTGAGTTGTGAAACGATTCCACATTTCCTTAAGTGCGTACCAAATTCGTGACTTAAATATTCTCCCCCACGATCTGATCGTAAGAACTTTATTTTCCTGTCACGTTGATTCTCAACCTCACTCTAAAATTCCTTGAACTTTTCAAAGGTCTCAGACTTGTGTTTCATTAAGTAGACATATCCATATCTACTCAAGTCATCAGTGGGAGTGAGAACATAACGATATCCTCCACGAGCCTCAACGCTCATTGGACCGCATACATCGGTATGTATGATTTCCAACAAGTTGGTTGCTCGCCCATTGTTCCGAGAACGGAGTCTTGGTCATTTGCCCATAAGGCATGGTTCGCATGTGTCAAATGATTCATAATCGAGAGACTCTAAAAGTCCATCAGCATGGAGCTTCTTCATGCGCTTGACACCAATGTGACCAAGGCGGCGATGCCACAAGTATGTGGGACTATCGTTATCAACTTTACATCTTTTGGTATTCACACTATGAATATGTGTAACATTACGCCGAGATTCATTAAGAATAAACCATTCACCAGTGGGCATGACCATAAAACATATCTCTCATATAAATAGAACAACCATTATTCTCGGATTTAAATGAGTAGCCATCTCGAATTAAACGAGATCCTGATACAATGTTCATGCTCAAAGCTGGAACTAAATAACAATTATTGAGGTTTAAAACTAATCCCGTAGGTAAATGTAGAGGCAGCGTGCCGACGGCGATCACATCGACCTTGGAACCATTCCCGACGCGCATCGTCACCTCGTCCTTCGCCAGTCTCCGCTTATTCCGCAGCTCCTGCTTTGAGTTACAAATATGAGCAATCGCACCGGTATCAAATACCCAGGAGCTACTATGAGTACTGGTAAGGTACACATCAATTACATGTATATCACATATATCTTTAGTGTTGCCGGCCTTCTTGTCTGCTAAGTACTTGGGGCAGTTCCGCTTCCAGTGACCACTTCCCTTGCAATAAAAGCACTCAGTCTCGTGCTTGGGTCCATTCTTTGGCTTCTTCCGGCAAGCGGCTTATCGGGCGGCAACTCCTTGCCGTCCTTCTTGAATTTCTTCTTACCCTTGCCTTTCTTAAACTTAGTGGTTTTATTCACCATCAACACTTGATGTTCCTTTTTGATCTCCACCTCCGCTAATTTCAACATTGAATATACCTCAGGAATGGTCTTTTCCATCCCGTGCATATTGAAGTTCACCACAAAGCTCTTGTAGCTCGGTGGAAGCAACTGAAGGATCCTGTCAATGACCGCGTCATCCGGGAGATTAACTCCCAGCTGAGTCAAGCGGTTGTGCAACCCAGACATTTTGAGTATGTGCTCACTGACAGAACTATTTTCCTCCATCTTACAGCTGAAGAACTTGTCGGAGACTTCATATCTCTCGACACGGGCATGAGCTTGGAAAACCATTTTCAGCTCTTCGAACATCTCATATGCTCCGTGTTGCTCAAAACGCTTTTGGAGCCCGGTTCTAAGCTGTAAAGCATGCCGCACCGAACGAGGGAGTAATCATCAAGACGAGACCGCCAAGCGTTCATAACGTCTTGGTTCTCAGGATGGGTGCTTCACCTAGCAGTGCTTCTAGGACATAATCTTTCTTGGCAGCTATGAGGATGATCCTCAGGTTCCGGACCCAGTCCGTATAGTTGCTGCCATCATCTTTCAGCTTGGTTTTCTCTAGGAACGCGTTGAAGTTGAGGGCAACATTAGAGTGGGCCATTTGATCTACAAGACATATTGTAACGATTTTAGACTAAGTTCATGATAATTAAGTTCATCTAATCAAATTATTCAATGAACTCCCACTCAGATAGACATCTCTCTAGTCATCTAAGTGAAACATGATCCGAGTCAACTAGGCCGTGTCCGATCATCACGTGAGACGAACTAGTCAACGTCGGTGAACATCTTCATGTTGATCGTATCTTCTATACAACTCATGCTCGACCTTTCGGTCTTCCGTGTTCCGAGGCCATGTCTGTACATGCTAGGCTCGTCAAGTCAACCTAAGTGTATTGCGTGTGTAAATCTGGCTTACACCCGTTGTATTCGAACGTCAGAATCTAACACACCCGATCATCACGTGGTGCTTCGAAACAATGAACCTTCGCAACGGTGCACAGTTAGGGGGAACACTTTCTTGAAATTATTTTAAGGGATCATCTTATTTACTACCGTTGTACTAAGCAAATAAGAAGCAAAACATGATAAACATCACATGCAATCAAATAGTGACATGATATGGCCAATATCATATTGCTCCTTTGATCTCCATCTTCAGGGCGCCATGATCATCTTCGTCACCAGCATGACACCATGAACTCCATCATCATGATCTCCATCATCGTGTCTTCATGAAGTTGTCACTTCAACGATTACTTCTACTTCTATGGCTAACACGTTTAGCAATAAAGTAAAGTAATTTACATGGCGTTACTCAATGACACGCAGGTCATACAAAAAATAAAGACAACTCCTATGGCTCTCGCCGTTGTCATACTCATCGACATGCAAGTCGTGATTCCTATTACAAGAACATGATCATCTCATACATCACATATATCATTCATCACATCCTTTGGCCATATCACATCACAAAGCACTTGCTGCAAAAACAAGTTAGACGTCCTCTAATTGTTGTTGCATGTTTTTACGTGGCTGTTATAGGTTTCTAGCAAGAACGTTTCTTACCTACATAAAACCACAACGTGATATGCCAATTTCTATTTACCCTTCATAAGGACCCTTTTCATCGAATCCGCTCCAACTAAAGTGGGAGAGACAGACACCCGCTAGCCACCTTATGCAACTAGTGCATGTCAGTCGGTGGAAGCTATCTCACGTAAGCGTACGTGTAAGGTCGGTCCGGGCCGCTTCATCCCACGATGCCGCCGAAGCAAGATAAGACTAGTAGTGGCAAGAAAAATTGACAACATCTACACCCACAACTGCTTTGTGTTCTACTCGTGCATAGTAACTACGCATAGACCTAGCTCATGATGCCACTGTTGGGGAATGTAGCAGAAATCAAAAAATTTCTATGCATCACCAAGATCAATCTATGGAGTTATCTAGCAACGAGGGGAAAAGGAGTGCATCTACATACCCTTGTAGATCGCGAGCGAAAGCGTTCAAGAGAACGGGGTTGATGGAGTCGTACTCGTCGTGATCCAAATCACCGATGACCGAGCGCCGAACGGACGGCACCTCCGCGTTCAACACACGTACGGTTGGGGAAGACGTCTCCTCCTTCTTGATCCAGCAAGGGGAAAGGAGAGGTTGACGGAGATCCAACAACACGACGGCGTGGTGGTGGATGCAGCGGGGATCTCGGCAGGGCTTCGCCAAGCTCTACGGAGGGGAGGAGGTGTTGGAGAGGGAGAGGGAGGCTCCAGGGGCTATGGTGCGGCTGCCCTCCCTCCCCCCACTATATATAGGGCCCCTAGGGGGGCGCCGGCCGTAGGAGATGGGATCTCCAAGGGGGGGCGGCGGCCAAGGGGGTGGCTTGCCCCCCAAGCCAAGGGGGGCGCCCCCACCCCTAGGGTTTCCTGCCCTAGGCGCAGGGGAGGCCAAGGCGCACCAGCCCACCAGGCTGGTTCCCCCCACTTCATCCCATGGGGCCCTCCGGATAGGTGGCCCCACCGGTGGACCAGGACCCTTCGGTGGTCCCGGTACAATACCGGTGACCCCCGAAACTTTCCTGATGGCCGAAACTTGACTTCCTATATATAAATCTTTACCTCCGGACCATTCCGGAACTCCTCGTGACGTCCGGGATCTCATCCGGGACTCCGAACAACTTTCGGGTTACTGCATACTAATATTTCTACAACCCTAGCGTCGCCGAACCTTAAGTGTGTAGACCCTACGGGTTCGGGAGACATGCAGACATGACCGAGACTACTCTTCGGCCAATAACCAACAGCGGGATCTGGATACCCATGTTGGCTCCCACATGCTCCTCGATGATCTCATCGGATGAACCACGATGTCGAGGATTCAACCAATCCCGTATACAATTCCCGTTGTCAATCGGTACGTTACTTGCCCGAGACTCGATCGTCGGTATCCCAATACCTCGTTCAATCTCGTTACTGGCAAGTCACTTTACTAGTACAGTAATGCATGATCCCGTGACCAGACACTTGGTCACATTGAGCTCATTATGATGATGCATTACCGAGTGGGCCCAGAGATACCTCTCCGTCATACGGAGTGACAAATCCCAGTCTCGATTCGTGCCAACCCAACAAACACTTTTTGAGTTACCCGTAGTGCACCTTTATAGCCACCCAGTTACGTTGTGACGTTTGGCACACCCAAAGCACTCCTACGGTATCCGGGAGTTGCATAATCTCATGGTCTAAGGAAATGATACTTGACATTTGGAAAAGCTCTAGCAAAACGAACTACACGATCTTGTGCTATGCTTAGGATTGGGTCTTGTCCATCACATCATTCTCCTAATGATGTGATCCCATTATCAATGACATCCAATGTCCATAGTCAGGAAACCATGACTATCTGTTGATCAACGAGCTAGTCAACTAGAGGCTCACTAGGGACATGTTGTGGTCTATGTATTCACACATGTATTACGATTTCCGGATAACACAATTATAGCATGAATAATAGACAATTATCATGAACAAAGAAATATAATAATAACCATTTTATTATTGCCTCTGGGGCATATTTCCAACATCCATGACCCTATCCTAGGTACATAGCTTCGTCATTAGCCTCCGAATGGATCGAGGTTTGAGTGGGGAAGGAGTTGAACACACTTCCGACCCATTTGCGTGCTATAAGTATATCTTGCTCTGGACCAATGAACTTTAGGTGACGGTACCAACTTCTTTTTCAGTCGCCTTGATCCATTCTTTGTATACGTCGAGTGAGTTTCTTTACTTGGAGAGCTCCGAGTGACAGAGCGGAGGAGATCTTTCGTCTGACGAGTTGTTCTGCAGCTCGCGGATTTCGCGGGATTCGAATTTCGGGAAGCGCGCGGGGCGGAGGAGGCCGCAGTAATCGGATGGGATAAGTCAGGGATGCCTCGATCTTTGTGCCACCTTTTTTGCCACGTATCGCGCGCGATCGCATGGATTTGACAGATCGCCGGGCCTACAAGTCGATCCACGGAAGTAACCTCATATAAGACGCCGGACGGGGGTTTTTGAACAGTGCGTTCTCATTTCCTCCTCTCTTCCTCAGACTTATCCGCCGCGCTCGCTTCCGTTCCAGCGCCGCTGCCCTGTGCGCGTCTCGCCGGCGACGATGGTGAAAGAGAAGACGTCAGGCCTGGAGCGGCCGAAGAAAGCGACATCGAAGGCGAAGGGAAAGGCGACCGGTCGGGGTAGGTCCTCGTCGAGGGCTGGCCTGCCGCAGGGCTGGATCCAGGGCGACTGGATCCGCTCGACGATTCGTCAAGAAGACCTCGACGACCTGGCCGCTGGAGGACTGATCCCCCAAGGATCGGTGCGGCTTCCGGGGAAGGAGTCTGAGCCGCATCCTCGGGAGGGTGAGTGCGTTCTCTTGGCCACCCATGTCGACCGTGGATTTTCTTTGCCTCCTCACCCTTTCTTTTGGGGATTTCTGAATTTCTTTGGGGCGCAACTCCACCACTTCACACCCAACACAATCGTGTACCTCGCTGCTTTCGTGTCTTTGTGCGAGAATTTCTTGGGTTGTCGGCCTCATTGGGGCCTTTTCAAGCACATTTTCACCTGTCGCTCCCAAACGGTGAAAAAGGCCAATCCGACTGACGAGAGAACACAAGTGATTCAGATGTGTGGGGGTCTTGGGGTTTAGATGAGGGGGAAAAGCTCTTTTCCAGCCATGATCCTTCCCGACTCGGTCCGTGGATGGCGATCAACCTGGTTTTATCTTGCAAGGACCAGCCGGCCGCCAGCGGTCGACCGGACTCCCTCCTTTTTCTATGGACCGAGTGAGGAAGCCCTCCTCTTTGAAGGTGATCCCGGAAGAAAAGGCGCAGGTTAAGATACTGGTCGATCGTGTTGTCCAGCTTATTCGTGACGGGGTGACTGGTATGGATCTTTTGGAGGTCTTCCTTCAGCGATGCATCCAGCCACTTCAAGCTCGAGACCATCCGATGTGGTTGTATTCGGGCACTGATGACACCACTCGGATCCACCCGGAGGAGGTCGAGGATGCCATGCTGGAGGGGTGGCTGACGAGCATCACCGGGAACAGGGACAACCCTAGGGGAGCCAGGAGAATTCTTCCACTCGACCAATCCCACTGTCGATCATCCGACGTACCGGACAAGGTTCAATTCTGAGGCCTTGAGCGGCGGTGATGAAGAAGAGGCCGAGTCACCTCCTCGCAGGGAGAGGCGATCCAAGCTCGACCAAGACCGCCCGGCCTTCGAAAGCGATCGCCGACCGCCCGTCTTCAAAGCGCCCTCGGACGTCCTCACCGGCTCCGACTGAAAAAGCATCAAAGCAACCCAAAGTTGTAGTGCCAAGGCCTCGGAAGGCGTTGCCGAAGATTAATATTGACATCCCCGTCGCCTCTGCATGAGTGTCTCCCTTTGTATTCACTCGACGCTCTGTGCCGTTTATTTTTCCCTTGATTTGACCACATAAACTTTGGAACTGGCAGCGCTGCTACTTCCGGGACTTCAGCTTACAGGGATGAGGATGAGGCAATGGAGGATGCTGTCACCTCCAATCTGGGTACGATTTCTGTCGTTTTGTCTTTATTTGGTCGATTCAACTGTAATATATACCATTGGGTGATGCAATTTTGGTGATCGATCTTTGAACAACTCCCAACATTATTGACCTCCCCGACGATGACGATGACGAGCCCGAGAGGCCTTTGATGAGGAAAAATAGGAAAACTCCTGCAGACAAGGTGGCACAATCGACGCCGATAGCTGAGCCAGTCGTTCAGGACGCTGGTGATGCCAATCGGGCTTCTGTTACCTTCACCATACCACTGTCGAGTGCTCTACCTTCTTCATCGACTGCTCAAGATCCTGCCGATCCACCTTCAGTTTTTGTTACCCATCACGTCCCAGAGGACGAAGTGAATGCTGCCAAGGAAGCCATCGCCAAGCAGGTATTATGATGGAGAAGATGAAGATGGTGCGGGATGTCGATCAAGCCGCCTATGACGCCTTGACTCGGCTCTCGAGCAATGTTCAGTTAGCAAGACGTCGATTGGTTTTCTTGGCTTGCTCTGTTAGGATATGCTACCCAAAACTCTCTTCCAAGGATCTTTGCATCTGCACACCCTTTGGGTGTTTCGACTTGTCACCGAGTCAATCCATACTTTGAGCTGAATTTTTGTTATTGAATTTCTTGTTATTGAAGTTTTGGACCAGTGGGGCATCGCTGAGTGCACCCACTGGGTGTAGTCCCGAGACTACGGTGGACTGAGGCGTCGATCGTAGTCTTGACATTTAATCCCTTCACTCGGTGCAGTGCGGCCATGTCGAGTGTAAACTGAATCAGTGGGGGCACGCTAAGTGCACCCACTGGGTGTAGTCCCCGAGAACGTGGTCGACTGCTGGCAGTCAACTATGGTCTGAAGAACTCGTTTGTTGCTGTCTTTCTTCTTTCTTTTTTTAGATACACACTCGCGCCGAAAAGGTCTCGTCGGGTGTTCACTGAATCGGTGGGGGCACGCTAATTGCACCCACTGGGTGTAGTCCCCGAGACTATGGTGGACTGCGGGCAGTCGACCGTAGTCTTAGTATTTATTATCTCTGTAAAATAACCCATCCTCTCTGATTGCAGAAATCTTGTGATCTTGGGGCTCGCTTTGCCGACTTAGAGAAGCAGCGGATTCAACTTAACCTTGACCTGGAGTTGGCCAAGTCGGAGTTGCAGAAGGCCAACGATGACGCCAATGGTAAGGAAGCTTCGTCGACTGTTTTGTCTTAGACCCGGATTTCACTCTGCTCTTTCTGAACCGAGCATTATTTCTTTTCAGAAAAACTGAACCAGGCTCTGTAAAGATGGATCACGATCTGGCTGCTGCACAAAAGAAGGCCGACGACCAAACTGCTCTGGCTGAACAGAAGCTGGCCTCAGTCGGCAAACTGGAGGAGGAGAACGCGAAGATGAAATCTGCTCTTGATGGAGCCAACAAGGAGGTCACCCGCTTGAAGAAGGACAAGGTTAGCTTGAACGAGAAGATGGAAGGCATTGCTCGTAGGAGGGATGATCTGGAAAGCTATCTGAGGAGCCTCGCCAAGAAGTTGTTCATCAAGCTTGAAGGTACATACCCCGTTCCGACTACTTCATCTTTTTCGACTCAGCATACGAATACTGACTTGTCTTTGGACTGTGCATGCAGAGCTTTGTTGAGACTTCAAGGAGGAGACTGGGCGAATCGAACCAAATTTGGACCCTATCAATTCTCCCGTGAAGGACGAAACTGCTATGAACTTGCTCCGACTAGAATCTCGTATCGACGGCATTGTTGACTACTTGGCTCGACTGAAAGTCGCCACGTCGCGGATCGATGCAGCACTTTGGCCAGGGGCAACACTCCAGAATGACCTTGAGTCCCTAATGACTCGACTTAACGAGATCCCTGGTCGAGTGCAGGAGTGGAAGAAGTCTTCTGCTCGTGTGGTGCTGATGTGGCTCTGTCTTTGGTTCGTGTCCACTGTAAAGAGGCGCGAGAAGATAAGCTGGTGGCAATCAAGGTCGCTAACACCAAGAAGCACGATTTCTGATCCTTTATGGAGACTTTCATTGCTGCTGCCACTCGGATAGCCGATGGTGTCGACCTGGACGAGTTCGTCGAGCCTGCCAGTCCTCCTCCCGCGGAGTAAACAAACTTTTATGCCTCACCTTAAATTTGCCTCGGAATGCCGAGTGGATTTTGTAACCGCTAAACTCCTTCGGGCTGAGAGCTCGAGTACTTTGATATGTGGTTTGGACCCTTTAGGATTTATCTGAACTGGTTTTACTTCTGAATATGCTTGTATTTGCCTTCGAGTGGACCATGCTTCACTCGGAATAGTCTTTGTTGTTTGAGATGCAGCTCTGAGGTGGAAGATTTGGTCGTACTGCGCACCATTATCCTTGCAGGAAGGGATGGAGTACGTATGTTGTATCTGTAGCCTCGAAGGAGAAGGTAGCAGTCGACCTGCACCTCGTCGTCTTTGCGGATCGGGATGGAGCGCATGTTGTACTTGTGGCGCGACTCTGAAGGAGAAGGTAGCAGTCGACCTGCACCTCGTCGTCCTTGCGGATCGGGATGGAGCACACGTTGTACTTGTGGCGCGGCTCCGAAGGAGAAGGTAGCAGTCGACCTGCACCTCGTCGTCCTTGCTTATCGGGATGGAGCACACGTTGTACTTGTGGCGCAGCTCCGAAGGAGAAGGTAGTAGTCGACCTGCACCTCATCGTCCTTGCGGATCGGGATGGAGCGTACGTTGTACTTGTGGCGCAGCTCCGAAGGAGAAGGTAGCAGTCGACCTGCACCTCGTCATCCTTGCGGATCGGTATGTTTTCGAACTTAGGCGAGTGCTGGACTGCAGCTAAGCCTCCGAGTGAGAGGATTTCTCGTCACTCGGTAGGATTTCTCAACTTAGGTGAGTACTTGGACTGCAGCTAAGCCTCCGAGTGAGAGGATTGCTCTTCACTCGGTAGGATTTCTCAAACTTAGGTGAGTACTTGGACTGCAGCTAAGCCTCTGAGTGAGAGGATTGCTCTTCATTCGGTAGGATTTTTCAAACTTAGGCGAGTACTTGGACTGCAGCTAAGCCTCCGAGTGAGAGGATTGCTCTTCATTCGGTAGGAATTTTCAAACTTAGGCGAGTACTGTAGCTAAGCCTCCGAGTGGGAGGATTTTTTTTAAACTTAGGCGAGTACTTGGACTGCAGCTAAGCCTCCGAGTGGGAGGCTGGCTCGCCACTCGATAGGATTTTTTCAAACTTAGGCGAGTACTTGGACTGCAGCTAAGCCCTCGAGTGGGAGGCTGGCTCACCACTCGGTAGGGTTGTTTCAAACTTAGGCAAGTACTTGGACTGCAGCTAAGCCCCCGAGTGGGAGGCCGGCTCACCACTCGGTAGGATTTTTCAAACTTAGGCGAGTACTTGGACTGCAGCTAAGCCTCCGAGTGGGAGGCTGGCTCACCATTCGGTAGGATTTTCAAGTACTTAGGCGAAACGGATTCGCAGCTAAGCCTCCGAGCGAGAGGCTGGCTCACCACTCGATAGGAATTTTCTTTTTTACAAACTTAGGCGAAACGGATTCGCGGCTAAGCTACCCACTGGGGGGTTTCTTACAAAAACAAAAGCAACAACAATCACTGGGAAAATTATAACACTCTTGTCTTTGATAAATAAACTACAGAGGTATTTCTTATTACATCTCATCTGAGTGAGTACTTAAGTATAAAAGGGGCGGAGCAGCTCCACGTTCCAAGCTCGAGGTTCATCAATCTGGCGATCGACATTGTAAAGATGGTACGCTCCATTGTGGAGAACTCTGGTGACGATGAAGGGGCCTTCCCAAGTGGGAGCGAGCTTGTGTGGTTTCTGTTGATCTACTCGGAGGACCAAGTCTCCTTCTTGGAAGGCTTGACTCTTCACATTTCTGGCATGGAATGGACGCAAGTCTTGCTGATAAATAGTCGAGCGGATCAAGGCCATCTCTCTTTCCTCTTCTAGGAGGTCGACTGCATCCTGCCGGGCTTGTTCTGCTTCATCTTCAGAGTAGAGCTCGACTCGGGGTGCATTGTGAAGCAAGTCACTCGACAGAACTGCTTCAGCTCCATAGACCAGAAAGAATGGAGTTCGTCCAGTTGACCAATTAGGGGTAGTCCTTAATCCCCACAGAACTGATGGAAGTTCGTCGACCCATGCGCCTGCTGCGTGCTTGAGATCGTGCATCAGTCGGGGTTTCACTCCTTTGAGAATTAGACCGTTTGCTCTTTCCGCTTGCCCATTCGACTGGGGGTGAGCGACTGAAGCGTAGTCGACTCGTGTGCCTTGAGAGGCGCAAAAGGCTTTGAACTTGTCGGAATCGAAGATTGACCCATTATCAGTGATGATGCTATGCGGAACTCCATATCTGAATATCAACTCTCTGACGAAACTGATAGCAGTGCAAGCATTGAGATTCTTGATAGGCTTAGCTTCAATCCATTTAGTAAACTTGTCGACTGCCACCAGCACGTGAGTGAAGCCGCTCCTGCCAGTTCTCAGTGGTCCAACCATATCTAATCCCCAAACAACGAAGGGCCAGACGAGTGGAATGGTCTTCAAGGCTGAGGCGGGTTTGTGTGACATATTGGAATAGAACTGACATCCTTCACACTTGTCGACTATCTCTTTCGCCATTTCATTTGCTCTTGGCCAGTAAAATCCCGCTCGGTATGCTTTAGCCACAATGGTCCAAGAGGACGCATGGTGACCACAGGTCCCCGAGTGGATATCGTCAAGATTATCTGACCTTCTTTTGGTGTTATACATTTCTGGCTGACTCCAATCGCGCTTTCCCTGAACAACTGTCCCTTTATCACAGTAAAGGCCTTGGATCGATGGACAATCTGTCGAGCCTCTTCTTCATTCTCTGGGAGCTCCTTTCTTAGGATATACGCGATGTACGGCACTGTCCAGTCGGGAGTGATGATCAAAACTTCCATGATTAGGTCGACCACCGTTGGAACCTCAACCTCAGTCGGATCTGTGGCACTTTTTGGTTGTGGGGCTTCTTCGGTGAAAGGATCCTCTTGAACTGATGGTGTGTGGATGTGTTCCAAAAACACATTGCTGGGAATGGCTTCTCTCTTGGAACCTATTTTTGCCAAATCATCAGCTGCTTGATTTTTCAGTCGGGGTATATGATGAAGCTCTAACCCCTCGAATTTCTTCTCTAGCTTTCTCACTGCATTGCAGTAACCAGTCATGGCCGGACTTCTGACGTCCCACTCCTTCATCACTTGATTAACCACCAAATCTGAGTCGCCATATACCATGAGGCGACGGACACCGAGTGAAATGGCCATACGCAACCCATACAAAAGTGCTTCATATTCTGCTTCGTT
Source organism: Aegilops longissima (assembly GCA_021605205.1). Classification (NCBI taxonomy): domain Eukaryota; kingdom Viridiplantae; phylum Streptophyta; class Magnoliopsida; order Poales; family Poaceae; genus Aegilops; species Aegilops longissima. The sequence continues at coordinate 591,883,534 of CM038682.1, forward strand.
GTTGGAGGAATCAAAGTGAATTTGAAGGACATATCTGAGCTTATCTCCTCGGGGGGAAACTAACACTACCCCAGCACCGGAACCATTCAGCATCTTGGAACCATCAAAGAACATGGTCCAGTGCTCCGAGTGAACTTGAGTTGGTAGTTGTTGTTCAACCCACTCGACGACGAAATCTGCTACTACTTGGGACTTGATGGCTTTCTTTGCCTCAAACTTGATATCTAAGGGAAGGAGCTCAATCGCCCATTTAGCCACTCGACCGATTGCATCTACATTGTGCAGAATCTCGACAATGGGCGTCACGGCATCTGTAATGGAATGGTCAGAGAAGTAATGAGCAACCTTCTTCGTGGTCATATAAATCCCATATACAAGCTTCTGATAATGAGGATATCTTTGCTTTGACGGAGTTAAAACCTCAGAAACATAATATACTGGGCGTTGAACTTTAAAGGCTTTTCCTTCTTCTTCCCGCCGACCGTAAATCTTGTCTCGACAACTTATCCGTGGCTGCAATGTAAAGTAGCAAAGGCTCTTTGCTGATTGGGGCAGCAAGCACCGGCTGGGTGGAGAGCAGGGCTTTTAGCTCTGCGAACGCTGCATCAGCTTCAGGAGTTCACTCGAACTTGTCTGACTTCTTCATCAGTCGGTAAAGAGGCAATGCCTTTTCACCGAGTCGAGATGAATCGACTTAAAGCGGCCAAGCAACCAGTAAGCTTCTGGACGCCGTGCACACGCACAGGACGTTTCATCCGGAGTATAGTACCAACTTTTTCTGGATTGGCGTCGATTCCTCGTTCGGAAACGAGAAAACCGAGTAACTTTCCGCCAGGAACTCCGAGTGTGCACTTTGATGGATTAAGCTTGATATCATACCTCCTGAGGTTGGCAAATGTCTCAGCAAGGTCAGTCAGCAGGTCAGAACCCTTCCGTGACTTGACCACAATGTCATCCATGTATGCTTCCACATTCCGACTGATTTGAGTGAGCAAACACTTCTGAATCATCCTCATGAACGTGGCTCCGGCATTCTTGAGGCCGAATGGCATGGTGACATAACAGAAGCACTCAAATGGAGTGATGAAAGCTGTTTTGATCTCGTCGGGTCCATACAGACGGATCTGATGGTAACCGAAATAGGCGTCTAAAAAGACAAGCGCTCACATCCCGCGGCCGAGTCGACTATTTGGTTGATGCGAGGGAGAGGAAAATGATCTTTCGGGCAGGCCCGATTGATATGTTTGAAGTCAATGCACATGCGAAGTGACTTGTCCTTCTTGGGGACCATGACGACATTGGCGAGCCACTTGGAGTGGTAAATCTCTTGGATAAACTCCGCTGCAAGGAGTCAAGCCACTTCCTCGCCAATGGCTTTTCTCTTCTGGACGGTGGACCGTCGAAGATGTTCTTTGACAGGTTTCACTTTTGGGTCGACTCGTAGACGGTGCTCAGCCCCCCACAGGAACACCGGCATGTCGTGAGCTTCCATGCGAAGATGTCCCAGTTCTCACGGAGGAACTGGATGAGCGCTTCTTCCTATTTGGAGTCGAGTGTCGTAGAGATATGGGTCGGAGCAGCCTTGGGGTCGGTCGGGTGAATGTGAATCGGCTTTGTCTCACCGGACGACTGAAACGCTGATTCCGTAGAGGGCTTCTTGGCTCGCAACAAATCACTCGGGTCTGCAGTTTTCTGGTATTTCTGCAGCTCTACCACTGCCATCTGAGCATTGGCGATCTTTGAGCCTTTCTGGAAACACTCTTCCGCTTTCTTCCGATTGCCGGTGACAGTGATCACACCTTTGGGGCCTGGCATCTTCAGCTTAAGGTATACATAACACGGTCGAGCCATGAAACGTGCATACGCTAACCTTCCCAGAATAGTGTGATAAGCACTCTGGAAATCCACGACTTCAAACGTCAACTTTTCTTTACGAAAATTCTTGGAATCACTGAAAACCACATCAAGAGCAATTTGGCCGAGTGACTCAGCCTTCTTTCCAGGAATGACTCCATGGAAACTCATGTTCTCGGTCTCGAGTGCGGACATCGAATGCCCATCCCTTTCAATGTCTCGCATATAGTATATTCAAGCCATCGCCACCATCCATCAAAGCTTTAGTCAGTCGAGTGCCTTCGACGACTGGGTCGACCACCAAAGCTCGCCTCCCAGGGGTGGCTATGTGCGTCGGGTGATCAGACTGGTCGAATGTAATGGTAGTTTGAGACCATTTCAAATAACTGGGTGTCGCCGGAGCGACCATATTCACCTCTCGGTTTATAACTTTCAATCAACTTTTGCTTTCAACGTCAGCAAAAATCATCAGGGTGGAATTGACCTGGGGGTATCCATCATCACTATCTTCCTTTCTCTCAACTTGTCCGACTCCTTTTCCTTATCTTTGGGCTGTTTTCCCTGGAATTGCCGGATCAAGAGTCGACACTGTCGAGTGGTATGTTTCGGGTAAATGAGTTTACCCTCTTCATCTTTCTTCGTGTGAATGTGGCATGAAAAATCCAACAAATCATTTCCATCTTGGTCTTTCACCTTCTTAGGGTTCCAAGGTCCTTTGGGCTTCCCTTTAAACTTTCCTGGGGTCACGACCAAGGCCTCTCTAGGAGCAGCTGGCTCGGCTTTCTGCTTCTGCTTCCGACTGGAGTTCCCTCCTCCGGTTTCGTGGGCGACTGACTTATGCTTGCCACTCCGGAGCCGATCCTCTTCTTCACCATTGGCATACTTGGTGGCAATTTCCATCATTCGACTCAGAGACATGTCTCCGGTTCGACCGAATTTATGGTTTAGTTCTCTGTACTTAACACCTTCCTTGAAGGCACATACTGCCTGGTGATCAGATACATTCTCTACCGTGTGATGCAACGTGATCCATCTCTGAATGTAATCCCTCAATGTTTCATTTGTCTTTTGCACACAAGGCTGCAATTCTGTCAACCCTGCTGGTCACTTGCAGGTCCCTTCAAATGTTCTGACAAACACTCGGGAAAGATCTTCCCAAGTGTAAATGCTACTGGGTGCTAACTGGTTCAGCCACGCTCTGGCCAAGCCCTCCAACATAAGAGGCAGGTGTTTCATGGCCACTTCGTCATTGCCGCCACCAATCTGAATAGCCACTCGGTAATACTCAAGCCAAGTATCAGGTTTGGACTCACCAGTAAACTTACTGACTCCAGTCACCAACCTGAAGTTGGGAGGAATCATCGCTGCCCTCGATAGCCTCTTTGAAGCACTCGTCTGAGACATGCACTCTGCTGCTGGTGGGTACATCCCTGTCATGACCTCCTCGGTGAGCTCTGTTTCTGTCGACCAAACCCTAAACGAGAATGGATCTCGCATCAAAGCCTGGTTCTCTCGGGGTCGTTGGAATCCTTTGCCCGAGACTTGTGAGGCGTCTGTCATCCCTATTTGTCGAGGCACGTGTGACCCACTCCTTGGGGGAGGGGTGGGCACTCGACGTCGGTCATCACGATTGAATCGGTGATCATATTGTTCACGGTTCCTATACTGATCTCGCCGGTCTTCACGCCTCTCACGCCTCGGGGGCGATCTTGGGCTGTGAGGCGACTGAACTGTATCTGCAACAACGGATTTGCTGTGGATCCTGTTTTGCGACTGTGATACAATTAAATTCTGGTTTCCTGCTGCCTTGAGTAATGCTCTGATCTGCAACAAGCCTCTGCCAGCCTCGGACTGGGAAGGCTGAATCGACTCTGCTATACGGGCCGCAGCTGCTAAATTTTGAATCGGAGTTCGATATACCTGAGTCGGTGGTGGAAAGAGTTGACGTCGACTGGATTCTGGAACCCGTTGTCGCGCACGCTCATCAAGTACTCGCTGGAGGTTCTCCAGTCGAGTGCGCTCAGCCAAGTTGGCCAAGCGCGCGTCCTCCAAAGCACGGGCCTCGGGGGTTTCTCCAATGATAGGAGTGTGCAGCGCATCCATGTTCCGGCGGTGAAGTTCTTCCCTCTGCAGCGAGGTGAGGGGCTCGGTGAGATATTCTTCATGGGCATGCGATGGATAGCCTCCGCCGTCGCCTCCGTCGGTGCGGGGAAAGCCGGGAGGACTGCGTGGTCCATTGACCATCAGAACCTCCGCCGCTGGATCCTTCTTTGTCGCTTTTCGAGATCACGATCTCATGAGCGGTCGATAGGTCGAACAGGCCGTAGAGATTCGCGGGCTCGATCACGCGACTTGGGGGTGGCCGATTGGCGAGCCACGCGTGCCTCACCCTGCTGAAGTCTCGACCGACCGGTGCGCTTGCGCGGTGGAAAAGCGAGGAGGAGGGCGACACGAGGGTCGACCGATCTTGGGTCGGCGGTTGCCGCGAGGAGGATGCTGCGGATGCCTTGTAGTCGTAGCCCATGACGAGGAGCACATCGATGTCGAGTGGAGCCTCCTGAAGCCAAGCGGATTAAATCGGCGATGAGCGTGGCGGCCGAGGCGGATCTCGCGGCCCTCAGCAAAACTCCGCCTGAAACCATGATGAAGGAGATCGGAAAAATCGCAACTTCTCCAATAAGTCGCTAAGACACCTGCCCCACGGTGGGCGCCAACTGTCGTGGTTCTAAGTCTGACAGTAATGTAGGGGTGTAGGAATGGAGAGGCAAGATCCTAGCTATGGAGTAGTTGTATAGACACGAGTTTTACGAGTTCAAGCCCTTCTCGGAGGAAGCAATAGCCCCACGCCTCGGGCCCAAGGCGGTCGATTTGGATTATGTGTGTATGAATTACAGAGTGCGAACCCTTGACCGAGGAGGGGGTGGCTTATATAGAGTTCGCAGACCCTCCGCCCTCGATTATCGGGGTTTAAGGTACATTAAGGTCGGACGTTCTCGGTAGCGCCACAAATAAAGTGCTATGATGACCATAAAGGCCACTTAATGACCGACCGTTAGCGTCTTGGAGTGACTTTAGATCTCTGGCTGTCGAGTGGTTGGCTTCATGGTCAGTGGTTGGCTTCATGGTCGAGTGTCTTGAGTCATCGAGTGGAACACTTCGAGTCGATTGAAGGTGGTTTCTTCTAGAGATGTCCTTGGGGAGGGTATCTAGGATAGGTCCATGACCCTACCCTAGGTACATAGCTTCATCAGGGGGCACTTGGGGGCTCCGACGGAAGGAAAGTTGGCGCGTGGGCCACCACAGTCAGGCAAGAAACACCTTTTCCCCGCCGAGATTCGACCCGCAGGACGCCACTTCCCCTTCCGCCGCCATGCCGATCCGGCGCCGCCCACCTGCCCGTAGCCGCTGCTCCATCGCTAGAAAGACCATTTCCCTGCCGGAAAGAGAGGGTTTCGCTGCGACAGCCTCCAACCCGCTCCTGGGCGGGCTTTCCAGGGCTCCAACCACGCAGGCGGGGATACCGACGGCTACCCACCCACCACGCCCGCCAGGTGTTCGACGATTTGCCTGTTCGACAATGGACTCCAACGACGAGGAGGCGTTCGCGGCTCTGATGGAGGAGGAAGCCGAGGCCGACAGTAATACGTCCATTTTGCATCATATTTTTATGTTGATATTTATTGCATTATGGACTATTATTTCACATTATGGTACAATACTTATGCCTTTTCTCTCTTATTTTACAAGATTTACATGAAGAGGGAGAATGCCAGCAACTGAAATTTTGGACCGGAAAGGAGCAAATCTGAGATACCTATTCTGCACAACTCCAAATGTCCTGAAACTTTACGGAGAATTGTTTTGGTATATATATATATATATATATATATATATATATATATATATATATATATATATATATATATATATTGGGCGAAGAAACAACACAAGGGGACCCACCAGGTGGCCACAAGCCTAGGGGGCGCGCCCTACCCCTAGGGCGCACCTCCCGAGCTTGTGGGCCCCCTGGCTAGCCCCCGGTGTCCATCTGCTACTATATGGAGGGTTTTAACCTAGAAAAAATCATAAGGAAGCTTTCGGGACGAAGCACCACCGTATCGAGGCGGAATCGGGGCAGAAGCAATTAGGACTCCGTCGGAGCTATTCTGCCGGGGAAACTTCCCTCCGGGAGAGGAAAATCGAGGCCATCATCATCACCAACGATCCTCTCATCGAGGGAGGGTCAATCTTATCAACATGTGTGTTTGAGTGAAAAGATCAACTTGTATTGGTTGATAGAAATAGTACAGCTTATATATGTTTGGAAGAGATGCATCACACAAGACGCGATGGTTGGAACCGATGCAACGGTTAGAGGAGAGGGGAAAAGAGATGTGTCGGTTGCTACAAGACGCCTGCATGCCGCAGGACAAGGGGAGATTTCCCTCTAATTAATATGTGCTAATTAATCACAACACTCCCCCTAATCTACACTTGTCCATATAGAATCGTCATATAATCATCAGGTAGAATCGTCTTCTTGAAAGATTGTCCAGGTTGCATTATCATCTGAAAAGGATTCTTCTCCGATGATTCTTCATTAATATACTTGATGAGAACCTGAAACATAACACTCACAGAGAGAAAGAAAAGTAATATGATACTTCAAACAGGTACAGTTCAGGGAGACACTCCCCGTGATTCTTGCAAGTCCCGAAGTCGTCGCATACCAATTCCACGAACATATTTCTGGAATGTAGAATTTGGTAGAGACTTGGTAAATAAATCAGCAAGATTTTCACATGATTTAATTTGCAAGATGTTTATTTCCCCCTTTTCTGAAAATCATGGGGGAAAGACCACTTAGGAGAAATATGGTTAGTGATATTACTCTTAATGTATCCTGTTTGCATCTGTGCAACACAAGCCGCATTATCTTCGTAGATAATGGTAGGTGATTCTATAGAACCAATTCCACATGATTGTTGTATGTGGTTTGTCATTCTGCAAGGCCACACACATTCGCGTGATGCCTCAAATAATGAAATTATTTCAGAATGATTGATAGATGTTGCCACCAGAGTCTGTTTAGAAGACTTCCATGATATGGCAGTTCCACCATGTAGGAACACAAATCCAGACTGCGATCTGGCATTATGGGGATCAGATAAATAGACAGCATCGGCGTATCCAATCATATTAGAGTCCTGATTTCTTCGGAACTGAAAGAATAGGCCAAGATCCTTTGTGCCTTGGAGATATCGAAAGATATTCTTAACTCCGGACCAATGGCGTTTGGTGGGAGCTGCGCTATGTTTAGCAAGTAGATTCACTGCAAATGCGAGGTCAGGTCTCGTGCAATTTGCAAGATACGTGAGCACTCCAACGACACTAAGATATGGAACCTCAGGTCCCAATATTTCTTCTCCATTGTCCCTTGGCCTGAACGGATCTTTCTCTATGTCTAGAGAGCGAACCGCCATGGTAGTTTTAGATGGGTAGGATTTGTCCATATTGAATTTCTCCAATATTTTCTAGATATATGCAGCTTGGTATACCATGATTCCCGAGGGAAGGTGCTCAAATTGAATACCTAAGCAAAATTTGGTTTTACCCAAATCCTTCATCTCAAATTCCATCTTTAGGTGATTGCGTGCTTCATCAATGTCATGTGTGTTGCCAATGATGTTGAGGTCATCGACGTACACTGAAATGATGCAAAATCCTATAGAGGACTTTTTGATAATGTAACACCCCGGAAGTAACTTTCCATATTTGTAACTCCAACTCTTGCCATTTTCGGCATTGTGATATGATATTCCCTCCGTGGTTGGGTTTTCCTCTTTTTGCATTTTGTCCGTGTCATGCATTTTATATTATGTCAGCATGTGCATCGCATTTGCATACGTGTTCGTCTCATGATTCGAGCATTTTTCCGTTGTCCGTTTTGCAATCCGGCACTCCTATCTTCCCGGCGGTCCTTTTACGTTTTCCGTGTGCGGGTATTAAACCTTCTCGAAATGGACCGAGGTTTGTCTAGTGGCCTTGGTATACCACCGTAGACCACCGGTCAAGTTTCGGGTCATTGGAGCTCGTTTGGTACTCCAACGGTTAACCGCACTCTCGCAAAGGCCTCTTTTAAGTTGCAGCCCAACAACCCTCCAAAACAGCCCAATAACCCATCTAAGTCACTTCCATGCTCTCCGTCGTTCGATCACGATCGTGTGGTAAAACTACACCTCATTTGGACTCTCCTAGCTCCTCTATGCCTATTTAAACACCTCCCGAAATCCGAATCATCCTCTTCCCGAAACCCTAAAATCTCCTCTCGCGCGGACGTGTCCGCCACACAGGACAGCGCCGCCGCCCGCAGCAGATCCCGCCTGCCACGTGGGCGTCGCCGCTTGGGCCGCCCATGAGCCCGCCACGGCCCGGCCAGCCCGGGCCGACCAGGCCGCCTCCGCCTCCAGCGCCCGGCCGGCCGCCGCCATGCCTCCTCCGCCGCCCGGCCGCGCCGCCTCGCCGCCGCCTCGTCCCGACCGGCAGCCCGCCCCGCCGCCGCCACCGGCCGGCGCCGTCGCCGCCGACCTCCGGGCTCCGCCGCCCGCGCCTCCCGCCGGCCCGCCCCGCGCCGATCCGGCGGCGCCCGCCTCCCGCCGCTCCGGCGCCCGCGCCAACCGCCCGCCGGCGACCTCCCTCCTCTTCCCGGCGAGCTCCTCCGCGTCGCCCGATCGGTCGGGCCCCGATCCGGCCTCGGGCCGAGCGCCGTTGACTTCTTCCCCTCCTAATATTTCTCTAAGTTTTTTGCATCTAGTGTTATTTTGTGCAATTTTCGAAGTGGTATATCTTCGCATCCATAGATCCATTTTGCGCGTATAATATGTCCGAAATGCTGTTGGAAGAGTGCTATGTGATGTTAGTTTCTGTTTCGTAACAGAACTTGCACTTTTGTTATTTTTGCCATGATTGATGTGTGCACCCTATGAATTTGAGTCCTACATGTGTTTTGAAATATGCCATGCCATCTTTCCAGGGGTGTATGCCATGTATTTTTGTGATCTATGTGGTGACTAGCACAAGCATGCAAAGTAGGTGTCCTGATGTTGCTGATTTCAGCCCTGTTTTAGCTGATTTTGATGCCATGTTTACTTGATGATACCAAGAGATCTATGCATATTTTGAGATACTTCAGTAAGGGTGTTTTGTAAAGCATGTCTTGATCTATCCATTCATGCCTTTGTTTGCAATTATGGAGTGCCATAGCTTGAGTCAATCGAGCTCTACTTTTGCTATCAAATGATTCCTGGCAGATTGTTTACATGTTATTCAATTTTGCCTAGCTTGTTGTGGTTGATCCATTTATTCTATGTTATTGTTCTTGCCATGTATGTCTTCTATGTCATGTCTTCTTGATGTATGTATGCTTAGTTTATCATTTGAGGCTCTGTAGTGAGTGCATTGAGCTTGTTAACATGCCCTCTCGTTATCAGTTTTTGACATGTCATGTTGCTGAATCTGTTAACGAGACTTTCAATATTGACATGGGTGTTACTATATTTTCTAGTCCTTTTTGGCTTATGGTCAGTAAGGGACTTTTGTTCTAGGCTTTGAGTAGATTCATTCCATGCCTTGTTTTGCTATTTTAAGTTCCTGTAGCATGTAGTTTTGCTGCTCTGAACATTGCAACCTGATGCTGTTTTTGCCATGTCCAGCCTGATATTTTGTGCTCTTTTGCCATGCTTGTTTGAACATGTTATGATGTGAACTAGCCGTAGCTCAGTGCTCATATTTTGTCGAGCATCATGTGTAGATCACTGCCATGTGCTTTGTTGGTACGTTTGGGTGCAGTAGCTTAATTAATTGTTGCTTGCCAAGTGGCATCATGCTGTTAATGGCAGATTTGCGCCATTCTTGTTTTGCTTGTCATTTCCAAACCGTGCATCCGATTCCGGTGATCTTTATATCGATTTCAACCGAAATCATCTCATCTTTCAGTGGCATACTTGATTTTCCAAGTTGATGCCTGGTTCATCATTACCTTCGGGCCTTTACGCATGGCATATCGCATCCCGCATATCATGTCATGTTTTGCATCATGTTGATTGTGCATTGCACCGTGATTTATTGTGGTTCCTTTGTTTGTGTTGTTGCTTTGGGTAGAGTCGGGAGGCGAGTGCGTGAGCGAGGAACCTGTTGAGAACGCTTTCGAGGATCAAGCTTTCGACAACTCGAGAACATTGCGAGCAAGATGACCATACCCTCGAAATCACTTCTATCTTTGCTATGCTAGTTGCTCGCTCTTTTGCTATGCCTATGCTGCGATGCCTACCACTTGCTATATCATGCCACCCATATTGCTATGTCAGCCCCTAACCATCCTTTCCTAGCAAACCGTTGATTGGCTATGTTACCGCTTTGCTCAGCCCTCTTATAGCGTTGCTAGTTGCGGTGAAGATGAAGTTTGTTCCTTGTTGGAACATGGAGATGTTGTTCCTTGTTGGAACATGTTTACTTGTTGGGGATATCACAATATCTATTATCTGCTATTATTAATACATCTATATACTTGGTAAAGGGTGGAAGGCTCGGCCTTATGCAGTGTTTTGTTCCCTCTTGCCACCTAGTTTCCGTCATACGGTGTTATGTTCCTTGATTTTGCGTTCCTTACGGTTGGGTGATTTATGGGACCCCTTGACAGTTCGCTTTGAATAAGACTCGTCCAGCAAGGCCCAACTTTGGTTTTACCATTTGCCACCTAAGCCTTTTCCCGGGTTTTCGCGAGCCCGAGGGTCATCTTTATTTTAACCCCCCGGACGGTGCTCCTTGAGTGCTGGCCCGAACTAAACTACTCAGGGGCCACCACGGGAAACTCGAGGCTTGGTTTTACTCGTAGCTAGTCTCATCCGGATGTGCCACGAGCGAGATATGTGCAGCTCCTATCGGGATTTGTCGGCACAATCAGGCGGCTTTGCTGGTCTTGTTTTATTCTTGTCGAAATGTCTTGTAGTCCGGGATTCGAGATTGATCGGGTCTTCCGGTAGAAGAATATCCTTCGTTGACCGTGAGAGCTTATAATGGGCTAAGTTGGGACACCCTGCAGGTAATATCTTTCGAAAGCCGTGCCCATGGTTATGAGGCAGATGGGAATTTGTTAATGTCGGTTGTAGAAAACCCAAAGTTGACCTCAATTAAAATACACATCAACAAGCGTGTAACCGTGATGGTCTCTTCTCGGCGGAGTCCGGGAAGTGAACACGATGTTGGAGTTATGTCGGCGTAAGTAGTTCAGGATCACTTCTTGATCGCTATTAGTTTCACGACCGTGCTTTGCTCCTCTTCTCGCTCTCTTTTGCGATGTAGCCACCATACATGCTAGTAAACTTGCTGCAGCTCCACTTTACTACCTGTCCTTCCTATAAGCTTAAATAGTCTTGATCTCGCGGGTGTGAGATTGCTGAGTCCCGTGACTCACAGATACTTCAAAACAGTTGCAGGTTTCGACGATGCGGTGCAGGTGACTCAACCGAGCTCAAGTGGGAGTTCGACGAGGGCGTGGTCGTTACTATGTGTCTTTTCTGATGATCGATAGTGGTGCCCAGTTGGGACGATCGGGGATCTGTGTAGCATTTGGGGTATCTTCTTTTATTTTGGTTCCGTAGTCGGACCTTGAGTGTACTCTGAATGATGGATGTTTATTTATGTACTGTGTGAAGTGGCGACTGTAAGCCAACTATGTACCTTTCTTCCTTAATTATTACATGGGTTGTGTGAAGATTACCTCACTTGCGACATTGCTTTCAATGCGGTTATGCCTCTAAGTCGTGCCTCGACACGTGGGAGATATAGCCGCATCGGGGGCGTTACAGATAAAGACACATGGGCAATCACTACTATTGGAGTAGCCTTTTTGTAGAAGGAACTCACTAAGTCGGTTGTACCACATCCGTCCCGACTGTCTTAAGCCATACATTGACTTATTAAGTTTTACACAATACATGTTGCGTTTTGCGCTTGTATTCGGGATAGAGATTCCGTCAGGAACCTTCATATACATGTCCGAATCTAGTGACCCGTAAAGATATGCGGTCACGACATCCATCAACTGCATAGATATACGGTTTTGCACTGCCAAAGATATAAGGTATCGAAAAGTGGTTCCACTCATTACAGGAGAATATGTCTCATTGAAATCAATGCCGGGTCTCTGCGTGAACCCTTGTGCTATGAGCTTTGCTTTGTATCTCACCACCTCATTATTCTCATTCCGTTTCCGGAGAAAAACCCATTTGTATCCGACGGGGAAAAAATTGGGAGGTGTAGGTATTGCTTTAGTGAATACCTTTCTTTTGTTAAGCGAGGCAATTTCTGCTTGTATTGCGTCCTTCCATTTAGGCCAGTCGGAGCGCTTTTGGCACTCAACGATAGTCTTTGGATCATGATCAGTGAGAAGGATATCTGCAATTTTTTCAGCAAAATAAATGTCGACAGTCGTAGACTTACGATCGAAAGATTCTCCAGAATCGATATAGTTGATGGAAATTTCCTGCACCCCTAGTAACTCTTCATGATTTCCCAATACACGTGAGTCTGGGTGTTCCGATGGCCCAGCCAGTGTGTGCAAACTGAAGCTGGGTTATGGAGGTTGCCCTTCCACTGGGTGTATACTACCCATAAGGTGTTTGTCAACGTTGAGCTGACTTGCATTTACTGACTCTGAGGTTTTTCTCCTCGGTTTCCTTTGTTGCTTGCTGGAAGCTTGTTCCAGGTCAGAGGCCGTACTACTCCCCCTCTTTTTAGAAACAGGGAGTTGAGTGGTTTTTATTGGTACCTCCACTCTTTCGGGCGCATTTCTGGCCGAATTTAAGGACTTTGTAACACCTTTTAGATCAGTAAATGAATCCGGCAGATTATTTGCAAGATGTTGCAAATTAATGATTTTCCGAACTTGGAGTTTGGTCTCTTGTGTACGTGGATCAGAGGACGAAATGGCTTGAACGTTCCAATCAATTTCTGGGCATTCTTTCTGGTACTTGAAGTCTCCCCCTAATGCCGGAAAGTGTTCCTCATTAAATATACAATCAGCGTGACGAGCTGTGATCAGGTCCCCAGTAAGGGGTTCCATATACTTAATAATCGACGGCGATTTGTACCCCACTTAGATCCCCAGTTTCCTATGTGGTCCCATGGATGTCCGTTGTGGTGGTGAGATCGGGATGTATGCAGCACATCCGAGGTTGGCAAGTTGCAATTCATTAACAAAGGTCTTACAATGAGTTTGATCCTTTTAATCAATGATTCAACCAAACCATTTTGTGTATGGACATATGGAACGGAGTGCTAAACTTCAATCCCCAGGGCCATGCAATAATCATTGAAAGCACGTGAGGAGAATTCTGCAGCGTTGTCCATGTGAATTGTCTTAATTCGACTCTCTGGATAATGGGCTTGTAACTTAATGACTTGCCTCATTATCTTGGCAAATGCATTGTTTCGTGTGGGTAGAAGACACACGTGTGACCATCGTGTAGATGCATCAATTAGAACCATGAAGTACCGGAAAGGTCCAGATAATGGTTGGATGGGACCACAAATGTCTCCTTGAATACGTTCAAGAAACTGAAGTGGTTCAGCTTCTATTTTGAGGTGAGAGGGTCTCAAAATTAGCTTTCCCGAGGCACAAGATGTGCACACATAGTCTAAAGATTGAGGAAATTTTGACTCAAGCAAATTATGACCAATGGAATTGCTAGTAATTTTTCTCATCATCCCGATCCCGGGATGGCCTAGGCGATCATGCCAGGTTTGAAATGCATCAACATTTTGAAAAATTACTTTGTATGCAACATGTTCTACGGGTTTGATGTACGTATAGTACAAACCAGACGATAGAGAAGGAATTTTTTCATGTACCTTCTTGCCATATCCGTGATCTTTGGTGAAGAGTAGATACTCCTCTTTGTTATCTTCATGGGTTTCAATGTGAAAGCCATTTTTACGGATATCTCTATAAATGATCAGGGTACGTGATGAGTCGGGATACAACAAAGCATCCTCAATTGTCACTTGTGTATCGCCTGAGAGTGTAAATATGGCACGTCCAGTGCCAACGATTACCGTATCGCATCCAGCGATAGTTAGAATATCTCCATTCATCTTTTTCAGAGTTTGAAAATATTTCATCTCCCTCAGTATGGAGTTTGTGGTTGCACTATCCACGAGGCATAATTCCTCTTCCACCGGATTGTCACCGTACGGAACTATATATAAGACAAAGAACTTTCAATAAGAAAATCTCATGTAAATACATAGAATACAATCTTATTTATATCAAATATGTTGGTACAATTACAATCTTATTATATCAAAAGTGCTGATACAATATAAAGGCAACAACAATACTTATGTTCTTATTACACATCACAAATGGACATAGCTAAATAGATCACTAAGGAGTGGGACTAGTCGAAGTCTCGAAACACGTTGTTTGAGGTATACTCAATCATCATGTTCTCTGTGTCAGCAAGGTCCTTTGGCTGATGGAACGCAATGGTGTTGCCCGGTCCAGGAGGAACGTCGTGCGAACTACCGTCTCCATTGGCGCTGTCTGGTTGAAGGTTGAAGTTGGCTTCGAACCTCTTCCCTTGAGGTGCTTTGCGTCCCTGATATTGCTGGTGTCGGGTTTCGGGTTCCGGCAGACCCTCTAGGTTCGAACTCTGGGGTGCACGCGGAGATCGCACCTCCAACCTACTACGTCTCGTCGCCTCGCAAGGATCTAAACTACACAAAGAACAACACAAGGGACACGAGGTTTATCTTTGGTTCAGGCCACCATTGTGGTGTAATACCCTACTCAGTTTGTGGTGTGGTGGATTGCCTCGGGGCTGATGATGAACAATAAAAGGGAGAACAGCCTCATGAGGCTGTTCTTGAGCTAGTGCGATGAAGCTGCTTGGGTGAGTTCGATCGCCTCTCTCTCTCTCTGCTAGGGTTCTCTCAGATTGATCCTCTCTCTCCTTTTTTTCCCGTCCCCTTGCCTTGGTGGTGGCTAGTCCTATTTATAGAGGGAGGCCCTGGGCCTCTTCCCAAATATTGAGCGGGAAGGGCGCCAACAATTGGACATTTTGAAGGGGAACATCTAGTACACTTATCCTGACTAAAGTCGGTCCTCGCGCCGCCAAAGACTCGGCGGTGGCCTTGGCTTGGGCTCCACGATGACCTCCTTCCTGCCGTTCTGCTGGTCTGGTCTTGTTGCACGAAATGGTTGCCTTTGCACGATGCCTTGGCCTCGCTTGCCTCCTTTGCACCAAAGGGAAATGAGGACACTCTGCTGGCTGGCGCGCCACGGCGCCCTTGAGTAAATCATGGCTTGCGTCATGGGCACCTCGTGAGGTACCCGCCTCCTCATGAGCCAGCTGGACGAGGCCGTGCTCGAGGAAGCTTCCGTCGTCAGCCCATGAGGCCAGCCCCTCGCGAGGTCTTGAGCTTGTGTTGATGAAGATGGGCGTCTTTGGGCCACTCCTTGAGCCACGCCGCGGGCGCAGGCGAGCAAGTCTGGTACCCCATTCCCGAGCATGACAGAGTCCCCGGGCCCAAGGCGCGCCTGGACTTGGCTTAGCAGAGAAGCGAAGGGGCAAGTGCGAAGTGCCGCGGGCCCCAACAACCTGCGGCCTTGGGCACCATGTGGCGGTTGATTGGACATGGGCGTCCCTGCTTCCCCACGACACCTCGGCAACTGCACGAATTGACAAGTCCCTTCATGCAAAGCGGGTCATGATTACCTGTGATCGTGGAGGTCGACGGTTGGCCTCCCCCGGCTATGTGTACGGAACGGCGCGAGCCCTTCCAGTCCATCTCTTCTTGCTTCTCCTTCTTCTCCATCCTTGCCCTTGCTCCACATTGTGACAATGGCTCCGATCCGCCGGTTCTCCTTGAAGAGAAAGGAAAGGCCCGAGAGGTCGATCTGCTTCCCGAAAAGCGGCTAGCCCTCTACCGCCGAGATGAGGCGCCCGGCGAGAAGTGTCGAGGTCTGGTCTGAGCGGCCACCGCCGTGAGTTCCGCTGCCCTTATACGCCCGCATTAAGGGCCCTGAAGGAGTTGGCGCTTGGCGCCCGCAGACGACGCCGCCGTCGGCGTCGGCGGAATCCTGGCGGTCGCGTTGTTCCTCCGGAGTCCATGCCGAGGCTCCTCCGAGTTTGTGCTCCATGCCGCCATGCCTCCTCAGTCTTGGATTCGCCTTCCTCCCTCGTTCGCCTACGTGATGCCGTGGGAGGGATCTCTGGAGCTCTGGTTGCAGCATGCCGGCTGCAGCACCCTCGCGACCGGAGCGGAGGTTGCTGTCGTCGCTCCGGGCAAGGTCTTCATGACCCAAGATGGGCGAGATCGCCCGGTCTCTGTAGGACGAGGCGTCCTCGTGATCCACACGGAGTGCGATGGCGCTTCCTTGATGTTCTTCAAGGTCTTGACGTGGAAGGGCGCCGGCTGGAGTGCTGCCACGAGAGGCGGCGGGGCCCTGCCGTGGCGAGACTAGGCTGCCGACCACTCCCAGCAGCTCCTCGGGCAGCGGAGGCGTCGGAGGATCCAGCGACTCCGCCGAGATCTTGGCGACTCGAGAGGAGGCGGCGACAGCTCTGAGCCCCCGAGCTCGCACCGCCGAGCGAGCCGGTAGCGTCGAGGCTCAGCGCGGTGATCTGGATGGGGTTGGCGCCGGTGCTGGCGGCCCACTTGTTGATGATGGCGTCTCCTTGCGGAGGCAGCATAGTTAACTCTCTTTAGGATCTGCTCATACATTCCCTGCGAGGAATCGAAGAACACACCACAATGTGGGGCTTGTAAGGTGCCTGCGGTTCTGTTTGTTAATATGATCCTTGTCGTGAAGTGGTGCGAGATGCTCATCCCATCTTAGCTTAGTTCCTCCTTTCGAACCTCGTGAGGGCTTGACGGTCTGCGCCGACAGGTCCCGGTCCCAAGGCGAGCTTCAGCCGCTGGTATGCCAGAGTTGCGATGCGCGTGGTCAAGGCAGAGGTGGCGGCCGAGGTCGATAAGAGCCCCGAGTCGCGATGCTTAGGAGGTCCCTTTAGCGCTCAAGCAGCCATCGTTCGGTGAGAAAGGAGCGCGACGTTGCTAACACGGGATTGCATTAGGTGCGAAGTCGGTGCTGCGATAGCTAGTATTTCCGGAGGATGACTTATCTCGGGAGTCAGGAACCGCCTCTTGGTGCGGCGTTAGGTCCGCGCATTGGCAGCTGAGGAGTTGCCCGGTGAGGTCCCCGCGTGCCTCTTCCCTCTCGCCCTTACTCCCCTTTCTGCTCTACGTCCTCGGGTCCCGACCCTCGAGCGAGCTCAGCCGTCGCTGGTATGCCAGGTCGCGATGTCGTGGACAAGGCCAGGAGGTGAGGGCTGGAGATCCAGTAGGAGTCCATGAGTTGCGATGCTCAGGTACCCCACCTTTAACGTGCAAGAGGTTCGCGGGGACGAGAGTGAAGGAGATGTGGTGAAGGCCTCGCCTGACGCTGCTCCTTGAAGAGATCCTATAGGCTCATCAAAAGAAGAACAATAGTTCAGCGTGACAATCGACAGTCAGCCGTTGGTTGCTCTGGAGAGGTGACGAAACCTTTTTGGAAGCCGGCGAGCGCCCGTGACCTTAATGGCTGGAGCGAGAGAGCACCTGTGTGGCGCGGCGGAGGGCGATGTCGCTGCGTGGGAGGCCCGAGTCTGGAAGAGGTTGATCACCGGGTGGCGGCGGCCCGAACCTCGGCGAGTTCGAGGAGAGGCTGGAGTTGATTAAGGTCGAAGCGAAGCAGGACCGCCGCCCGAGGCCAAGCTAGATGAAGTGGCGGCGCGGGCGCTGCGGGCTGCCCTTGGCGGCGCACGGGAGAGCTGACTTCCTCCCACGCCGAGGTGCTTCTTCTCCTTCAAAGGGTGGGCCGGTGAGGCCGTCGGCGGAGTGAGGACGAAATCGCGCCGGTATGAGATCCTGGAGCACGAACATGGCCCTATGCTCCGCATGCTCGGGAAAAGAGCTAATATGGCCTTGGCGACATCTGCAGGCGGCCGTTGGGGAGCCTCATGTGGTTAACTCTGCCTGGTAACCTCCGGTTCTTCATTGATGTGGTGGCCTTGGTGGGCGCGATCAGGCGAGCCAACAGGTTGGTGGAGGAGAGGAGCCGTGCCCTTGCTCGGGCGTGCTTTCTCGCGTCTTGATCATCTTGAACATGGATCCCCACTTTGACTTCGATGCCGCCATCGCCCCGGTACCCCTGGCCATCCGGGGCGACTTGGCGCACTGGGTGGAAGACAACGTAGATGCCCTCGTAAGGGCCTTCACTACTGATAACGACAGCATGGTCGTGGTTGCTGATGAAGGCGGGGTGGTGAACGGCCCGGACGCTGCCGACGGCGAAGCGGAGGGTGATGGCGAGGCCAGCGACGGCAGTGACGATTCAGGAGGTGCCCTCGAGGATGCATTGGGGGATTTATCCGATTGACCGCGTGCTGTTCCTGCTTTCTACCCTGCGTAGAGAGAGTTCAGGCTTGGCCCTGAAGGTTGTAAGAGCATTTTGGGAGGGGGAGCCCCTCGTGTAAAAACTTGCAGTTAGCGCATTAGTAGACATGATATCACCCGTACGCCTACGCCAAGTGGTTGGTCTTCTGACTTGGCAGATGGCTTGTTTACCTTCGACCGCGTGGGCCGAGATAGCCTCACGAGGGCTGTGGTGTCTGAGTGCCTCTGAAAGAGCCCATTGAACCTGTAGTGAGAACCTCCACGAGAGGCGTGGTGGCGGCAGTCCGGGCTGCACGCATGCTAGGCTGGCCCGGCTCGCGAGGGGCTCACGAGGAGGCAGCTGAGTGGGGTGGGCGCAAAGTGGCAGCGAGCGAGATTGCTCGAGCGAGACTAAACACCTTCCCGAACACACAAAACTCAAGCTCAAATCCAACTTAAATCCAAGCAGGGAAAAACGACAACCAAAGGAAAGGCAAAAAAGCGAGAAAGGATCGTCGGCACCTAGTCTAGTCTTGACGTCTTCTCACCAGTAGCGAACTAAGTGCTGCCACAGGCGTGGCGGGAGCTCCGAGGCCGAGGGCGGCTCTCCGAGACTCGGGCGTGTCACCCCACTCATTATTACGTGAGAGTGTCGCAGGCGGCGAGCTTCACGAGCCTTGGGCCTTCTTCACAGTACCAGCCTTGCTTCATATCGCCAGACAAGGGCCCCGCCTTGCGCCACACTCTAGTGCCATCGGCAACGGCGGAGATCGGCGCAACCGATGGGGTAAGCGGTGCCAGCAGTTCCCCAGCGACCACGGGTCCTCTGCCGGGGTAGGCATTGAGGCACCTCCCGGCGGAGGCCTACCCTGAGGCGCCTTGCTCCGAATGCAGCGGTGGTGATGCGGGTCTCAGCCCCTCTCTGCAGCCCGGCGCCCTCCTCTGAGGGTAGGAAGCTGCTTGGATTAGGGCGGCCATCCGCCATGACGACCTGTACCTCATGTGATCCATGGTTAGCGTATGCCTGCTCACGAGGAATTAGCGGTGCCGATAATCGCTTCCTCCAGTAGCGGTCGATGGGGCTTTGTCGGGGCTCCTGAAAGAGCTCAGCTTCGGGTGTCTCTTCCCCCGGCTTGGGCGAGGCGAGCCATGGTCTTCCTCCTGCTGCGTGCCCTTGATCCATCATGTGGGGCACATACTCCTCCGGGGCCGCCACCCCGAATGCTTCGCTGTAGTGCCCCGTGTGCCATGCAACCCTGCTTGAGGTGCCAACCTGGGGGTGGTAGCGCAGCGGCCCACTGGGACCGTGGGCTATGGCGAGTCCTCCTTCGCTGGCCGGGGGCGGAGGCGGCGCCGTTGTTAGCCAGTCTTGTGGCTGGTTGGCGTTGGGTGGCCTTGGAATCTGTTGAGGAGCGTTGCAGAAAATAAAATTTTCTCTGGTTTCACCAAGATCAATCTATGAGTTCATCTAGCAAGAGAGAGAGGGTGCATCTACATACCCTTATAGATCGCGGCCAAGCGTTAAAAACGGGGTTGAGGGAGTCGTACTCGTCGTGATCCAAATCACCGATGATCCTAGTGCTGAGCGGACAGCACCTCCGCGTTCGACACACGTCACGGTTGGGAAAGCGTCTCCTCCTTCTTGATCCGGCAAGGGGAAGGAGAGGTTGATGAAGATCGGCTGACGACAGCGTGGTGGTGGATGCAGCAACGATCTCGGCGGGGGCCGTAGCGTTTGCGAGAGGAGAGGTGTAGCAAGATGAGAGGGGCGCCAAGAGCATGGAGTGCGGCTGCCCTCCTCCCCTCTTATATAGGCCCCCTATGGGGGCGCCGACCACAGAGATGGGATCTCTGGGGGCGGCGGCTGTGGGGTGCTTCCCCAAGCGGTGGGCGCCCGCTAGGGTTTCGCAACCCTAGGCGCGGGGGGCAAGGGGCGCACCAGCCACCAGGCTGGTTCCCTCCACTTCAGCCCAAGGGCCCTCCGGGATAGGTGGCCCCACCGGTGGACCAGGACCCTTTCGGTGGTCGGTACAATACCGGTGACCCCCGAAACTTTCCCGATGGCCGAAACCTGACTTCCTATATATAATTCTTTACCTCCGGACCATTCATGAACTCCTCGTGATGTTCGGGATCTCATCCGGGACTCCAACAACTTTCGGGTTCTTGCATACTCATATCTCTACAACCCTAAGCGTCACCGAACCTTAAGTGTGTAGACCCTACGGGTTGGAGACATCTGAGACATGACCGAGGCGCCTCTCGGTCAATAACCAACAACGGGATCTGGATACCCATGTTGGCTCCCACATTCTCCTCGATGATCTCATCGGATGAACCACGATGTCGAGGATTCAAGCAACCTGTATACAATTCCCTTTGTCAATCGGTGCGTTACTTGCCGAGATTCGATCGTCGGTATCCCAATACCTCGTTTAATCTCGTTCTTGGCAAGTCACTTTACTCGTATCATAATGCATGATCCGTGACCATACACTTGGTCTGCCAGAGCTCATTATGATGATGCATTACCGAGTGGGCCCAGAGATACCTCTCCGTCATACGGAGTGACAAATCGATCTCGATTCGTGCCAACCCAGACACTTTCGGAGATACCCGTAGTGTACCTTTATAGTCACCCGATTCGTTGTGGCGTTTGGCACACCCAAAGCACTCCTACGGTATCCGGGAGTTGCACAATCTCATGGTCTAAGGAAATGATACTTGACATTTGGAAAAGCTCTAGCTAAGCGAACTACGATCTTTGAGCTATGCTTAGGATTGGGTCTTGTCCATCACATCATTCTCCCAATGATGTGATCCGTTATCAATGACATCCAATGTCCATAGTCAGGAAACCATGACTATCTGTTGATCAACGAGCTAGTCAACTAGAGGCTCACTAGGGACACGTTGTGGTCTATGTATTCACACATGTATTACGATTTTCGGATAACACAATTATAGCATGAATAATAGACTACTATCATGAACAAAGAAATATAATAATAACCATTTTATTATTGCCTCTAGGGAATATTTCCAACAGTCTCCCACTTGCACTAGATTCAATCATCTAGTTACATTGTGATGAATCGAACACCCATAGAGTTCTGGTGTTGATCATGTTTTGCCCTAGGGAGAGGTTTAGTCAACGGATCTGCTACATTCAGGTCCGTATGTACTTTACAAATATCTATGTCTCCATCTTGAGCATTTTCACGAATTGAGTTGAAGCGACGCTTGATGTGCCTGGTCTTCTTGTGAAACCAGGCTCCTTGGCAAGTGCAATAGCTCCGGTGTTGTCACCGAAGAGTGCGATCGGCCTGACGCATTGGGTATGACTCCTAGGTCGGTGATGAACTCCTTCACCAGATTGCTTCATCGCTGCCTCCGAGGCTACCATGTATTCCGCTTCACATATAGATCCCGCCACGACGCTTTGCTTGCCTTCACCAGCTTCGCCCCACCATTCAAAATATACACATTATCCGGTTTGTGACTTAGAGTCATCAGATCTGTGTCGTAGCTAAGCGTCGGCGTAACCCTTTACTGACGAGCTCTTCGTCACCTCCATAGCGAAACATGTCCTTTGTCCTTTTGGTACTTCAGGATATTCTTGACCCTGTTCAATGTTCCTTGCGGGATTACTTTGGTACCTTCCTACCAAACTTACGGCAAGGTTTACATTAGATGCAGTACACAGCATGGCATACATAATAGATCCTATGGCTGAGGCATAGGGATGACACTCATATCTTCTTTATCTTACTCGCCGTGGTCGGGCATTGAGCCGAGCTCAATCTCACACCTTGCA
Source organism: Aegilops longissima (assembly GCA_021605205.1). Lineage (NCBI taxonomy): Eukaryota > Viridiplantae > Streptophyta > Magnoliopsida > Poales > Poaceae > Aegilops > Aegilops longissima. The sequence continues at coordinate 591,905,684 of CM038682.1, forward strand.
ATCTGAGGCAAGAACCCTTTCTTGGACTGATCCATATTGAACATCTTCAATATCTTATCAAGGTATGTGCTTTGTGAAAGACCTATGAGGCGTCTTGATCTATCCCTATAGATCTTGATGCCTAATATGTAAGAAGCTTCTCCAAGGTCCTTCATTGAAAAACATTTATTCAAGTAGGCCTTAATGTTGTCCAAAAGTTCTATATAATTTCCCATCAAAAGTATGTCATCTAAATATAATATGAGAAATGCTACAGAGCTCCCACTCACTTTCTTGTAACGCAGGCTTCTCCATAAGTCTGCGTAAACCCAAACGCTTTGATCATCTCATCAAAGCAAATGTTCCAACTCCGAGATGCTTGCACCAGCCCATAAATGGATCATTGGAGCTTGCATACCTTATTAGCATTCTCGTGGTCGACAAAACCTTCGGCTGCATCATATACAGTTCTTCCTTAAGATGGCCGTTAAGGAATGCCGTTTTGACGTCCATTTGCCATATCTCATAATCATAGTATGCGGCAATTGCTAACATGATTTGGACGGACTTTAGCTTCGCTACGGGAGAGAATGTCTCATCGTAGTCAACCCCTTGAACTTGTCGATAACCCTTAGCGACAAGTCGAGCTCTATAGATGGTAACATTACCATCCACGTCCGTCTTCTTCTTAAAGATCCATTTGTTTTCTATCGCTCGCCGATCATCGGGCAAGTCTATCAAAGTCCATACTTCATTTTCATACATGGATCCTATCTCGGATTGCATGGCTTCAAGCCATTTGTTGGAATCTGGGCCCGCCATCGTTTCTTCATAGTTTGAAGGTTCACCGTTGTCTAACAACATGATTTCTAGGACAGGGTTGCCATACCACTCTGGTGTGGAACGTGTCCTCGTGGACCTACGAAGTTCAGTAGTAACTTGATCCGAAGTACCTTGATCATCATCATTAATTTCCTCTTGATTGGTCACGGCACCACAGGAACATCTTCCTGAGCTGCGCTACTCACCGGTTCAAGAGGCATTACTTCATCAAGTTCCACTTTCCTCCCACTTACTTCTCTCGAGAGAAACTCTTTCTCCAGAAAGGACCCGTTCTTAGCAACAAAGATCTTGCCTTCGGATCTGAGGTAGAAGGTATACCCAATGGTTTCCTTAGGGTATCCTATGAAGGCGCATTTTTTCGACTTGGGTTCGAGCTTTTCAGGTTGAAGTTTCTTGACATAAGCATCGCATCCCCAAACTTTTAGAAACGACAGCTTAGGTTTCTTCCCAAACCATAATTCATACGGTGTCGTCTCAGCGGATTTAGACGGTTCCCTATTTAAAGTGAATGTAGCTGTCTCTAGGCGTATCCCCAAAATGATAGCGGTAATCGGTAAGATACATCATAGATCGCACCATATCCAATAAAGTGCGACACGATGTTCGGACACACCGTTCTGTTGAGGTGTTCAGTGGCGTGAGTTGTGAAACGATTCCACATTTCCTTAAGTGCGTACCAAATTCGTGACTCAAGTATTCTCCTCCACGATCTGATCGTAAGAACTTTATCTTCGGTCACGTTGATTCTCTACCTCATTCTGAAATTCCTTGAACTTTTCAAAGGTCTCGGACTTGTGTTTCATCAAGTAGACATACCCATATCTACTCAAGTCGCCGTGAGAGTGAGAACAGAATGATATCCTCCATGAGCCTCAACGCCATTGGACCGCATACATCAAGTATGTATGATTTCCAATAAGTTGGTTGCTCGCTCCATTGTTCAGGAGAACGGAGTCTTGGTCATTTTGCCCATGAGGCATGGTTCGCATGTGTCAAATGATTCATAATCGAGAGACTCTAAAGTCCATCAGCATGGAGCTTCTTCATGCGCTTGACACCAATGTGACCAAATGGCGATGCCACAAGTATGTGGGACTATCGTTATCAACTTTACATCTTTTGGTATTCACACTATGAATATGTGTAACATCACGTTCGAGATTCATTAAGTATAAACCATTGACCATCGGGGCATGACCATAAAACATATCTCTCATATAAATAGAATAACCATTATTCTCGGATTTAAATGAGTAGCCATCTCGTATTATACGAGATCCAGATACAATGTTCATGCTCAAAGCTGACACTAAATAGCAATTATTGAGGTTTAAAACTAATCCCGTAGGTAAATGTAGAGGTAGCGTGCCGATGGCGATCACATCGACCTTGGAACCATTCCCGACGCGCATCGTCACCTCGTCCTTCGCCAGTCTCCGCTTATTTCGCAGCTCCCGCTTTGAGTTACAAATATGAGCAACGGACCGTATCAAATACCGTGAGCTACTACAGTACTAGTAAGGTACACATCAATTACATGTATATCACATATACCTTTAGTGTTGCCGGCCTTCTTGTCCGCTGAGTATTTGGGGCAGTTCCGCCCAAAGGTCCGCTTCCCTTGCAATAAAAGCACTCAGTTTGTGCTTGGGTCCATTCTTTGACTTCTTCCCAAGAATCGGCTTACGGGCGGCAACTCCTTGCCATCCTTCTTGAAGTTCTTCTTACCCTTGCCTTTCTTGAACTTAGTGGTTTTATTCACCATCAACACTTGATGTTCCTTCTTGATTTCTACCTCCGCTGATTTCAGCATTGAATATACTTCAGAATGGTCTTTCCATCCCTCGCATATTGAAGTTCATCACAAAGCTTTTGTAGCTCGGTGGAAGCGATCGGAGGATTCTGTCAATAACCGCGTCATCCAGAGATTAACTCCCGGTGAGTTAAGCGGTTGTGCAACCTGCACATTTTGAGTATGTGCTCACCGATGTAACTATTTTCCTCCATCTTACAATCAAGAACTTGTCGGAGACTTCATATCTCTCGACCGGCATGAGCTTGGAAAACCATTTTCAGCTCTTGAACATCTCACATGCTCCATGTTGCTCAAAATGCTTTTGGAGCCCGGTTCTAAGCTGTAAAGCATGCCGACCGAACGAGGGAGTAATCATCAAGACGAGACCGCCAAGCGCTCATAACGCCTTGGTTCTCTCGATGGAGCTTCACCTAGCGGTGCTTCTAATACATAGTGTCGGTGTCAAACCGGCGGATCTCGGTAGGGGGTACCGAATCGCATGCGTCTAGGCGGATGGTAACAGGAGACAAGGGACACGATGTTTTACCCAGGTTCGGGCCCTCTTGATGGAGGTAAAACCCTACGTCCTGCTAGATTAATATTGATGATGTGTGTTAGAAGAGTAGATCTACCACGAGATCAGAGAGGCTAAACCCTAGAAGCTAGCCTATGGTATGATTGTTGTTTGTCCTACGGACTAAAACCCTCCGGTTTATATAGACATCGAATAGGGTTAGGGTTACACAGAGTCGGTTACAATGGTAGGAGATCTACATATCCGTATCGCCAAGCTTGCCTTCCACACCAAGGAAAGTCCCATCCGGACACGGGACGAAGTCTTCAATCTTGTATCTTCATAGTCTTGGAGTCCGCCGATGATGATAGTTCGCTATCCGGACACCCCTAGTCCGAACTCCTCAAGAGCCCTCGAACCAGGCTTCAATGACAACGAGTCCGCGCGCATGTTGTCTTCGGCATTGCAAGGCGGGTTCCTCCTCCGAATAATATATAGAAGATTGTGAACACCAGGATAGTGTCCGGCTCTGCAAAAATAAATTCCACATACCACAAGATCAGTCTGGCGACGTGATTCTCAAGGGCGTGACGCCGCACCACTACCAAGCCTTTACTCAAATTGTTTTATTGTTCCACCTTAGCGCTTAGCGAAGCGTTTTTGGCACGCCTTGTCGAGCAGAGATCGTGCTCCCCTTATTCCGGATTCCCATCAATACGGATGTGGGTAATCCAACCGCGCCATTGATTGTGACGCTTGGGAGATAAGCGAGTTTTACCAGGCCAGTGGGGACACATGTTTTTGTCCGCCCATATAAGGGGATAAGGATCCACCCTTTCACCTGCGCCTTCTTCCTCCTTTGCTCATTCATTCCCTGCACTCGAGCTCCAGCGCCCAAGTCCGACTTTCCTCCTCAACCTTCTCCAACCATGTCAGAGCGGAGGCAGATGGATGGCCTCCTCCGTCACGGAGGGGCACATCACAAGACCTGGAGGTCGGATACTTGTCCGGTGATATCGCAGCCTGAGCTGCCCGACGGGCAGCTCATTCCAACCCCCGTCCCCATGAGAGGGTGGTATTTCTCCCCACTTCCTCCCATGGACTAGGTTTTCCACTTCACCCATTTGTCCGGGGCTCATGTTCTACTACGGCCTGGACTTCCACGACCTAGCCCTGAATTTCGTCCTCAATGTCTCGGCGTTTATCGTCAGGTGCGAGGCCTTCCTTCTGCATCCAGCCCCACTTCGCTTAGGCTCAAGACCTTCAAAGGTCAAGTCGAAGGTTGTGAAGGGCAGCTAAGAAAGCGGAGGCGCCATGGTCGGCAAGATGGCCAAAGTCCTATGGCTCGAGGGCCTTTGTGGAGACAATAAAGGTGGCAATCGGGTGGTTCTATATCACCGAGCCACGCGACCACGAATGGGTGGCGGCCCGAATTCAGATCTGATTCCCACACGACTCTCGCCATGGAAAGAGACGAGCCCGAAGTGGGGGATTCTGGACGAGATATCCGGACTCCAAACATGCGTCGAACACGGTGGACAAGAATCGCAGCTCGCGTCGACGTAATCCGTGATGCTCATCCGCCGGATTCTCCCATGCCAACAACGGACTTCAATTTGTGGAGTTCGATCCGCACAGCGATCGAACCTTGAGCCGGCTCTTCGATACCACGCACGAAGATGCCCGAAGGTGTGTTCAAGGGCGCCAAGCCCCGCATTCGCTAACAAAGATCGCGGATACATCTCGCGCGCCAAGCCGGCGAGGTAAGTTATTTTACCCATTATGGGACTCTTTTTCATAGATTGACTCTACGGGATCTAAAACTCCCTATTCTTCGACTGTGTCTGCTGAAGACGCCCGGACAGATTAACCGTCCGCCCTTTGCCGAAGACCAGAGTACGCCCGATTGATGGGGCTGCTGGCTCTGCACCCCATGTGGTGCCGAGAAGAAGGCTAAGAAGGAGGCCACGGAACTCAAAGGAGCTCCCGACGCCAGTGCTGTCGGATTCAAGCAGAATCTTCTCCTCAAGACGAGGAGGAAGAAGAAGAAGCTTCCCCAGCCGGGAGGAGAGGAAAGGAAGGCTACCCTAACCGGGAGGCCGGAGGGTCCAAGAAGGAAGAACCTTCCTCCGGACTCTCCACCAACATCGACGACATTTAGGGGATTGGCCTACAAGGCCAAGCCTCTGGCGAGATCGTAAGTGTCCGGATACCCATGGCATTTTATTATTGCAGAGTGTTCTCTAATCTCAACAATCATGCAGCCCGCCCAAAGGCGAAGTTCGCTGATTCATCGAGCGGGTCCTCGGGCTCGCTTGAAATGGAGAGTACTGCTCCGACCGCCTCTCCTCATGCTGCGGACAACGCACAATGGCGGGGCCCCAAAGGGGCTTGGTCCCAGGAGGTGGCGCAGGAGGTGCCACAAGGCAACCCCCGGACTCTAGGCGTGGGGGCAAGACGCCCAGGCTCTAAGGTCGAACCTTGTCCGACTCCATTCCGAACCTTCAAAGGGTTCCGAGTCCGCAAACGATCCTTCGCAAGAAGGGTAAGACGCCGTGTCTTCATCCAACCGAGGCACCGGATAGCGCATCGAGGCGCCAACGGCGCCCATCGAGGAGGAGCACCGCACCGTTATGAGTGCGGTGATCCGGACAGCCTAGTCCGCCAAGAGCTGGCTGACCAAGCTCGTACAGCCTTCTAACAGCTTTGAGGTAAGAAATTTCAATATATGGAAAATGGTACCGCATAGACAAGAGTCTCGATGCTCGGTTCGTGTTCTGGAAGAAAAGCCGGATCGAGGATCTTTAGAAAGATAAACGCAGGAGTCATAAAAAATATGTCAATATGGGATTGCAGGTTGTGCCGCTGACCTCCGCCAGACCGACCGTGGAGGTCAATAATTTGAAGAAAACCTTGAGCGGTCCGAGAACGAGCTCGGCCATGCCAAGAAGCAGCTCGAGGAAAAAGAAGGTGAGTAATACCTTATGAAAATTGTACCTTACAGAAAAGGATTTGTTGCAAGGAAAATGACAAGGATAACGTGGGTATTGTAGGGGCCACTAACGAGATGGCGACTCGAAGGAGGCGGTGGCAGCGCCAACGTAATGCGGCCGCTGAACGCACCGAGCGAGAGAAGCAGGAGGCGCGGGTGGCGGAGGTACAGCAAGAGCTCCGTGATCTCGTGAAAAACATGAGAACTTGAGCGTGACTCAAGACTCGAGAGTCTCGAGCTTGCAACAGCTCTTGAGAGTGCCAAAGCTGCTAAGGCCGAAGCCTACAAGGCCCTCCAGAGATTGAGGCGGTGAAGAAAATAGCAGCGGTAAGGCATTTTTCATGCAGTAAGCATGTGAGTGTTAATTACCTGCTGCTTACCCGAATTGGAGCTCTGTATGCGTTCAGATCTTCCTCGCAGCGGTCCGATGTGCCGCATTCTACCGGGCCGAGGAGGGAGCTCGACGGAGAAGGTCTTCTCGGTCTCAAGATGCCGAGCCGGACATCCGGTGTTTCTTAGCGACCAGTCAAGCAGCTGGTCGAGCTCCACAAGGCGGCCGAACAGGCCATTAAGGGCCTCATAGTTCGGCTGTGGCCTAAGGAGGCCATGCCGGGAGATACTTCGGCCTGGTGCGGCGGTTGGTGGATGCGTGCCTGTGGGTTGAAGTTATCAAGCATTCCGCTTGTATCGAGGGTGCCTGTCGGGCCCTTGCCCAGCGCAAAGGTGCACTGGGCAAGATGGATGCCTGTAAGCTCGTGGACGGACCCGCCACTGTGAGGGCAAGGAGCATCGCACGCCCGAGATGTATTATAAGAGTGTGTCAAGGGCGCCAGCACTATTGCGGTGAGTGCTCCAAAGATGTAATATTTGAGTAGACTCGCATTTTGTTATCCTGCGCTGAAAACTTAGTTCATATGCGCTTAAGCAACGCTTGTTAATTTAAAATATTACCTTCGTGCGGCTGTTTATCAAATCTGAGAGATGGCAAGTCGTCGGCTTCAGCCCCATGCCACGAAAGTGTTGGGGTGTTCGATAAACTTGAGCGCTCTTGTTCCCATTTTTGGGTCCATCTAGGAGGCGCCAACACAGTAACAAGGCAACCGGACTTATAATGCTTGAACACTCTCACTTAGCCATAGAATTTATAATTTTAAATTTCGCGAAGCCCTAGTCTCCGGAAGGTCAATTTGGGGCGCTATCCACGCCTTTGGCCGGACAGATCCGCCTCGCCTAAGCGCATAAGTCTTTAGGACTCGCAAAAACCTCTCGAACAACGATCGTCTCTAGCCTCATCATAACGGTCAATTTTAGCTTTCCATCGAGGCGTTAACCCAGCCGAATCGGGCGGAATCGCAGTTGGTTCTCCGGTGCTACCTTAGCCGATATAACGGAACGTAAGGTACCAAAACACGGGAGCCGGGCGAACCCAACTATTGACCCAAGACATGATTCGAGCCGATGCATATAGTGCTATAAGTTCGGGTGCCGACTTGTGAAAGTGTTCGACTTATCACACCATAACGCTGGAAACATAAGCCCTCGGTGTATATTAGCCGTACTAAAGTGTACGGATGCAACATGTCGTGAATGAACATATGTATGAAAAAGAAATGCAATTATAAACAAAAAGGTGCTGCATTGTTTTATTCAATAAGTGCTGCTACGTAATGCGTAACGATACAAATAGTGCAATAAGCAAGGTATAAGGCTGTTAAACATGTCCTCTCTCGTGGGTAGGCTGCAGATTGGTGTATGAAAATGCTCGTAATGGGGATCACCAGATATTCGTTGTAGCCTTTATCTTTCCCTCGCTGTTACATCGTGAGTTCGGGTGGTCTGGCCGGACAGGCTTCGACAAACGGAGTCCTGTGGGTAAAAAGTAAAAGGTAAAAAGAAAAGAAAAGGAACGACACACGGAGAGCCCCTGGTGTGGTTGAGCCGCAGATGGGTTTATCGTGGTCGTGCTCCCTCTCCCCATGCCCATGGTATCTTCGCAGCGTAATGGTGTACGCCAAGGACCTGCTTGACGCTTCGCAGGGCTGGGGTTGGGGCCGCATCGCTACGCTGCTCTCGAACGTGCTGTGGTCTTGTTGTAAGTTACTCCGGCGCTTAGCTGTATCCGGCCGCTTAACGGCCGGACTCGAGAATTGCCTTAAGAGGCTGCATTGCACTTCGCCGCGAGAGTCATTGTATGTTCCTCCGTGCGGAGAGAACGCTTGATGTTTTCGTTGACCGTAATGACTCCTCGAGGGCCTGGCATCTTGAGCTTGAGGTATGCGTAATGCGGCACCGCTGAACTTTGCAACGCTGTACGTCCGAGCAAGGCATGATAGCCGCTGCGGAACGGGACTATGTCGAAGATTAACTCTCGCTCGAAGTTATCCGGGATCCAAGACCACTTCTAGTGTAATTGAGCTGTACAATTGGCTTCTACACCTGGTATGACGCCTTTAAAGGTCGCTTTGGTAGGTTTAATCCTTGAGGGGTCTATGCCCATTTTATGACCGTATCCCAGGAAAGCAGGTTCAAAGTTCTGCCGCCGCCCATCGTGACTTTGGTTAGGTGAAATCCATCGACGGTTGGGTCTAAGACCAGTCTGGGCGAATCCACCGTGGCGGATGTCTGGTGGGGTGGTCCTTCGGTCAAAAGTGATCGGGCAGGAGGACCATGGATTGAACTGGGCAACCGGCTCCATCGCGTAGACATCCTCGAGTGCATGCTTCCGCTCCCTTTTGGGTATGTGCGCTATGCGATATCATGTTCACCGTCCGCACTGTGGGGGAAACCTTCATCTTCTATTGTTCGGGTTGGGTCTCGTCCTCGCCATCGCTATGCAGCCCTTGTCATTGCTTTCGCAATTAACTTGCCTGCTCGTTGAATACCCAACAGTCCCTGTTGGTGTGGTTAGCTGGCTTTTTGGGGGGGTGCCGTATCCGCACAAGCGGTCGAGTATTCGGTCCAAATTGGACGGACCCGAGTAGTTCTTTGAATGGCTTTTTCCGCTGACCGGGTTTAGAGCCTCCGAATCCGCATTGACCGCCAGATCCTCAATATTGTCGCCTTTAACGCTGGGCGCTTGTTTTTTGTTACGACGCTGCTCGCCATTTCAGTCCTTGAAGTCCGGATCGCCGTAATTTTTCTTTGAGGTTGTTGCTGCGTGCTAGCTAGCTGTCCTCACCCGCAGGCGGGTCATGAGTGATGTGAGGGCTGCCATGGATTTCGCTTTTCTGTCCTAGGTGCCGGGAAGCTGGGCCGTTCACGGATGTTATGCTTGAAGGCCGCGAGGGCCTCCGTGATCCGGACATCGATGATTTGGTTTTTCTTGGTTAAGAACCGTGTCCGTAATTGTCCGCCGATTCGTCTCGCTGCTGAATTATGTGGCTTAGGTCATCGCGTCTGGTGGTCGCATATAAGTGCCCTGGAAGTTATCGAGGAATGCGGCTTTAGGTCCTCCCCGCCCCAATTGACTCGCTTGGCAAGCTGTTGAGCCAATGCCGGGCTGGTCCTTTGCTTGAGGGGAGGTATTTGATGGCGTGAAGATCATCACCGCGGGCCATGTGGATGTGAAGGAGATAGTTTTCGATCCAAACCACGGGTCTCAAGCCATCATAGGATTCAATATTGACGGGTTTAAACCCTTCGGGATTTGATGATCCATTACTTCGCCTTGAAGCATAGTGGTGTGCGGCGCCTCAGATCGGGCGATATCACGACGGAGCTCAAAAGAGCTTGGTCTGCTTTTGTTCGCCCTACCGGACTTATCAGGTCCGGCGCGACGGTTGTCGCCACGCACTGGGCGCCCACGCCGATCCATAGATCGATCTTGATTGTCTTGCCTTGTCCTCCAATATATCTCGTAGTCCGGAGCGCTCCCCTTGGCCGTGTGCTTTTGAGCGATGCCGGGTACGATTCTAGTGAAGGGCCTAGAGGCCTCTCTATCGCGGCCACGGGTGGTCGGTCAGCCGTATTGTCTCCCCTGGTGATGCGGTTCGTAAGCCTCCTCCTCTAATCGGGGAGCAGCTATGCTTAGGGTAGCTTTGAGGGGCGTTCAAGCTCATGCTCTTCGCCGCGAGGACTTCCGTCCATCTCGTGGCTTAGCATATTGTGACGCTTCGATTCAATCGTGACACTAATCATGCACGCAAATGTGTACGATCAAGATCAAGGACTCACGGAAGATATCACAACACAACTCTACAAATAAAATAAGTCATACAAGCATCATAATACAATCCAGGGCCTCGAGGGCTCGAATACAAGTGCTCGATCATAGACGAAGTCACGAAGCAACAATATCTGAGTACGCACATAAGTTAAACAAGTTTGCATTAAGAAGGCTAGCACAAACTGGGACAGATCGAAGAGGAGCAGCCTCCTTCCTGGGATCCTCCTAGCTACTCCCGGTCATCGCCGGGCTGCACGAGTAGTAGGCACCTCCGCAGTAGTAGTCGCCAGGCGGTATGCGCTCGCCCCTGGCTCCATCGTCCGCAGTTGCTGCAGAATCGAGTAGAGGAAGGGGAAAAGGGGAACAAGGCAACCGTGAGTACTCATCCAAAGTACTCGCAAGCAAGGAGCTACACACATATGCATGGATATATGTGTAAAGGCCATATCTGGACCGAATCGCAGTAATGTCGTAATAAGAGGGGATAGCTAGTCTTAACGAAGACTACGCTTCGGACACCTGTCTTGCAAATGTAGAGGAGGGCAATTTGAAGTCCTCCAAGTAACATCACATAGCAATAATCCTACCCGCGATCCCCTCCTCATATCCCTCGAGAGAGCGACCACGGTTGTATCCGCACTTGGAAGGGTGTGTTTTATCAAGTATCCGGTTCTAGTTGTCATAAGCTCAAGGTACAACTCCAAGTCGCCCTGTTATCAAGATCACGGCTATCCGAATAGATTAACACCGCAGGGTGCACCATCTTACCCAAAGACGCTTGATCCCATTTGGCCGGACACACTTTCCGGGTCATGCCCGCCTGAAGATCAACACGCCGCAGCCCCACCTAGGCACAACAGAGAGGCCAAGACGCCGGTCTAAACCTGCGCGCAGGGTCCGGGCCCATCGCCTCGAGCACACTCGCAAGACGCTATGTAGGGGCCGGAAGCACCTAGCCTAGCAGCGCCCACCAATCCGCGCTACGGCCTCCGCGTCACGACGTCCTCAAGTGCTCGGCCGATACCACGACGCCGGATACCCATAACTACTCCCGCGAGATGGTTAGTGCGTGATAAGCTCAGAGCCAACTCAGATCAAATACCAAGACCTCGTTAAGCGTGTTAAGTAACCGCGAACGCCGAACAGGCCAGCCCACCTCTCTCCTAGGCGGTCACAACCTGCCTGCCGCCTCCCGCCTCAAGATCCACTCATGGGTGCTCCATCACCGACCCGACTTTTAATCTCCACATGTATCATGTATAAGTATATAGTATATACTCATGATCACCTCCCGAGTGATCACGGCCCGATAGTATAGCACGGCATTTGACAAAAATGTAGGGCCACAGATGATCGTACTAGCATCCTATACTAAGCATATAGGATTGCGTAAAGGTAACAATGGGTAACAAGGACAAAGCTATGCAGAAAGATAGGAATATCCAAAGCAAGAATATGTTACACTACTCTAATGCAAGCAAGGTAGATAAGAGTAGGCGATATCTCGTGATCAAGGGGGGGGCTTGCCTGGTTGCTCGGCAAGAGAGAGGGTCACAACACCGTAGTCGAACCGGCCGCCAGCAGTCGGTCTCAGAGTCTACCGAGAGAAGAGGGGAAGAAACAATGAATACTAAGTAAACAGATGCATATCGATGCATGACATGTCAAGAAGCGATGCTAGGCGTGCCCTAACGTGGTATGAGGGGGTACTGTTATGGGAAACATCCGGAAAGTATTCCTGTTTCGTGGTTTTCGAAGCAGAGGAGCCGAGGGGAAAGTTGCAGGTCGATAGGTTAGAGGGTGTGGTGACGAACGGATCGCGATCCGGATTCGCCTCGCCGCTCGAGCAACTTTCATGTTGAAAATATTTTAACCGAAGTTACGGATTAAAAGATATGATTTTTAAAGATTTTATTAATTTCCGAATTTAATTAATTAATTAATTAATTCAAAAATGTATTTATGACGTCAAGATGACGTCATGCCGACGTCAAGAATAACAGGTTGACTAAGTCAACCCCGACATGTGGGTCCTGTCATTATACTCGCTAACTAATTAACCTAACTTAGTTTAATTAATGTGAGTTAATTAGGTTAATTAGTCATTAGGTTAATTAATCAGATTAATTAGATTAATTATTTACTTAATTAATTAATTAATTAATTAATTTTATTTTATTAATTATGTTTAATTAATTTCATTTTCCTTTTTTTTATTTTAAAACGCCTGGGTGGGGCCTGCATGTCATCATGCAGAGTAGTGGGGTGGACCGGTCACCCCACCACCGAAATCAACTGACCGACCGGCTGTGGGGCCTGGCCCACCAAAGGCTCAAAGGGGCCCGGTTCGTGCCACGTCGGCAAGGGATGGCGGCTTGACGCTGGCGATGCCAAACGCCGCGAGGGCTCGGGCCTCGCTTAAACGCGCTTAGGGGCGGCCGTTAAGATAGGTTGGCACTGCTCGACGAGTATACGCCCGCGAGTCGAACGGTGGTGTTGGCTTCGCGAGTTGGCCGGGATGGCGCCGACGACGAGGGGGGCGGCGGTAGGGTTCGGGTCCCGATGGGAGCACGCCACGGGGCCGGGGGCTTTGGCGCTGAAAGCACCACGGAGCCGGCCTGCAGACCATTTGGTCACCGGCGGCGCAGCGACGAGATCCACGCGGGGGCGTCGGGTGCGGCGGAGGGGACGCCGCCGGGCGAGGGAGAAAGGAGAGGGAGGGCCGCAGACGGCGTGGCTGGGCGGCACGGACTGCGAGGGCGGCCGAGCCGGGCGACGGGAGGCCAGGCCGCTGTGGCTCGGAGGGGACTAGGGGAGAGAGGGACCGATGGGGAGGAGGGCTCACGGGAGGGAGCGTGGGGTCTGAGCGAGCTGCTCGGGGCGGCCGGGGTCGACTGCTGAGGAGGAGGGCGGGAGGCAGCCGACGCACGACGGGATCCGCGGGGTGGGGGTCGGGGACCACCTCAGGCGGCGAGGGCCTGTGCGAGCGCGGCAGGTCGGGAGGAGGGGAGGAGGTGCGGTCGGGCGGCGGGGTCACCCGGGCGAGGGGGGGGGCGACGGGATCGGCGGCATGATCCGGATCATGGAGGGAGGAGGAGGGATCTGGGGAGTGAGGGTGCGGCTAGGGTTTCCCCGCCGACCTCGGGGGTGGGGGATAAGGGTGGCTTGCTGGGCTGCCAGGGGGGGCTGGCGGCTGGGCTGTGGGCTTGGCCATTGGGCCAAGGGGGGTTTTCTCCCCTCCCATTTTGTTTTACTTTTTTTTTATTTCTTTTCTTTTCTGTTTTAATTTATTTAAAATATTTAGACCCGTTACAAAAATGTGTGCACCCCACCATAATTAGCTTTTGTAATTTTTGACAACCCCGAACATTTTAGTTTTCATTTTTGAAAACTTTTATCGTTTGCCTATGTTTTAAATTTGCATTTGAACCGGGTTGAATCCACGTGAGTTTAATCACAGTGACGTGGCATCATTAGCAGGGATTACTATAGCTTAATTACCCGGGTGTTACAAATCTCCTCCACTACAAGAAATCTCTTCCCGAGATTTAGGAGGTAGAAGGAAAGAGTGCGGGGTATTCATCTCGAAGACGATCCTCGCTCCTGTGTGGCTTGCCTTCTTGAGTGATTCGACCATCGGACTTTGAGGAACTTGATCGCCTTCCGACGTGCAGGGCGCTCAGCTTGGTCGAGAATGCGGACCGGATGCTCTTTATAGGAGAGGTCCTGTTGCAAATCGAGCACTTCATGGTCCATCGCTCGGATTGGGTCCTTGAAACAGCGCCGAGTTGTGACACGGAACACATCGTGAACTCCGAGAAAGGTTCGACGGAAGCTCCATTGATATGCCACTTTTCCATGCCTTTCCGTAATAGTGAATGGGCCAATATAGCGAGGAGCTAGCTTGCCCTTGATCCCAAGCGTGAGCACCCTTCATTGGTGTAACGCGAAGATAGGCCTTTTCGCCAAAGTTGATAGACCATGTCTTTATGATGACGGTCATAATTACTCTTTGACGGATCGGCGCAGTCTTGAGATTCTCGCGAATAATGCGGACTTGTTCTTCGGCATGTTGATAATATCCGACCAAGAGTGGACGTTCTCCCGCTTTGACCAATTCAGTAGGGGTTCGCACTTTCGCCCATATAACACTTCAAGGAGGCCATCTTCGCACTAGCTTGATAGCTATTATTATAAGAGAACTCAGCATACGGAGAGATTCCTCCCATTTCTTGTCAAGGAACGACACAAGCTCAAGCATGTCTTCGAGAATTTGGTTGACACGCTCAACTTGCCCTTGAGATCATGGATGAAACGCAGATCTTGAAAGATAAATGAGTACCCATAGCTTCTTGAAAACTTGCCTTAATCTTGAAGTGAATAAGCTGCCACGGTCCGAATCGATAACCAATGGAATACCGTGAAGTGAAACAATTTCGACATATAGAGCGCTGTGCTGACTAGCAGTGATCGCTTTTCGACCGCCGTAAAATGTGCAACTTTAGAAAGCCGTCAATGACGCACAAGAATAGCATCATTACCTCTCTCGCGATTTGGGAAATCCAAAGGATTTAAGTCCATTTCAACATGGTCCCATTTCCATTCGGAATAGAGATAGGTTGCAGAGTTCCAAAGAGGCCTTTGATGTTCTCGCTTTGATATGACGGCAAACGCCACACTCAAAGAACATAGCGTAGCAATGTCTTGCTTCATATTAGACCACCGTAATCTCCGATTTAATGTCTTGATACATCTTTGTACTACCAGGATGGATACATAGAGGCGTATCATGAGCTTCTTTCATAACCTTCTCGAGTCATATTCAGGTTTTCCTTCTTACACGGCACCACTAGGCGGCCTTGAAGTACAAGGCGCCATCATCAAGAATAGTGAAGAATGAGGGATTTCTTCTTTGAGGTCTTGCTTAATCTTGTAGACTTCTGAGTCAAATCCTGCATTGTCTTTATGGTGCCCACGAGATCGGGTTCAACAGCCAAAGGTATAGAGGGAGCCTGGGAAACAACACGGAGATTCATCTTATGGAACTCCGGAGGAGGGGGAGCGAAAATCTGAGGAACAATATGGAGGTTCACTTTCTCAATTCTTCAACAAGTGAGGGCTGAACTTTGTGAACTCAAGGTGGTTGCAGAAGACTTATGCGGCTCAAGGCATCAGCCATTACATTAGCCTTGCTCGGCGATAGGAAATACCCAAATCAAAGTCTCGCAAAGCTCCATCCATCTCTCACGACGGAGGTTCAGGTCTGGCTGAGTAAATGAGATACTTCAGACTTTGGTGGTCGGTGAAGATCTCGCAACGACATCGAGAAGGTAATGTCGCCATCGCTTCAAAGGCATGAATGACAGCAGAAGCTCGAGGTCGTGAACTCGGGTAGTTCTCTTCGTGAGGGCGAATTGTCGAGAGGCATAAGCAACCACTTTGCGCCTTGCATTAGGACACCGCCTAATCCTTGACGGAAGCGCCGCAGAAATAACGAAGTCCTTCTTAGTATCGTGGAGGAGCTAGCACCGCAGAAGTCAACTTGTCTTTGAGTGCTCGGAAACTTTCCCGACATTTATCCGCCCATTGAATTTGACGCCTTATGCAACAAAAGTTAGTCGAGGTCTGGCAATCTTGGAGAAGTTCTCGGATTTAATCGACGGCAATAGCTGGCAAGACCGAGAAAACTTCTCGACTTGCTTAACGCTCTTCGGAGGAGTCCAATCGAGAATAGCCTGAACTCTTTCAGGTTGACGCAATACCATCCTTAGAGATGACATGCCCAAGATAGGTTACTTCGGAAGCCGTAATTCACATTTGGAGAACTTGGCATAGAGTTGATGCTCTCGTAGCTTTTCCAAAGACAAGACTAAGATGTTCAAAGATGTTCTTCTTCATTCTTGAAAAGATCAGGATATCATCCAGATAAACCACGACAAACTTGTCGAGGTAATCCATGAATATATAGTTCATCAAAGCGTAGAGAAGGTGGCTGGAGCATTGTTGCCGAAGACATGACGGTGTACTCGTATGAACCATAACGAGTCACAAATGCGGTCTTGGGGATATCCTCCTCATTTAACACGGATCTGGTGGTAACCCAACCTCAAGTCGAAGTTTCGAGAACACCGACGAACCAGCCAGCTTGATCATAAAGATCATTGATCCGAGGAAGAGGATACTTATTCTCGAATGGTAGCTTGATTTATAGGACGGTAGTCTTGGACCAATCGGTTTGTCCCATCCTTCTTCTTGACAAAGAGAGAAGGTGCTCCCAAGGAGAGCAACTTGGGCGTAATGAAACCACTTTGAAGAGATTTGTCGATTTCTCCTTTAGCTCAAGGAGTCTCGCGCGGCATCTTGTAGGGTCGCTGGCTATAGGAGTGGTGCCTGTTTCAAGTCGATGACTTAATTCGACAGCTCTAGCAGGGGGATCCTCGAAGTTCTTCAGAAAGACGCCTTGGAAATCGCAAACGACAGTGAATGTTTTCAATACCCTCGAGTGGTGCGGCGCTCAATGCATTCAATGCATAGAGCCTTGCCTCGCATTTTGCACCGATGAGCTTGGTAGGTGACTATTTCATCCAAGGGTGTAGCAGATGGACGGTCTTAGTGGCGCTAAACTATGGAAGCAAAGATGCGCTTTTAACCAATTCATTCCTGAATGAGGTCAATGCTACAAGACTTCAAAGACGATGGGAGAGACAAGGAATTCCAGTCCTTCGATTTCAACGGGACGCCGCTGCAAATCATGGAGGTTCGACATTGGCCCGCAAGGGTGTGTACTAATAGTGAAGCATTCATGTCTTCACTTTAATGCCATGCATGAATGCAAAATTTTCAGACATGAATGAATGCGATGCCCTCAGATCAAATAAAACGCATGTCGGTACTGAATTTACGAGAAGTGTACCCATCACAAGAGCAGGTTGGTCTTGAGCTTCGCTCAGATCAACGTGGTTGGCCTGAACTCACCATAAGGCTTGGCAGTGTTGTTATGGGCTGGGTGTTTCCACGCCACCGCTGGAAGGGCCAAATGATTCGGGTTCGTTGCATTCTCTAGCACGGGCCCTGGTTGTCCGCACCAAGCACAAGCCATTATTGGGGGTGGGAACAGAGCTTGGGGTGGTGGAGCTGGAAGCTTTGGCTGCTTAGTTGTAGGCGCACGAGGTGTAGCATAGCTCGCTTGGAGCAGTGCATTCGGCTGGTACATACCGTTGGGAATCCATATCTTGCGCTTCTGCCAGGACGGGCTCAAGATGAGCCCGTGTCACGGTTGCGCTCGTTAGAGCTCGTATTCTCGCACCAGTTTCGACATTGATAGCCTTGTTCACCAAGGTGGCGAAATCAGCAAAGTCGCACTAGAAGTGCGAGCTTGATGTCACTTGAAGGCCGCCACGAACTTCTCCCGTCTCAAGGCATCGCTTGTAATGTCCTCTTCAAGATAGCGAGACAAGTCCAAGAACTCTCGCCGATAAGCTTCGACAGCCTTGTTGCCTTGGGTGAGGTTATGAACTCACGCTTCTTCCGTCCATGACCCTTGAGGGATGAAACGGGCACGAAGGCAGCTTGGAAGTCCGCCAGTGATGAGTGTTCCAACCGCAGAGTACGCCGTGGCTGTCCCACCATTGAGCTGCGGGTCCCTTCGTGAAGAAGGAAGCAAAAGTGACATAGCCGGCAGGGCTACATCAGCAGACTCCATCTCATAGGTGATGTCATGGAGCCTACCATCAAGATCCAAATGGCTGAGTTGAGCTGCGGTACACACCTGGGTTCAAAGCGATGAAATCCTCGCAGAGTTGTTCCGCTTGGGTGCCTGGTTCATATTGGGGCGAGGAAACCGAGCCATCATGTTCTCCATGAACTCGCGATTCATCTCAAGCTGTTGGACCATACCAGCCATGTACTCAAAGCGGTGGTGGAAGTTGCCACCACGACCACGCACCAGCTGGCCTAACCATCCCGCTATTATATAACAGGTAGTTCAGCATTTGAGAAATTAAGCAAAAGACAAGAATCATTCATGATGAAACATGCATAATGAAAGCAGACGATAGGAACTACATAGTAGTCGGCATCTTACCAAAGGGATCATGCATAGAGTTCGATACATAGAGTTCAAAGACATAGACTAAGACATCATAGGCGGCACGCAGGCTCATGGGCGTAATACATCAAACACTAACAAGCAAGTCTACATCAGTCCCACGCTGCATCGCTGGAGGTAGCAGAAATCGAAGTCGGTAAAGGGCAGCGGATAGTCCTCCACGCCGCTGACCTGGGGCCGCGGATACTCGTGCTGAATCCGACATCCGTGGCGTAAGAGGGCTGTGCGGGAGTAGCCTCCCACGCCCGTCCAACCGACACCCCGGGGCATCACGGTCCTGGCTGGGTAGATCGCAGAACGCGGCAGCCTCCGGATCGGACAAAGGTGCATCAGCCGAGCACGGTAAAGGTGCCGACGGGTGATGTACAACTCGTGGCTAAGAGCTCGGTTAGCTTGATCCAACCTATCGCGATGCGTAACAAAGTTCGATGGTAGAAGGGCTCTTCGTGACAAAGGGAGTAGGCAGCAGTAGTAACCTCCTCACCAACATCGACACGATAGCAATGTGCCTCAAGGGGAGGTGTCCAACTCTCGATACTCGCACGAAGACGGTCGAGCAAAGATAAGCAGATCGTGGACTGCCATATCAATAGTCACTCCAACACCATGTGCGGTGCAAGACAAAGAGGGAGTCATACTCCCGAGAGTAGAGGTGGACGGCGGCGCAAGCATCGCTCCCTGGTTATAGTCCGGTACTCCTCATAGACGGTGTACTCAGGGTGCCGCCGATAACCCGATAGGTCATCATCTCGCTAGCACCGCAGTGATCCCGAGGCACCAATGGCCGCCGTGTGGCGCATAACCCGCCTCGTGGGTTCCATCTCAAAACAAAGACGCTTCAAAGGAGTCAATGACAAAGGTGGAAATTGCTCAAATACAATTTCAAGAACAACTAAGGCTATATCCAACTTTGGGGTGAATGTGGTCACGGATCCTAGTGTAGTTAGTAAAAACGCTTAACCCGAGTAGAAGCGAGTTCGAGTCCCGAGTAAAGGTCGAGGAGTAAAAGATCCTAGTACCAACCCGATGGCGACGTGGCCCGTAAGGCACACAGCCAAGTTAGTAAAAGTTTTTGCAATGTCTAGACTCGACTTCGCCAAGGAGTGTGGAAGGGGATTCCACAGCAATGGCTCGACATTAATCTTCAGACGCTCGATTCAATCGCAGACACTAATCATGCACGCAAATGTGTACGATCAAGATCAAGGACTCACGGAAGATATCACAACACAACTCTACAAATAAAATAAGTCATACAAGCATCATAATACAAGCCAGGGCCTCGAGGGCTCGAATACAAGTGCTCGATCATAGACGAAGTCAGCGAAGCAACAATATCTGAGTACGCACATAAGTTAAACAAGTTTGCCTTAAGAAGGCTAGCACAAATCGATACAGACGAAGAGGAGCAGCTCTCGCCTCAGGATCCTCCTAGCTACTCCCCGGTCGTCGCTGGCCGGGCTGCACGTAGTAGTAGGCACCTCTGCAGTAGTAGTCGCCATAGGCGGTGGCGCCTGCCCCGGCTCCATCGTTCGTTGCAGCAATCGAGTAGAGGAAAGGGGAAAAGGGGAACAAGGCAACCGTGAGTACTCATCCAAAGTACTGCAAGCAAGGAGCTACACTACATATGCATGGATATATGTAAAGGCCATATCGTTGGACCGAATCGCAGTAATGCCGTAATAAGAGGGGATAGTTAGTCTTAACGAAGACTACGCTCGACACCTGCCTTGCAACAGTAGAGGAGGGCAATCAAGTCCTCCAAGTAACATCACATAGCAATATCCTACCCGCCATCCCTCCTCATATCCCTAAGAGAGAGCGACCACCGTTGTATCCGCACTTGGAAGGGTGTGTTTTATCAAATATCCGGTTCTAGTTGTCATAAGCTCAAGGTACAACTCCAAGTCGCCCTGCTATCAAGATCACGGCTATCCAATAGATTAACTTCCCGCAGGGTGCACCATCTTACCCAAAGACGCTTGATCCCATTTGGCGGACACACTTTCGGGTCATGCCCGCCGCTGAAGATCAACACGCCGCAGCCCCACCTAGGCACAACAGAGAGGCCAACACGCCGGTTCAAACCTGCTGCCGCAGGGTCCGGGCCCATCGCCTCGAGCACACTCAAGACGCTAGAGGGCGGCCGAAGCGCACCTAGCCTAGCGTGCTGCCCATCCAATCGTGGCGCCGCCCATCGCCGACGTCTCAAGTGCTTGGCCGATACCACGACGCCGGATACCCATAACTACTCCCCCGAGATGGTTAGTGCGATAAGCTCAGAGCCAACTCAGATCAAATACCAAGACCTCGTTGCGTGTTAAGTAACCGCTGAACGCCAATCGGGCTGTGCCCACTCTCTCCTAGGCGGTCTCAACCCGCCTGCCGCCTCCGCCCAAGATCCACTGGTGCTCCATCACCGATTCGACTTTTAATCTCCACATGTATCATGTATAAGTATATAGTATATACCGTGATCACCTCCCGAGTGATCACGCCCGATAGTATAGCACACGCATGACGACAAGAATGTAGGGCCACAGATGAATGTACTAGCATCCTATACTAAGCATATAGGATTGCGTAAAGGTAACAACAAGGGTAATAAGGACAAAGCATGCAAAAAGATAGGAATATCTGAAAGCAAAGAATATGTTACACTACTCTAATGCAAGCAAAGGTAGATAAGAGTAGGCGATATCCGTGATCAAGGGGGGGCTTGCCGGTTGCTCGCAAGAGAGAGGGTCACAACACCGTAGTCGAACCGCCAAGCCAGCAGCTACGGTCTCTGTAGTCTAACGGAGAGAAGAGGGGAAGAAACAATGAATACTAAGTAAACAGATGCATATCGATGCATGACATGTCAAGAAGCGATGCTAGGCGTGCCCTAACATGGTATGAGGGGGTACCGTTATGGGGAAACATCCGGGAAAGTATTCCTGTTTCGTGGTTTTCAGCAGAGGAGCCGAGGGGGAAAGTTGCAGGTCTGATAGGTTAGAGGGTGTGGCGATTTAACGGATCGCGATCCGGATTCGCCTCGCTGCTCGAACAACTTTCATGTTGAAAATATTTTAACCGAAGTTACGGATTAAAAGATATGATTTTTAAAGATTTTATTAATTTCGGAATTTAATTAATTAATTAATTAATTCAAAATGTATTTATGACGCCAAGATGACGTCATGCCGACGTCAGAAATAACATGGTTGACTAAGTCAACCCCGACATGTGGGTCCCGTCATTACATACTGCTAACTAATTAACCTAACTTAGTTTAATTAACAAAGAGTTAATTAGTTTAATTAATCGTGATTAATTAGATTAATTATTTACTTAATTAATTAATTAATTAATTAATTTTATTAATTATGTTTAATTAATTTCATTTTCCCGCTTTCTTTTATTTTAAAACATCCCCGGGTGGGGCCTGCATGTCATAGACAGAGGGGGTGGACCGGTCACCACCGACCGAGTCAACCAGACCGCTGGGGGGCCTGGCCCACCAACAAGGCTGGCAAAGTGGTGGTTCTGCTCGCGCTACGCCGGCAAGGGTCGGCGGTTTGACGCCGCGATGCTAAACGCTGCGAGGGCCTCGGCCTCGCTTAAACGCGCTTAGGGCGGCTGCTTACAGGCGGTTGGCAATTGCCGGACGAGTATCTACCGCGAAGTCGAACGGTGGTGTTGGCTTCACGGAGTTGGCCGGGATGGCGCCGACGCACGAGGGGGCGGCGGTAGGGTTCTGGTCCCGATGGGAGCACGCCACGGGGGCCGGGGGTGGTTTATGCGGGCGCGGAGCAACCATGTGCCCCTACCAGGACTCATTTGGTCACCGGGGCGAGGCCGCGACGAGATCCACGGTGGGGGGGGGCGCTGGGGCGGCGGAGGGGGACGCCGCCGGGCGAGGAGAAAGGAGAGGGAGGTGGGCTGGCGGCAGACCGCTGTGACCGCGAGGGTGGCCGAGCCGGGCGACGGGAGGCGGGGGCATGCAAGGCGCTCGGGAGGGGACTAGGGGAGAGAGGGACCGATGGGGAGGGGAGGCTCACGGGAGGGAGTGGGGTCTATGCGAGCAGCTCTGGGGCGGTCGGGTCGACTGCTGAGGAGGAGGGCGGGAGGCGGCCGACGGGCGACGGATCGGCGGGGTGGGGGTCGGGGACGCACTCTGCTGGCTGGGCGAGGGGGCCTTTGGCAGAAGCTGGCAGGTCGGGGGAGGAGGGGGTGGAGGTGCGGTCGGGCGCGGGGGCCAAGGCCGAGGGGGGGGCGACGGATCGGCCGTGCCGATCCGGATCGGCGCGGGAGGGAGGAGGGATCGGGGAGGAGGTGCGGCTAGGGTTTCCGCCGACCGTGGGGGATAAGGAGTGGCCGGTTGGGGGCTGGGGGGGGGCTACTGGGCTGTGGGCTTGGCCTGGCAATGCCGCTGGGGTTTTCCCTCTCCCATTTTGTTTTACTTTCCTTTTTTTTATTTCTTTTCTTTTCTGTTTTAATTTATTTAAAATATTTAGACCCGTTACAAAAATGTGTGCACCCCACCATAATTAGCTTTGTAATTTTTGACAACCCCCGAACATTTTAGTTTTCATTTTTGAAAACTTTTATCGTTTGCCTATGTTTTAAATTTGCATTTGAACCGGGTTGAATCCACGTGAGTTTAATCACAGTGACGTGGCATCATTAGCAGGGATTACTGTAGCTTAATTACCCGGGTGTTACACATATCCTGATCAGCTCTAAGTCGTTGCTGCTTTTTCTTTAGGCTGTTCGCCGCGGGCTATAAGCCCGCGCTTCAAAACGCCTTGTTCGACGGGATTCTCGGGCACGATTAAATTCATCGCCGCCGAGGCTTGCTTCGCTCTCCTGAGGGAGGCATATAATCCTCTACCTCTTCTTCTCGCCGCTCTTCGTGAGGGTCTGGCGCTCCATCTTCCCGCGCTGGATCTTGCCGGAGTGGATTGTCTTCGCACCGCCCAAAGGTATTGTTATCTCCGTGCCGGAATCTTCATTCTTGCTGCGGGATTTAGAGCGGCGCCACCGACGCCGGCGCTTGGGCTGCTTGAGGGTCATCCTCCGTTGTTCCATCGCTGCTCCCATCTTTTGGGATGTCCACCATATATATGTCGATGACGAGGTGGCCTTCCAAAGGCCTCTGTAGGCGCGGTCTTGGTCGTCTCCGCATCGCCGCCCATACCGCCGATGTCTTCGGAGTCGTAGTTCAGTATGTCTGCTAGATTGTCGACAGCCGCTACCAAGTGGGTGGTGGTGGGCTGAATTTCTTCGTCCGTCTGCGATCCCAACCTTCCTGTCCGTAATCCGCCAGGCTCTCCGGATAAAGAGAGAGACTTTAGTGAATTCAGGATGTCGCCAAAGGGCGAAGTGCCAAAGATGTCCGCGCATTGAACTCCATGACGGGCGCCAATCGGATTCGATTGGCAAGGGCGGAGGGTCGGAGTCCGGAGAGGAGTCCGCACCCGGAGTCGAGGTCTTCGCAGCGACAGGATGGAGTTCGCCCGATCGCCGAGAGATTAAAGCCCCGAGGCGGTGTCCAACCACTCGCCCTGATCGGGAATCCGCCCGGATTAAGGGTCGGAGCGGATGCAAAGCGGCCTGTGGCGCTGTTCGCCGCAGAGCCAGATCATGCCCATCGATATAAAGGCGGCACGCTTGGTTGTGGCTCAACTCCGTCAAGATCAAGTCTCCGCGATATCGGCAGATAGTTTAAACTTCCAATCGACCGACGCCTGGGGCGAAGCTGATCTGCTCCAGATGGCCAAGTGAATTGGCCCGCAGCAAAGCCGCCAACACGAAGATCTGTCCGGGAGAAAAGTCTCACCCGACCGCTGGCCATTGTTGATGATCAAAGGAGCCATCGAGCCTATCGGTGACGTATACGTAGGAACTCTCAATGAAAGCACCAATGTCGGTGTCAAAATCGCGGATCTCGGTAGGGGGTCCCGAATCTGTGCCTAGGCGGATGGTAACAGGAGACAAGGGACACGATGTTTTACCTGTGTTCGGGCCCTCTGATGGAGGTAAAACCTCACGCCTTGCTAGATTAATATTGATGATGTGTTACAAGAGTAGATCTACCACGAGATTGGAGAGGCTAAACCCTAGAAGCTAGCCTATGGTATGATTGTTGTTCGCCCCACGGACTAAAACCTCCGGTTTATATAGACACCGGATAGGGTTAGGTTACACAGAGTCGGTTACAATGGTAGGAGATCTACATATCCGTGATCGCCAAGCTTGCCTTCCACGCCAAGGAAAGTCCCATCCGGACACGGGACGAAGTCTTCAATCTTGTATCTTCATAGTCTTGGAGTCCGCCGTGATGATAGTTCAGCTATCCCGCACCCCCAGTCCGAACTCCTCACATAGTCTTTCTTTGCAGCTATGAGGATGATCTCGTGTTTCGGACCCAGTCCGTGATAGTTGCTGCCATCATCTTTCAGCTTGGTTTTCTAGGAATGCGCTGAAGTTGAGGTGACATGAGCGCTGGCCATTTGATCTACAAGACATATTTGCAAAGGTTTTAGACTAAGTTCATGATAATTAAGTTCATCTAATCAAATTATTTAATGAACTCCCACTCGATCGACATCCTCTAGTCATCTAAGTGATACATGATCCGAAGTCGACTAGGCCGTGTCCGATCATCACGTGAGACGGACTAGTCATCATCGGTGAACATCTCCATGTTGATTGCATCTTCCATACGACTCATGTTCGACCTTTCGGTCTCTTGTGTTCCGAGGCCATGTCTGTACATGCTAGGCTCGCCAAGTTAACCTAAGTGTTTATGCATGTATAAATCTGTCTTACACCTGCTGTATGTGAACGTTAGAATCTATCACACCCATCATCACGTGGTGCTTCAAAACAACGAACTTTGCAACGGCGCACGCTAGGGGGAACACTTTCTTGAAATTATTATGAGGGATCATCTTATTTACTACCGCTGCTCTAAGTAAACAAGATGCAAAAACATGATAAACATCACATGCAATCAAATAGTAGTGACATGATATGGCCAATATCATATAGCCTTTGATCTCCATCTTCGGGCTCCATGATCATCTTCGTCACCGACATGACACCATGATCTCCATCATCGTGTTCCATGAAGTTTTCGCCAACTATTACTTCTACTACTATGGCTAACGGTTTAGCAATAAAGTAAAGTAATTACATGGTGTTAAATCATTGCCACGCAGGTCATACAATAATTAAGACAACTCCCTATGGTTCTCGCCGTTGTCATATTCATCGACATGCAAGTCGTGATTCCTATTAGAAGAACATGATCTCATACATCACATATATATCATTCATCACAACTTTTGGCCATATCACATCACAAAGCAATCTGCTGCAAAAACAAGTTAGACGCCCTTCTACTTGTTGTTGCATCTTTTACGTGGCTGCAATAGGGTTCTAGCAAGAACGCTTTCTTACCTACGAAAAGCCACAACGTGATTTGTCAACTTCTATTTACCCTTCATAAGGACCCTTTTCATCGAATCCGCCCAACTAAAATGGGAGAGACAGACACCGCTAGCCACCTTATGCAACTAGTGCATGTCCGGTGGAACCTGTCTCACGAAGCGCACGCAGAAGCTCGGTCCGGGCTGCTTCATCCCACAATACCGCTTAAAGCAAAATAAGACTAGTAGTGGCAAGAAAGTTGACAACATCTACGCCCACAACAAGTTTGTGTTCTACTCGTGCAAAGAGAACTACGACAGACCTAGCTCATGATGCCACTGTTAGAAACGCAGAAAATAAAATTTTCACGGTTTCACCAAAGATAAATCTATGAGTTCATCTAGCAACGAGAGAGGAGTGCATCTACATACCCTTGTAGATCAAGCATGGAAGCGCTCAAAAGAACGGGGTTGAGGGAGTCGCACTCGCCGTGATCCAAATCACCGGCGATCCTAGTGCTTAACGGACAACACCTCGCGCTCAACACACGACGGTTGGGAAGACGCCTCTCCTTCTTGATCCAGCAAGGGGAAGGAGAGGTTGATGAAGATCCAGCAGCACGACGGCGTGGTGGTGGATGCAGCAATGATCTCGGCAGGCTTCGCCAAGCCCCACAGAGGGAGAGGTGTAGCAAAGGGGAGAGGAGGCGCCAAGAGGATGGGTGCGGCTGCCCTCCTCCCCCTCTTTATATAGGCCCCTAGGGGGCACTGCCCCGAGATGGGATCTCCAAGGGGGGCTGCTGGGGTGGCTTCTGCCTGGAGGCGCCTCACCCCTAGGGTTTCCCAACCCAAGGCGCAGGGGCAAGGGGGCGACCAGCCCACCAGGGCTAGTTCCTCCCACTTCAGCCCATGGGCCCTCCCGGATAGGTGGTTCGACCAGGACCTCGGACCTTCCGTGGTCCTGTATAACACCGTGACCCCAAACTTTCCCGATGGTCAAACCTGACTTACTATATATAATTCTTACCTGGACCATTCTGAACTCCTCGTGACGTCCGAGATCTCATCCGGACTCAACAACTTTCGGTTACTGATACTCATATCTCTACAACCCTAGCGCCACCGAACCTTATGTGTAGACCCTACGGTTCGGGAGACATGCACACATGACCGAGACACCTCTCCGGTCAATAACCAACAGCGGATCCGGATACCCATGTTGGTTCTACATGCTCCTCGATGATCTCATCGGATGAACCACGATGTCGAGGATTCAAGCAACCTCAGATACAATTCCTTTGTCAATCGTTACGCTATTTGCCCGAGATTCGATCGCCTGTATCCCAATACCTTGTTTAATCTCGCTATCGGCAAGTCACTTTACTCGCACTATATGCATGATATTGTGACCATACACTTGGTCACATTGAGCTCATTATGATGATGCATTACCGAAAGTGGGCCCAGAGATACCTCTCCGCCATACGGAGTGACAAATCCTACCCATTCGTACAACCCAACAGACACTTTCGAGATACCCAGAGTGTACCTTTATAGTCACTCAGCCATGTTGTGACGCTTGTCACACCCAAAGCACTCCTACGGTATCCGAGAGTTGCACAATCTCATGGTCTAAGGAAATGATACTTGACATTTGGAAAAGCTCTAGCTAAACGAACTACATGATCTTTGTGCTATGCTTAGGATTGGGTCTTGTCCATCACATCATTCTCCCAATGACGTGATCCCGTTATCAATGACATCCAATGTCCATAGTCAGGAAACCATGACTATCTATTGATCAACGAGCTAGTCAACTAGAGGCTCACTAGGGACACGCTAGGTCTATGTATTCACACGGTATTACGATTTCGGATAACACAATTATAGCATGAATAATAGACTATTATCATGAACAAAGAAATATAATAATAACCATTTTATTATTGCCTCTAGGGCATATTTCCAACAGAATCCGCTCGAGCTGAGGCTGCGCGCTGGGCCTCTGTGGTGGTCCGCCTTTGACCTGAGGCGGCGGATGGGTGCATAAGGGTGAGCCTCGGCGCGGCGAAGCCTGTGAGCTCGCCACCCACTCCAAGAAGACGTCGTGGCCGCCTCCAAAGAGCCTGCATTGCAGTAGCTCTCGGCCGTGGCGTGGCTCGAGGCTCGCCGCCGACCGCACTCGCCATGGGCGTGAGAGCTGATGTCACCGATCACAGCCATGGGCCCTGCAGCGCCTGGCGGGATCATGGGCCTACTGTGGCACAGGGGTTGAGGTCACCTCTGGCGAGCGGCTCAAGCTGGGCGGGCCAGCTGCCTGTGGATCGGATTGCCTGCTGGGTCACGGACATGATGATGACGATGCGACGGGCGCGAGGAGATGAAGGTGGATTCCGTGCACCCCTACCTAGCGCCAAATGTTGGATTTCGGTTTCGCACCTCTAGGTTCAAACTCGGGTGCAAGCGGAGATCGCACCTCCAACCTACCCACGCCTCGCCGCAAGGATCTAAACTACACAAAGAACAACACAAGGGACACGAGGTTTATATTGGTTCAGGCCACCATTGTGGTGTAATACCCTACTACAATTTGTGGTGTGGGGGATTGCCTCAGGGGCTGATGATGAACAATACAAAGGGAGAACAACCTCGCGAGGGGCTGTTCTTGAGCTGGTGCGATGAACTGCTTGGGTGAGTTCGATCGCCTCTCTCTCTCTCTGCTAGGGTTCTCTCAGATTGATCCTCTCTCCTTTTTTTCCCGTCCCCTTGCCTTGGTGGTGGCTAGTCCTATTTATAGAAGGAGGCCCTGGGCCTCTTCCCGAATATTGAGCTGGAAGAGCGCCAACAATTGGCCGTTTTGAAGGGGAACATCTAGTACACTTATCCTGACTTAAGTCGGTCCTCGCCTGCCAAAGACTCTGACGGTGACGCCGGCTTGGGCTCCACGATGACCTCCTTCCTGCCGTTCTGCTGGTCTTGGTCTTGTTGCAATCAAATGGTTGCCTTTGCCTCGATGCCTTGGCTCGCGCTTGCCTCCTTTGCACCAAAGGGGAATGAGGACATCAGTGGCTGGCGCCTCACCGGGCGCCCTTGGTCGCCATGGTTATGCCATGGGCACCTCGTGAGGTACCCCGCTTGATCTCTCCGGCCTCGCGAGCCACCGACGAGGCTGCGGGCTCGAGGAAGCTTCCCTGCCCGCCCATGAGGCTTGGCCCTCGCGAGGGTCTTGAGCTTGTGTTGATGAAGATGGGCCGCCGGGCCACCTTGAGCCACGCCGCAGGTCAGCAGGCAGGCAAGTCTGGTACCCCTGCTCCTGTAACGCCGATACCGGTACAACATAACCAGATGCTTTGGGATCTTGCACTTGTTTGGGTGCGGTAGCATCCACACTTGTTGCAAAGGTAGATTTATCATGCTTGGGCTTTGCAGTGCCTTTTCCTTGTCTCGAGTTCCTAGACCTATCGTTCCTAATGCGTCATTGTTCTCGACATTTGATTGATTGCCTCTAATGGCACCATCAAACTTCTGTCTATTCGCGACATTCATATGAACTTCGTGTAAAGGTTGTGCCCTAACGGGCATTGAGAGCCATTCTTAGTAGCTCATCAGCTTTTCAGCCTGAAGTAACATATGAATAAGCTCAAATAGACAAAGATAGTTGCAAGCACGGTATTGCTGCTGGAGGATCCTGTCTGAAGGGAGCATAGTAGATAAAGTTTTCTCTATCTTCTCCGCATCAGTAGGTTACTTCCCGCAAAAACGCAGTTTGGAACTTATCTTATGAAACTTGTGGTTGTACTCACCGATGGACTTGAAATCCTGAAGACGAAGGTGAGTCCAATCATGGAGTGCTTCTAGCAGGACGACTGCCTTCTGTTGTTCATATCTCGTTTTGAGGGCTAGAAACAACGCACTGGAAGATTCCTCCTCTAAGTACTCAGACTTTAGATCTGGATGAATATGGTGCCTTATAATGTATAAAGCTGCTTAGTTTTGCTATTCAGTCAGCGGCGTGGTTCGGACCGGTAGAGGAGTCTTCGAACCCTGAATTGCATGCGCTATCCCACGGGAAGCAAGGCTGATCTTGACGTCCATGGCCCATGTAGGGTAGTTGTGGCCATTGAGGGCAAGCTCCTCAAATTCTTTTGCGGTCATCGTTTACCTACATGGATGAACCAGAGATAATTAATTTACGAAGGGTAAATTAAAAACCATCATGGTTGTATTGTAATAATAGTGCAAAATTTGATACTCAAGTGAAGACCTTGAATAATGTAGACCTCAATTGATTGAACATAACACGTCGAAGATCGCATGGATCTCACAGTAATAGGCTACATAATCTGACAATGTCAGTAGATGCGCTTGTTTCTATTACCTTGTGTATGTTATCAATTTAAATATAAGGAAGTGCACATTCAAGGTAATCATTTGTCGAATTGGACAAAATGTAGACCGTGATTCCAAATATAATGAGGGAAGCGCATATCAAAATTTTGCAAGTTTGTTGTGCAAGAGAAATTAATCTCAATCGCTGAAACATGTTCTCGAAAATTGATATGTGGTAAACACATTGAACATGTCATTTCCAGATAATGCTGGTTCTTTATTTACATTATCAAATACATTACATAATGTAAACACACGCCTACAAATATTTACACAAGTCCTAAAATAGAGTAAATCTAAATACCAGACTAGAATGTAAATAACTACATGTACATAGGCTAAACAGTACTAGAACAGTGATACATAGGGTACAACTACTGTTAAAAGGATTAAACAGAAGAAAGAAAGAGAAATTTCTGCAATTCAGCCCGTAGCCAGGGACTATCTGGGCACAGTCCCAAAGCCCACGTGGAGTGGGGGGTCGGCTGGCCTTTATACGGCTGGTGATTAGGGATCGAGGGATCCCAATCCTCCCGACCAACTCCTGTGCGCTGCCACCCCACACACTCCATTGCTGCTGCTCACGAAGTGCTCGCCGACGTGCCTCCTTCTTCCTCGGACGAGGAGATGTAGACGACGCCGGCAGGGACGCCATTTGGCAGATTGGAGGCGAGGCCGGAGTGGCTGCTTTCACGACGGTCATGGTGGCGATGGCGCGACCGAAGAGGCGGCGGCGTCCCTCCATGCTTGCGGAGTCCTGGAGGCGCGGTCGGGCGACCGCGCGCGGGGACGACGGTGCCTCGTCCAGCAAGGAGGTGGAGGCGTGCGGGTGCTCGGTGGCGCTGCGACTCGGGCCGGCCCACGCTCTGTGCTGCGCGACCGCGCCGGGCCAGCGGCTTGATCGCCTCTCCGCGACGCTCGAACGGCACAAAGACGGCGAAGCCGGGCTCGCTGCCGGCGCTGGAGGCGGAGGCGAATCGCTGGAGCCGCGAGCATGGCCCGGGGATATCTTCTCCGCACGCTCGAGGCGCTACTGGGCCAGCCACCGTTGGGGCGTGGTCACCGGGAGCAGCGGCGCGATGGTCGTGTTTCGGGGCGCAGAGGTTACGCCGAGGGCAGCAGAGAAGCGGCATGGTGGCCTTGTCCAGCGCCACGGCGTCCGAATCAGAGGTGACGGCGCCCGCCTACTCCATGATGGCCACAGGCTGTGAAACGGCGACGGCGGCCGTCTTCACGGATGAGGCGGAGGAAGAAAGAGATGAGTCCAGGCATCTCACAGTCGGCGAGGCCTTTCTGTGCTCTCGACAGAGCGTGCGTGATAACGTGTTTGAGTCAAAAGATCAACTTGTATTGATTGATAGAAATAATACATCTTATATATGTTTGGAAGAGACGCATCGCACAAGACGCGATGGTTGGAGCCGATGCAACGGTTAGAGGAGAGGGGAAAAGAGATGTGTCGGTTGCTACAAGACGCCTGCATGCCGCAGGACAAGTGGAGATTTCCCTTTAATTAATATGTGCTAATTAATCACAACAATTTTTACTAGCACCATCTCCTCTCATACCCTAGTTTATCTATTGTATTCAATCTTTGCCTCAAAACCTCATATTGGTACTTGTGGGTTGCTAGTAGTGTTGATTACTCTTCGTAGTTGATGCTAGTTGGTTTATTTGGTGGAAGATCATATGTTAAAATCCTTAATGATATTCGATACCCCTCTGATCTTGAACATGGACATGCTTTGTGAGTAGTTACATTTGTTCCTGAAGACATGACAGAAGTCTTGTTATAAGTAATCATGTGAATTTAGTATTTCTTCGATATTTTGATGAGATGTATGTTGTGTTTCCTCTAGTGGTGTTATGTGAACGTCGACTACATGATAGTTCACCATGATTTGGGCCTAGGCGAAGGCATTGGAAAGTAATAAGTAGATGATGGGTTGCTAGAGTGACAGAAGCTTAAACCCTAGTTTATGCGTTGCTTCGTAAGGGGTTGATTTGGATCCACATGTTTAATGCTATGGTTAGATTTATCTTAATTCTTCTTTCGTAGTTGTGGATGCTTGCGAGGGGAGCTAATCATAAGTGGAAGGCTTGTCCAAGTAAGGACAACACCCAAGCACCGGTCCACCCACATATCAAATTATCAAAGTAACGAACGCGAATCATATGAGCATGATGAAAACTAGCTTGACAATAATTCATGTGTCCTCGGGAGCGCTTTGCTTTATGTAAGAGTTCATCCAGGCTTATCCTTTGCTACAAACATGATTGGGCCATCTTGCTGCATTTTTTTTACACTTGTTACTTGTTACCCGTTAAGAATTATCTTACTACCAAACTATCTGTTACCGACAATTTCAGTGCTTGCAGAAAATACCTTGCTGAAAACCGCTTGTCATTTCCTTCCACTCCTCGTTGGGTTCGCCACTCTTACTTAGCGAAAGGACTACGATAGACCCCTATACTTGCGGGTCATCAAGACTCTTTTCTGACCCCGTTGCCGGGGAGTGAAGCGCCTTTGGTGAGTGGAATTTGGTAAGGAAAAAATTATATTACATGCTGAAATTTACTGTTACTTGTCACTATGGAAAACCATCCTTTGAGGGGTTTGTTCGGGGTATCTTCACCTCAACCGGAAGAACAAAGAGTTGATCCTCAACCTACTACACCTACTGAAAATATTTATTATGAAATTCCTTTGGGTATGATAGAGAAACTGCTAGCTAATCCTTATGCAGGAGATGGAACACTACATCCTGATATGCATCTAATCTATGTGGATAAAGTTTGTGGATTATTTAAGTTTGCAGGTTTCACTGGTACAACGACGTGCTAAACAAACGGTTTTTAACCCCTTTCCACGACGGCATTTGGAACCGTCGCCAAGTGAGTGTGGGTGATAGGGGGGGTCCTTCCCACACGACCCAGAAATCATCGGGATAGGCCTCCCGACCTGTGTGGGGCCGCTCGGATCGGGCGAGGCATCGAAACCCAATCATTTCTGTAGGTATGTACATCCCACACGGTGAATCCCAGAAATCATTTCTGTAGGTATGTACATCCCACATGGTGAATCCCAGAAATCATTTTCGTAGGTATGTACATCCCACACGGTGAATCCCAAAAATCATTTCCGTAGGTATGTACATCCCACACGGTGAATCCCAGTAAAATCATTTCAGAGGTATGTACATCCCACACGCTTCTTGTGTGGAAACGCTTGTGCAAGGTGGCCTAACGCAAACAGTTCGCTGCCGAAGCCGCCGTGTGATTGTTAGTTGATCGAACACGCCTACTTTCTAGAAACCGTGGGTTGTTTGAGTTCATCGCCTCGGTGCTGTCTCGAGTAACCGCTTGGTAATAGAAAATGCCAATAAGCAGGTAATTAGCCTATTATTGATAATCCATGTACTAATCAAACTGATATTTCTCATAAAACATGCCAGATATTTCATATCCGTATAAAAGCAACCAAAAATTCATAATCGAATTACATCGATAGCTTTGGCACTGCCACGCCTAATACACAACAACACCAAGTTTCACATGCACCATCAAAACCTTTGAAAGTAGCATCATACACGGTAAATAGACGATGAATCTCATCCGAAGTCGCTAGGCGGAAGGCAAATATTGAGCCTTCAAAGGATGTTGAATGTCCTTGCAACTTTAGGCCAAGTGGCTATGGATAATTGCCCGCCCAACCTTCGTCCTCTTCAAAGAAGACTTCAATATTGTACCGTGGGTGTTGAATGAATACCTTCCTTGCCTCTTGACCATGCAGGTGGTTTCAGAGGTAATCATCCGTGAACTGCTTTGAAAAGTACTGAAAACAAAGTCATGCATAAATCGTTGTTGTAAATTTTGAAATGGCGCAAGGGGTAAAAACAAGGTAAAAGAGTTGGTACCATCCTATAGTTAACTGATGTCTTCTTCATTGTGCAAACAAAGATCTTGCCGTTATTCATCGCAAGTTTCTTCATCCTAACAATCTTTCTGAGTTTCTTGACTTGACTGATATTCATGGACATCTCATTTCCCCATATGCAAAATGGGTCAACAGTGGGTCTAAGCTCCGACAGCAGGACCTACATGTGCAAGACCAAATTGTAAGAAACCTAAATATTAGAATGATTCCTGCAACTGCACAATAATGTGCTATTAGCCGAAGGACCCTGCTTGAACAAACCTCGATGGTAAACCGCAGTGTCTTCCATTGTTTCCCTGCAACACACATAAGGAAAATCTTGATCAGGTTAACTGAGAGTTGCTATACTATCAGTAGAGTATGTATTGAGTACAGCCAAATTCGATTGGTGTCACATGCATAACAATACAAAACTGTACCCACAGCAAATGAAAATCAAATTGCAGAACTGAACCAAACAGTTAAATGGACAACATACCAAATGAACCAAAATAGTTAACTTAGAATGACATTGCAGAATAGAAACATGTATGAGAAGATAAGATAGTTAACAAAACAAAGAATGCTCGACAATAGTACTACGAAATGTAGCAATTGTTGGACCAAAGTGTTAACTAAACATTACATTTTAGAGGACCAAACTATTAACTGAACATCAGATTGCATATTAACATTACAGAGGACAAATCACTAGAAGGCACTGGTGGTGGCCTCGAGAAAACATCACAAACTGCATTTTAAAGTAGACAACCGCGTGGCGGTGTCGACGGTGGCCTCGAAGACGAGGTGCTCCTCCAAGATCTGGCGGTCGATACGCATGGCAGCCATAACGACCTTGTTCGCGCGTGCGGCCGCATGCTACTGAGCTCCACGTTATACTGCATGCAAAATGGCTGTGGGCGGCGCTTAATTGGAGTAGGGGGGCAGTGATTTCGGTGGAAGGTGTCACTCCGTCGATCAGGGCATGTGGGACGGGAAAGGCGGAGGATGGTGTGGGTGGGGTGTGGATTACCTGACCATATCGACGAGGCCGCACAGCTAGAAGAAGAAGGTCATGGGCGAGGAGGCCAAGAAGAAGAAGAAGGGTCGCCAGCAGGAGGCGACGCAGAAGAAGAAGGGTCACCATGAGGAGGCGGCGCTGCAAGAAGAAGGGTAGCCGGGAGGAGGCAGCGCTGCAAGAAGAAGGGTAGCCGCAGGAGGTGGCGCCTGCAAGAAGAAGGATCGCTAGTAGGAGGCTGAGCTGCCAAGAAGCAAAAGTGAAGGTTTGAACTTGGAAAGCAAGGAGGAACAAGTGGAAATCTGGCTTTTGGTAGGAGGGAGGGGCGGGAGATAGATATTTCCGCGGTGGGAAAAAAATTTTGCTCGATGTCATGAGAACCAAGCGCGCAAGACTGGTTCA
The DNA here is from genome assembly GCA_021605205.1 of Aegilops longissima. NCBI lineage: Eukaryota > Viridiplantae > Streptophyta > Magnoliopsida > Poales > Poaceae > Aegilops > Aegilops longissima. The sequence continues at coordinate 591,941,222 of CM038682.1, forward strand.
AGCGGGCGTGGATCAGACGACTAAGCTCTCAAGCGTAGTTTTACAAGACGATGCGTCAAGATATTTTATATTGCACCCCACATGATTCTTTCTAGTAATCTGTTTCTTGTATACTTGAATTTTTCATTATGTTTTTAAAGACAAAATGGTGTTACGGACGGAAAGGATGGTGTTTAAATTGCTAGAACATTTACGTACAGCGAACATGCAACTAGTACATGAGTGTCGTGTCTAAATTTGGAATTATTCCGGGTTTGTTTGGCATTTTTATGCATTAATTGAGTTTCTGGGCATTTAATGTGCATAATTCAAATTTGAACTACAAGCACATGCTCCAACGCACCAAAGTTTGTTGAAAAATCACATGTGTGTCTTTGGGTGAATTTATAGGTCCCATGCAAGAAATGGGAATGAAATTCAAACATCCGCTGCCGTGGGCTCGCCGGAATGATTGAGAAACTTGGGTTTTTAATTCATGTAAATCCAAAACATGGCTGAAAATCATGAACTTGGCATGGTGTCATGACATGGCACCAACATGTTTGAGTAATTTTTTTGGTCGAATTGGCACAAGCTTTGGTGTAAGCTTCTTGCAAACCGGAGCTTCCGTCAAGAAGGCTCGTGGTTCCGAGAGGAACGTACACCTGCGGTGCGTAAACGACATAATACACTGCCTTCTCTTGCCTTAATTTTTTTACACTAGCAGATTAGACTAAATAGAAGTATCATGCTAAATTTTGGAATTATTCCGGGTTCATTTGGCATTTTTATGCCTGGGCATTTAATGTGCATAATTCAAATTTAAACTACAAGCACATGCTCCAGTGCATCAAATTTGTTTGAAAAACCACATGTGTGTCCTTGGGTGAATTTCTAGGTCCCATGCAAGAGATGGGAATGAAATTCAAACATCTGGGCGTCGTGGCTCGGCCGGAAAGATTGAGAAACTTGGTTTTTTAATTCCTGTAAATCCAAAACACGCCTGAAAATCATGAAACTTGGCATGGCGTCATGACATGGAACCAACATGCTGCGATAATTTTTTTGGCCGAATTGGCACAAGCTTTGGCGTAAGCTTCTTGCAAACCGGAGCTTCCGTCAAGAAGGCTCGTGGTTCCGAGAGGGAACGTACACTCGGTGCTAAACGACATAACGATAACCGCCTTCTCTCGCCTTAATTTTTTTACACTGGCAGATTAGACCAAATAGAAGTATCGTGCTAAATTTTGGAATTATTCCAGGTTCGTTTGGCATTTTTATGCATTAATTGAGTTTCTGGGCGTTTAATGTGCATAAGTCAAATTTGAACCACAAGCACATGCTCCAGTGCACAAAAGTTGTTTGAAAAACCACATGTGTCTCATTGGGTGAATCTATAGGTCCCATGCAAGAGATGTGAATGAAATTCAAACATCTGGGCATCGTGGCTCGGCCGGAAAGATTGATAAACTTGGTTTTTTAATTCCTATAGATCCAAAACACGCCTGAAAATCATGAAACTTGGCATGGTGTCATGACATGGCATCAACAAGTTGCGGTAATTTTTTTGGCCGAATTGGGACAAGCTTTGGTGTAAGCTTCTTGCAAACCGAAGCTTCCATCAAGAAGGCTCGTGGTTCCGAGAGGGAACGTGCCACCTCCGTGTGCGAATTACATATGTACACTTCCTTCTCCCGCCTTAATTCTTTTACACAGGCAGATTAGACAAAATGGAAGTATCGTGCTAAATTTTGGAATTATTCCGGGTTCGTTTGGCATTTTTATGCATTAATTGAGTTTATGCGCATTTAATGTGCATAACTCAAATTTGAACTACAAGCACAGGCTCCAGTGCACCAAAGTTGTTTGAAAAACCACATGTGTTTCCTTGGGTGAATTTCTAGGTCCCATACAAAAGATGGGAATGAAATTTAAACATCTGGGCGCCGTGGCTCGGTCGGAAAGATTGGGAAACTTGGTATTTTTAATTCCTGTAAATCCAAAACACGCCTGGAAATCATGAAACTTGGCATGGTGTCATGACATAGCACCACATGCTTCCGTAAATTTTTAGGCCGAATTTGGACAAGCTTTGGTGTAAGCTTCTTGCAAACCGGAGCTTCCGTCAAGAAGGCTCGTGGTTCCGAGAGGGAACGTGCCACCTCCGTCTGCGAAATGACGTACGTACTGTCGGGTGGTAGGTGCGACATATGCCAACGATTGGCTTATCATTGTGGGAGCCAATAAGACGTCGCTGGTGCCTGGAAATGGGATAAGGCGAAGACATGCACGCCGTAATCTTACCCAACTTCGGGCTCTCCGTGGAGATAACACCTCATGCTGCTCACTTGGGTCTTCGCATGATCACTAAGTTAACAAGTAGCTACAAGAGGCTCCTTGAGCTGTTCGGGCGAGAGGAAGAAGAAGGGCAAGGCTAGCTCTTCTTCCTCTATGTGGTGTCTAATACCCTAAGAGATCCACCTTTGTATGGGTGCCCTGGGGTCGAGATAGGCCTGCCTTCTGTGGGTACAATGGTAATCCGCTGGGCGCTGGCCCTAGCCGCTAGTGTCTATGCTCGCTGGCTTCTCCACTGCCGGGCCCACCGACCGGTGGGTCCCGCCGCTGCCGGCTTCCCGGTCGACAAGTTGGTCCCACCGCTCGGGGGCCTTGTCGGGGGCTGGTTACTGTTGCCTCACTCCTGATGATGAGGGCTTTGTCGAGGTAAGCATGACTACAGTGCCGCCGCCTCACTGTAGCCTTACCTCATCTTGTCTCCTTAATGAGGCGCCTTCTAGGGAGAGGGCAAGTCGATCGCTGGAGCCGGCCATACCCCATCCGACTGGGAGGCCCGCTGCCTTCTGATCTCTCTCGACTGAAGGCCCGCCACTGTGGGTCAGATCGATAGCCTGTCGTGGTGACATCATGGTCCACATGGCAACAGTGTGCTGGACGGGGTAATGGCCGCCTGACGGCAAGACTCAGGGCTATAAGGCGTGTTCTGGGATTCGGGGTGGCAGGCTTCCTGTAGCCACGCCTGCCCCATCGCTGCTATGTGGGTGCAAAGTTTGAGGCTGCGATCTCGCCGCCACTGCACTGGGGCCGGCTTGAGTCGGCCTTCTCGTGGCCGGCTTCTTGAGTCGGCCCTCTTGTGGCTTTCTTCCCATGGGTTTAGGGCCGGGCCGCCCCCGTAGCCGGCCCGAGAGATGCCGCCAAGGAAGGCGGCCCTGCCTTGATGCTCGAGGGCTGATCGCCTGCATTTTTCGAAGCGCCAGGGAGCCGCTAAGCTACCCGTGGTCATTTACTCCGACAGAGTCCCCGGGTTGGTTGGGCTTCGAGGTCGAAGAGAGGACGAGAAGCTCGATCAGCTTCCTTATCCTCAAGAGCCGCAGCTAGGAGCCGGCTTTGAGTAGGTGCGCTGCCTTGGGAGGCTTTGCAAAGATGAAAGCGGGAAACAAAGCGGCACGCGAGCCGAAGCAGGCGCTGACCGCCGCCACTCTGCTGCCACATGGCAGCTGTCTGCCAGGAAGGGCTCTGCCAGCCCACGCAGGCGACGCGACATCGCTGCAGGCCGGGCCCGCCACTCCTAGGCCTCAGCCCAAGTGTAGATCTTCTGCGTCGAACGGACCGCCACCTTCCAGCGGTGGTTTCCAGACGCTTTTAGGGCGCGATAATCGCAGGACGGGGGAGGGCGAGTTAATCCCATGTCCCCACGCCGCCTCCTCGGCTCACACAGACAGGCTATAAGTAGGGGAGGAGGGAGGCGACGCCGCACACTCGCCTCGCCCACCATTTTCCTCTTCTCCTTCTTCCTCTCCACTACCAGGCGCCGCCGCACGTCTTGCTGTCAACCTTCTTGGCTCACCGTAGCCCCTGCCAAGAGCTTGGGTCACAAGGCCCCGCCGCTTTTCCTGCTGCTTCTCATCCTCATGGCGCTTCAGCTCTTGGATGGTTCCAATGTCCATGAGGACCACATCGACTTCCTCCGCAAGACGCTGGGCTGCCGGGCGGGTTACATAAGGGCTCGCCAAGCGCCGGAGACGGAGGTCTCGCCGGGCGCCGAGGAGGACGAGCGGGTAATCTTCCGCCAGACCGCTTATGCTGCCTCATTCGCCGGGCGAGCGGTTCTTCCACGCCTCGAAGTTTTATCATCTCCACCGCATCACTCACCCCAAACACGGTGATGCTGTTGCCGGCGCTCATCACTCAGGCGAAGGCTTTTTGGCGCCCTCCCCACCTCGAGCTCGGGGAGTTCTTCCAATGCAAGCTCAAGCATTACATGGGCGTGTTCGCCCATGTGGCGCCTTTCATCGCCATGCGGAGGTCGAGCGACAACAACCCGCTTCCGCCCATCCCGCTGATCCGGCCGGTGAAACTCGCATTAATCCTACTTTACATGAAGAACGCCGCCCGCAAGGCGACTTCGCTAATCTGCCACCACGAGACGGCCCGCCGACCGGGAGGCAGCCTTCATGGTCCCACCGAGCCAGACGCTGCGCTCCGGTCATTGGGCTGCCGCCCGGCTCGCCCGGTGATGGTCCGGCCGAAGGCCTGGTCGGGCCGACCGGTGGTCGCCTTCCCGAGCACCGGTGCTCCCGCCCAAGGCCGACCGCACATGATCTGCCAGATGAGCGGCCGCTCGACCTAAGTCGGCTGAGCACCAAGGAGATGCCTCATGATGAGGTATCTTACATGGTGAACTACATTCCATCTCGCAAGCTCACCGAGGAGTGGCAAGACGGCAAGGGGCCGATTCGCCACGACCCTCCGCCTATGGTAAGCTTCCTTCTTTCTTCTTCTCTTGTTGTCGGAAAGTTCACAATGGCCGACTTCGACCAGCCGGCTTGTTTTTGGCAGCCCTTCTTCGACCGGGCGGCCGAGCCTGGGCCGAGCTCCAGCCATGCCCGATCACAGGGCGGACGCACTCGACGGTCCGTATTTGGGGCGGTTACCTCGACGACGACACCGAGGAGGAGGCGGTGAGGTAGGCGGCCCCGAGCTCGGAGCCGACTTCGGGGACTGGCCGGACGATGATGAAGCCGGCTATTCTGCCGTCACCGACGCTCGATCGCTGGGTACAACCGGGCCCGCTGGCCACGGGTTGCTCGTGGTGGCGCAGAGAAGCCGCCACACGCCGATTTTTTTCGCAGTTGGTCAAGAAGTTTAGGGGTTCATGGGCGCGACCAAGCGGGACGAGGTGGCCGCGAAGGTGGCCCGCTTACGCAAGGTGGTGAAGTAGTCGCAGGCGGTTTCGGCGTAAGTGTCGATTTTTTTCATGTCTTTCTTTTTTCTCTTCGGTTGAGGCTCTCCTAAGCCTTTTTCTTGACTTGTCAATCAGGGCGCCGCTTTCCCTCGAGCGGGTCCCCGCCGCCCATAGTTGAACGGCGGAGGGTCTCATGAGCTCCCCGCCGCGGATCTCGGCCGACGGTGTCCTGGATTAGGGGTACTCACCACGTCATCTCTTGATCTGTTAGATTGGGCCGAGGACCCCATGGTCAGATACTCATGGGCCAGTCCGACAGCTACCGTGACACAAGGAAGATTCCACAAGACTTGGCGCCAAGACAAGGACTCTCCCCACCGTGTATTCGGCTAGGACTCTTGTTATTCTAGGCCTCTGGTGCATTATATAAACCAGGGCCAGGCTAGTCGATAGAGCAGAGATACAGCAACCATACCATCATAGGCTAGCTTCTAGAGTTTAGCCTCTACGATCTCATGGTAGATCAACTCTTGTAATACTCTTATCATCAAGATCAATCAAGCAGGAAGTAGGGCATTACATCCATAGAGAGGGCCCGAACCTGGGTAAACATCGTGCCCCCTGTCTCCTGTTCCAATCATCCTTAGACGCACAGTTCGGGACCCCTACCCGAGATCCGCCGGTTTTGACATCGACATTGGTGCTTTCATTGAGAGTTCCGCTGTGTGTTCGCAAAGGTCGATGACTCGCCTGCAGATCAATCAATGATTTCGCATCTTCGCCACCAGCTCGACTAGTCACCTTGGTTCGACCAAAGATCGCGCTCTACCTCCGATC